>PRKT01000015.1:2732488-2805479 GCA_003671525.1 Saccostrea glomerata | reverse complement strand
CAAACTTGAATCTACACTACCTGAGGATGATTCCACATGAGTTTCATCTTTCCTGGCCCAGTGGTTCTGGAGAAGAAGATTTTTAAAGATTTTTCCTATATATTCCTATGTAAAACTTGGGTCGGCCATTTTGGCCCCACCCTTGCCCCGGGGGTCATGATTTGAACAAACTTGAATCTACACTACCTGAGGATGATTCCACATGAGTTTCATCTTTCCTGGCCCAGTGGTTCTGGAGAAGAAGATTTTTAAAGATTTTTCCTATATATTCCTATGTAAAACTTGGGTCGGCCATTTTGGCCCCACCCTTGCCCCGGGGGTCATGATTTGAACAAACTTGAATCTACACTACCTGAGGATGATTCCACATGAGTTTCATCTTTCCTGGCCCAGTGGTTCTGGAGAAGAAGATTTTTAAAGATTTTTCCTATATATTCCTATGTAAAACTTGGGTCGGCCATTTTGGCCCCACCCTTGCCCCGGGGGTCATGATTTGAACAAACTTGAATCTGCACTACCTGAGGATGCTTCCACATGAGTTTCATCTTTCCTGGCCCAGTGGTTCTGGAGAAGAAGATTTTTTAAAAATGCCATTAATTTTTAACAAATTCATGATTATCTCCCCTTGGAACAGGGCATGGCCCTTTATTTGAACAAACTTGAATCCCCTTTACCCAAGGATACTTTGTGGCAAATTTGGTTGAAATTGGCCCTGTGGTTCTTGAGGAGAAGATGAAAATGTGAAAAGTTTACGCCGACGCCAACGACGACAACTACAACGACAACGACAACGACAACGACAGACAACGGACAAATTTTGATCAGAAAAGCTCACTTGAGCCTTCGGCTCAGGTGAGCTAAAAAGGAAACATAGCCTACCCACTCAAAAGTTGTGAGCAAGGTTAAGAGTGGCAGGGGTTGGGGCCATTTTTAGACTATATTGAACTCCTTTAGAAGAAGAATACCATATGAAGAGAAACAAAAAAAAAAAATTTTAAAAATAAATTGTATGAAATTTTTCTTTCGTTGCCAAATGAAAGTTGATAGCATAATATATCATATCTAAAATTATGAAGCTTTTTGTTACATTTGATGGTTAATTTATTGACCTCCCAGCCTCCTTAAAGTTTGTGCTGACAAAGAGACAGATAGACGAACGGACAGGGCAAAAACTATATATCCACGAAAGTTCGATTACGGGGGGATAAAAATAACAATTATAAATGCTCATATTTACTTTTTTAAACAATCAAGCTCCGTTTTACTCCTTGATTAAATATCAACCGCAATGAATGAGAAACTTGGGAGTATTGCACACTTTAATTGTTACTTACCTCGCGTTACTTACTTGGTCATTGGTTATGATAGTGCCCCATTATTAGCAAGGATTTATTTTTGTGTTCATATGAAGAAACAGTCATTCAAAATTTTACACATGAGAAAGAAAAAAACTTGTTGTGGCCTTCGATTTAGCATTTAGATATATCGACGAAATATTATCGGGAGTTTAATTGTGTCTCACAGTTGATTCGATATAGAGCATGCTCTAAAATTAATACAACATTTTTATTATTAATTTATTGGGTATGACATACATCTTATCGCATTTCAATAACATATGACACAAAATATTTACACAATGGCATTGTATGGCGGTTTTATAGATTACATAATTATATAAAAATACAATGTAATATAATTTTATATAACGACCTCACGAATAATTATACCACATGAGAGAAAGCTTTCCCTCAACTAAAAAGCATAATGAATATTAAACATATTTTAAAGGGAGGTAAGTTACTAGTATTAACAAACAAGTCAATGAAACAAGGATATCATTAATCTCGTTCAAAGTCAGCACTTAACAATTGCATCAAATAGACTAATCAATATTGGTGATACGTTTCAATAAATTTGTCGGTATTTATGAATGACAGGCCTAGACTCATCTCAAATATACCTCATATATGATGCCTCTTTTTCTATACCAATTTTGGTTGCAAAAGTGAAAGCATTCGGGACGAAAAGTTCCAAAATGCCATTTTCTCCGAAACTACGCTTGCGGATAAAATGAAAGATAGAATAGGAAGCTCTAAACACTAACAAAAATTGCTTTTTGGACTTCGAGAAATATTTATCATATAGAGATGTGCATATTGAGACTATCCAATTATTTTTTAACATAGGAGTACCTGCCTTAATATTCAGCAGGTAAACCGTTGAAATACAATTGACTTTGTATGAACATAAACACTGTTATTTACATACATTGGGAACATAAATGGAAATAATGAATTCAGTTTCTCATTTTTTGTTTAATATAATGCTAAGCATATTTTGGTCGATTAAAAATTGTGAAATTAACTGCATATAATCATTAAGGACAGATCACCCTAATGGCATAAAATTACCTTACAATTAGAACTCTTTTGCGTGCAGTTTTAGAGCTTCCTTAAGATTAATCTCACTAATTGGCCTAAATATAAAAAAAAAACAGTCAGCAAAACTGCTGTCCTGGTGGGACAAATATCCCCTAGGATACATTAAAAATAATAATAATATATAAAATAAAATATACATTTAAAAGAAAAACTTTCAAAAATAGATAGATATATTTCAAGTAATGAACCATCGATTTTTTTTTTAAATAACATGTTTTGATTTGACCCCTTTACAACGATTCGGAACTCTTCCGAAAAGAAGGTAACTTCGGCCAGTATCCAAGCTAAACATGGCGAATGTTTGACAAACTTTGTCCTTCTTGTAAAAGTTGTAAATATATTGAAATATTTACAATATGTAACAATGAAAAAATCGGGAAAATGTTAATAAGATGTTAAAAGTCATTATGACAGCTGTTAGTAAAGGTAGGTCTCGCTACATTTGTTACAATCTTAGCAAATACCAGACAGGCCTCCTGGCCTAGTTAAAATTATTGCTGACATATGTGCACTTGAGATGATTGAATAAATCATATATTCCACTTGATAATGTAGTATCTTTAATGATAGAATAAATTCTTCATTTAATTTCACTATATCTTGAGCAGATTTTTCAATTGTCATATTTTATTTTTTAAGGATACATTTTCTTCCATGATTTAAAATATTTTTACAATTATAGAACATTTTACATGCAAATATGCCTTAACACATAAAGGAAGTAATTCTACAACATATTAGTGTATTGACTCTGGGAACAGTATCTGAATTGCTTGACTTTATGAGTTAAGTTTAATCCCAGCTTAGATTTTAATGTGCATGCATTTAAAAGCTTGAAAGATTACCACCATTGTAGCTGCAGATCTGCAGCTTGCTGGTTGGATGACCAGAAAGCTTCAGTGCAATCCAGTGAAATAAGTATATTTATTGGGCACCACAAAGTGTACTGATTCATGATTTATTTCTCTGTTTTTATAACAGTACATGCAAAGTGCAGTATAGAATTTTACTACTGTAACTATATGTCTTCCAAGTATAGTCTTAAACTATTTCCACATCAAAACTTTTCTCTTAACTTTTGTTAATAGTTTTTTTCAGCTTGAAATTTAGATCATCCAAAGCTTTGCATGTTTGTTCTGTCATTTTGGATGGCTATACAATGCAGCCTAACATGCTTCATAAGAATGTCAAGTTAACTACAAGGGCAGTTAATAGAGGTCTGAGATTTTTTAAAAATGATTTTAGATAAGATTTTGCACATTTTAAGTAAGAATTTGAGGAAATAAATCCAGGAGTGAGTGTATTGTTTCTGTGGATGGCACTGTTATTCTCCGATCTATCAATATTCTTAGGGAGAGTTTCAGTTCTGCAGTTTCCATTGCAGTTTTTGAAGGCCACACAATTCTATTACCGACACAGACAATGCCTTGTAAACATAAATGAAAAATCATTTAATACCTGTACCTGATCTTGTCCACCACTTGTGATGGATGATCTGCATATGATGGATATTTCATATAGAACCTCCCATAATTTATGTTTGGATATGATTTTCAATCTTATCCCAAGCCTTGGCAAGGGAATAAAAACACACAGTGAGTTGGATAAAAATCATATCCACCCATAAATCATGGGGGATTCTTTTTCACAGGTTTTATACATCCCTATTTTTCAATATTTAACAATGTTTTTATGTTTTGTAGTACATCCAGAAATCTAATGCAATTCACACAAAATTTGTTGGTCCATATTAAATATGCATTAAATATCATGCAGCTTTGATGATTTCAAAATTCAAATGTGTTAGTTCCAACTTGTCAATAAATCTATCTTGATATTAAACAAAAACTTGTCATTACCTGGCAAAGGAACTCAAAATGCCAAATGGCCTGTAAAAAATAATAATTTCACATTTACTGCCTAATTCAATCTAACACATGTACAACATGTACAACATGTACAAGTCCTGGAATCACTTGAGCAACCTTAGATTTTAATTTCAGTTTGTCTAGATGAAAGTACAATGGAATGACAGAATGACAAATAAAAATTCAAAATTATCCTGCCTTCAATTTTTGAAAGATTTCACGTCATTTTATGTATCAGCACATTTTATTGGTATTTTTGTGCTACAAGAAATCTGAAATTTTAAATTTCTGTCAGATTTAACAAAAACTGACACAAATAAGATGATAACTTCTTTCAATATAATTATGAAGTGTGGGGCAACTTTGACTTGGACGTTGATGAAAGGTGTTCCAATATCTTTGTAAGAGGCACTGGTGTAAGTTTTAAGTTAGGGATGTCCAAAATTCTACATGTGCTAATAAAAGTTTGGAGATTGGACATTTAGGCATAAACAAAACATGCACATTCAATTTCAGACTACAATGGATTGAAATCTAAAGACAACTTTAAACATTCGTCTGGTAATGGCTTTATTGAGGTAGACTTTTAAATTGCTAAATCATTCCCTTTAACTGCAAACATGATTGACTTATGAATACAGCGTTAAAATAAGAAGCAACATTGAATTCAAAGAATATCCTAACCACATTCATTTCAAAGGAAAATTGTCAACAGTCAAGTTAAAGGTCAAAAACTGAACTTGCCTTTAAATATATAGCTATACTTGACTATGCATCTGCTTAGTTTAGGTTTTGAAGAGCCTGATTGATTTTTGGTATCTAATGCCGTCATGGGTTTTTTTATGAGAGTTACTGAATGAACACATTTTCTGGTCTCCATGGATTATTCATAGATTTACTGTACCAGTCTTTCCCCATTGAACTATTTAATGCTTCCTACAGAATCGGGGATATTGATTCTCTTTGATAACATTTAATTGCAGGTCTGTTAATTCTGTCAACATGCTGCTCGGGTACTTTTGTTAAAGTACATGTTGGTATCCTCATAAATTCTTCATTTTGGTTTTCTTTTGTGTATTTTCAAATATGTATCTAGACACTTGAATGTTTGCAGAAGTTAAAACCCCCACATGCATGACATTTTAGCAAACATTTGTATTGATAAGCTACAAAACCTGTACGTATATACTGTAGAAGTACTTATTTCCGCGTGGTATTAATTTACGCTATGTACGCGGTAACAAGTTTTCCGCGGAAATTTGTCCAAGCGTAATCAATATAAATGTAAGGCATATAGTGACAATCTAAGAAATCCGCGTAATTTTCTACCCGCGGATTAAACAGAAATTGAGATACCGCGGAATTATGACCCCGTGGAAAAAAGTACGTCTACAGTATTTGGTATGTATAGATGAATCTGAGGCCTTGTTTCTTTCAGTGAAACCTCTGCCATTGGGCAGTGGCACGGGACTAAAGGGTCCAAGGTCACAGCTCCGGACCTTCCAGTCACAGAGCAGTCCTGTGTATAAAGTCCAGGCCGAGTCCGCCAATGGCATGAGGGGAGTCCGTAACAACAGGGTGAAGGACAGGTAAGTGGACAGTTGATGTATTTTTGGTTTGTTTTTTAACACACTCCAACAGTACTAGTACACCTAATGCCCAAGTCCAAACCAGAATTATTTGTATAATAGATCATACACATGGATGGTTGTAGCAACTTTTTTTTGTTTGGTTGATGGTAGTAAATTATTGAAAATGGAGTTGGAGCATTTTTTTTTAATTATAACAGCTTATTTATTCAGTGTAAATTAGAGTTTTCCTATGATTACTGAATATTGAAAATAACAAAGAATATACATAATATATGTATTTAAGTTTGTACATTGTATTGTTTTCAAATTGACAGTTACATGCATATGTAACATGCCCAATTAACATTATTGCAAGAGAGCTTTAATGTACATGATGTCACTTTTACAGGAGAGGAATATTTACAGTAAGTGGAAACAGTGACAAGACCAAAGTGAAATCTTTGGAGGATGTTGCCCTAGCCATAAAGAGTGATGTATTCCAGAACATTGTGGTGGTGGCAGGGGCTGGTATTAGTACACCTAGTGGGATCCCGGACTTCAGGTAGAACACCACTCTTCTTTTTCAGTTGGCATTTTTTCTTTATATATGATCATATTCTGAGAATATTTTCTTTTCTTAAGCATGAGTTTCCTTATATATATGTTACTGACACCACTATTAGTATAAATACTGGTACTTGTGTGCATGTCAAGATTTTTCTACACTGTCTCCATCTTTTCTAGGACTCCTGGTACTGGTCTCTATGACAACCTCCAACAATACAGAATTCCCTACCCAGAAGCCATCTTTGACATAGAATTCTTCCATCACAATCCAAAGCCTTTCTTCACTCTTGCCAAAGAACTGTATCCCACTGGGAAATATAGACCTAACTACATACATTATTTTGTACGACTCTTACATGACAAGGGGATGTTACTCCGCATGTACACACAAAATATTGATGGCCTTGAGAGAAGTAAGAATTACAAATTAATATGATTATACGAGGGTCATTCAAAAAGTTCGTAGACTTTTGTCCTAACTTTTTTATTTAACGTCATATTATATCCAAATTTGGTACAAATATTTTAACAACAGATTCAAATAATTTTAGTAAAAATATTGGAATGTATCTTCATATTTATTAATATTACCAAGGATTTAGAACAGCAAAAATGGGGTCACGAAGCACCGTCAAAATTGATTAATTTACTAATTTTTACTTTATAGTATTTACAGCCATACTTCTGATAAATGGAGCTGAAACGAAATAAAATTTACATGTTTAAATAAAGTATTGCTGTATTAATTAAAATGAAATCAGGTTATGTAATATGTTGCTCCATTTAAAAGATATCAGTTTCTAAATATATACATATGGACTTGATTAAAAAAAGCAAAAAAACATGACGTTGGAGAACGTCACGGAGCAGCAAGTAGCAATAAAATTGTACTTTACATTCGGGAAACTTCTTCTACAAGCTTAAAAAATCCGTAAAAACCAGGATCTGTATGAAAAATAATCTGTGTATTTGTATTAAATGGAAAATATAATTTTTGAGTGGTAGCGAGTTTGAATTGGACGATGGATTGTCTGCAAAGAAACAGGTTAAAGTTAAAAATATTTTCAAAAGAGTTAGGAACGTCATTGAACGTGATGTGTGATTCACTGTTGCAGAATTAATAGAATTACATGGTAAATTAAAGAATTTGAAAACAATGACATTCTTATTCAAAATATATTTGTACAATTGTTTGCAAACTAGGTGTTGAGTGTTATATATATGTTTTTTTTTAATGGAGAAGACGCTACAAACTGTGTTTGAAATTAAGAAAATTAGTATAATTTTTACAAACTTTCTCAACGCTGTCTTTGACGTTACAATGTTGGTTTACCGTGCTCCGTGGTAACAAAACATGTTGGTTTAAATTTAGGCTAATTAACATGAGTTCTATTTAATCAGATGGAATGAAACTTCCCACTTCGACAAAATAAATGTTTATGTTTTCGAAAATGTGTTGATCTGTAATCTTGTAATAATTATATGAAGATGAGAAGCATTGTCTACGTGTTTTGTGAATGACCCTCGTATTTATTGTATTTAAAGAATCTTCAAGAACACAAAGAGATTGCATCAATTCAATAAATTTTCACAATGAATAGCTTAAGTTGTAAACGATACGTATGTGTTACAGTTGCTGGATTACCTCCTGAGAAAATGGTGGAGGCCCATGGTACATTTTCTGAGGCCACATGCCTTATATGTAGACAGAAACACAACAAAGAGGAAATCAAAGTAAGTCACTTAATTCCTTTTGTTTCATCATGTTTTATTATAAGGGTAAAATTTTACAGGAGAATTTAAAGAATATTGCTTAGAGATCTTGAAAACTTGACTATACAATGTACAGCAAAACTTGGTTATAACAAAGTCATTGACACCTATGAAATTAATTCGCTATATCTATAATTCGTTATAACCGTATAAGAAATTCATTAAGTATATATAGCTGGGGATCCAAGAAGACTTCGCTATATCTGTGAATTTGCAATATCTGTGTTCGTATTAGACAAGTTTTACTGTATTATTTATAAATAAGCTATATCTTTGTTCATACTAATCCAGTTTTACTTTAATTTATGGATGCAAAGAATTTACTTATCAAATTATAAAGTGTGTGATGGATTTTGAAAATATTCCAAGAAGTAACTCATAATAATATTTTTAGGGAGCAATATTTTCTGATAAAATACCAAAGTGCAAGAAACCAGGATGTATGGTATGTATTTTCAGTTTTATTAAATTGTTTTATTTACGAGGTTACTAAAAAAACACATGCATTTCGTATTTTAATGTTATTTGATAAGATTTGATAAGATACTGTAAATCAATTTTAATTCGCTAGAACTTTATTTTCGCGTAATTATGCGAGACGGTTTGCTCGCGAAAATTTCATTCTCACGTATAATACATTTCCCTAACATTATATAGAGCAATGACCACAATTCGTGAAAATTTTGTCTAGCTTATAAAGAGTCAATGACTATCTCACGGAAATAAGGTGTCGCGTAAATTAAGTGATCTTCAGTAATTAGATTATATGTATAAATTTTTTTGTAACTTGCTAGCTTTAAGAAATCACATTGCCATATATTACGTAAATACATCTGAATATTTTCAGGGAGTTGTGAAACCTGATATAACATTTTTTGGAGAGGATTTACCCAAAAGATTTTATTTTTACATGAGGGACATGCTTCAGGCTGATCTGATCATTGTCATGGGGACATCATTAGAGGTTTGTTGATTAAGAATTTCCAGACTCATAAAAAAATAATTTTCCTTTGTCACCCGCAAAGTGGTTAGTGGTGCAACAGTAAAATCTGTTGTTTGATTCTTTTGGAACACTAGATATATATTTTTTTTAATTATTAGATTTTTTAAAATATTTTTTTTGATCTTTTTTTTGTTTACCTAATTGTGATGATGAGAAATCAGAAAAGATTACTAAATTAAGGAATCCATGGTGGTGTTATGTATTTCAGGTTCAGCCATTTGCTGGTATCATTGACTCGGTGAAGTGGGGAGTACCTCGAGTTTTATTTAACATGCATGCTGTAGGACCATTCAAATATCAGAGACGTGCTCAGGACTTCATTTCACCAGGTAAATAAATCGCTAACAAATTGAAAGGTTTCATGATGTGATTAAAATTTGCAGGTAGAAATTTCTGTTCTCATCATCAGCTTTAATTAATTTCATTATTGTTTTCTCTTCAAAATTGAACCACTGGATTCTTCAAAATAGTCTCTTACACCAGGATCCTTCAATATAGTCTCTCAAACCACTGGAATTAAAGCTTCCTCATATGAAAGAATGTTTGAAAATGAAAGCCTTCCATTCTAGAGAATATCGTCACAAGAGATGGAGAAAGGGATGAAGGGGATGGGATGGGATGGGGTGTTCCATTAAGAATCTTATTGTCAGTAATCACTTGATAAGGAAAAAGAATTGCACTATGAATATTTCACTACCAGTATATTGTTTAGATTGAGACCTAGCGATAGTCAAGTCATTGCCATCAAGGCTAGATGTGGCAACAGTAACTGGTTCCAAGTTTTAGACAGGATGGTTTTAGACAGAATAGAAAACTCTTTTTGAGAACAATATTACCACATTTGCTACCGGTAACACAAAAATATAGGATCTCCCATGGTTTGTGGTTGGATATGATTTTTTTTTTATCCGATGAGTTATGTATTCATTGGCTAACCACAAACCACAGGGTATACTTTTTATCATGTTTTACAGACAACTACATGTACATGTATTTCATATTTTACACTACTTTTTATATGTATAATCCACAATATTTGAATTCATCAAATTTAAGCAAATACCACTGTGACATGAATATGAAAATGATATTCTGCAAACTATATCCATGTGAACTTTGTTATAAAAGGAATAAACATGATAAATTCATTTTGATGTATCATAGATATAACATAGATATTCAAGGCCAACAGAACAGGATTTGAAATAAGCTGAAGATTACAGAGAACTCTATGTACAGTGGAGCCTCATTTATCCGGATACTTTGGTTCCTAGTCAATTTGTCCAGATATGTGAAATGTCGGGATATCTGAATTACCAGTTAAACAAGACAAAATAACGTTAAAAAATTCCGTTCTAATGAAAAATTGTCCAGATACTGAAGCATCTGGACATCTGGCAATGGGATATCTGAAGGTCCACTGTAAACAAACAGATTTTATTTAATATCTCATCAAAAACACAAGGGCATGAATTAGTCAAGTTCATGTGCAAAAATACCATGTAGTTGATTTAAAATATCCAGTTGTATTCCTAAGGCTATCGCATATAAAGTATCTTTATGGCCCTTCACGGTTTTTATGAATTTTTTACAAGATTTTTTCCCTTTGCAACACATTTTAAAGTGATACAATGTTTCAGGTGACCTCATTAACAGTGCTCAGAAGTTCACAGACCTACTTGGATGGAAAGATGAAATGGTGGAACTCATAACCAAAGAGGAGGGCAGATTTGCTTTAGTAAGTCTACTAAAATATTTTGTCATATAGGAAGGGAAAACAGTAAGCAATATATTGTACCATAAAATGTATGATTAAAGCTGAACACTTCTCATAAATAAGCACTGTCAGACGGGTATATAAACCGTTCGATTTCGTTACACCCGATTGAACACTCGAAAATCGTGGCCGACATGTAGTACTCCTTTCGTGGTCTTAGATGTTTTGCGTTTATTCCTTGTTTTTATGTGCATTTTCTGTTTGTAAATAAAGTATTGACCTGTATTTTTCATGATACTTTTGTCCTGTTTTGGAAAAAATACGTTAAATTTGATAATTTCATCGTGACCGAGTAGCACGGCTGTGCACGATGTACGTCTACACTCGTCGGATCTCTACAGCAAAATACATTGAACTGATAAGCGATCTGCTCCTTATATATGGGTTGTGGGGAGAGTGTTGAAGAACGGGAAATAGGGCGGACTATGCCTTTTAACGAGTAGTGTTCAGCTTTAAGGTGTTCAATCAGCCATTTTTAGGCTTTTTGAAACAATGGATTGTACATGTGTAAAGTGTACTGTTGTATCTCATGTAACATGGTTATGTCGAAGAGACCTGCAAGTCCTACTCACATTTTAATATATATATATTCTATCATTGATATCTCTTTCTATTGAATATCTGGATAAAAAAATCCTTGCCCCATCAAGTTCAAGATAAAAAGGGTTGACTAGTGATTCTCATCTTTTTATAATTTACATACAAATATAGAAACACCGATTTAGAAAAATTAGAATTACTTTCATAGAATGTATCTGAACCAGTTTTTCTGCTTCTTCAGTGCTCGCCAGACTACGCAAAGAAAATGAAAGAAATGCAGCTAAGACCACCCCCTCCACCCCCTAAAGATCCGCCAATAAGACTTTGGAGACAGCCAGCAAAACTTGATTTATTCAGCTCAGAATCTGAGAGCTCCTCAGAAGCTTCAGCGACAGAATCTGAATCCTCCGATGAAGATGAAAGACCAAAAAATATCCGCAAGAATAACAACTACAGAAAAGGACTGGGTGTGACAAGGAGTGCCCCCAAAGGTGGCAGTCAAAATGACCTTGACCTGAAAAGGAATGGCAAACCTGGGGTGAATGGAAAAAGAAACTACAGCACAAGTTCACCGTTAACAACCAGATCAGAGAAAGCTGTAGGGAAAACAAGGAATCACGCAACAGCTACAAAAGTAACCAATGAAATCAATCAGGTAGCTTCACGCTTTGACAAAATCAGTGTACGAACTAGATCCAACACACCCGACTCTGTAAAGAGGAAGCCAGCTAAAGAAAAGTCTATACGAAGGACAGTTTCTGATAGAAATTTGAAATCTAATGTAGCTGGTGCTAGTCGCCCTCCCCTTCAGAGATCAAACTCTGCAAAATCTATAAATGAAAAGGAGGCAAGCAATAAAAAAGATCAGAAAGAGACTGAAATTCGAAAATCAGCCAGTGATTCAAAATTTGATCGTAAAACTGCTGACAATATGGTGCTAAAATACAAGGATGGGAAAATATCCCATGCCAATAACTCTGTGTCAAATGGAATAAGGAATGGTTCAAAGTCTAGTCAACAAGTGGAGGACAATTCAGAAAATAAAATGAACAGGGAAAATGTTCTTAGAACCCATCCCAAACCACCGCTCCCTCTAAGCCAAAGAAATGGAAAGCCTCCCCTAAACCCCCTGAATCCTCGACCTTATGGATTTATAGCTCAGAAAAAATTACCCCAGAGGCCATCTGCTCCAGCTAATCTGATAAGGGAAAAGTTCTTCACTGAAACTAAAGACAGTCGTCCAGCGTCTGCCGAGATGCCGAGAATCGCGTACCGACACCGATTAAAACCCTCGTATGATGCCAGAATCTTCGCCATCAGAGTGGCAGACACAAGCTCCGAAAGTTCAGATGAAAGTTCCAGTGAAGAGTCACGCTGATTATATATTCATATTTATCTACCAGTAATTGTACCATGTACAAGATATTTTGATCACTTTCTTTATAGATGTTCTTTATTCTATGGCGATTATACAAGTAATTGGTAGTGGGAAAATTTCATGTTATATAGAGCTTCCTTCATCTCTTGTGATATTAAATTTATATTATTTTGTAACTCAGAATGTGCATTGACGATTGTCTTTCTGTAATCATTGCTTATTATATTTAAGTATGTTAAAGGTAGCATTTATTTTAGAATTAACACGGGTACTAGGAGCACAATATATCAAAACTGTGCAAATCATGACCCCATATAATGTATGTCAACACCCAAAGATTGTATCTTGATTTCAGAGGAATTTTACAATTTCCTTACATGATTAGTCCTTAAATTCTTCTTTCAACATGGTTATTACTTTAAAACGGGTACTATATGTGAATGCTAGTAGGGTTAGTATGTGCTGCTTTTTCAGAATTTACATAAGAAAATTTACATGAAAACATGTCTCAAAAACTGGACTGAAGAGGTTTGGAAACCTGTTGCAAAAAAGTACATAATCAAGCATTTTTCTTCACATGGCGTAAAATAGTACTATGATCTTTTTTTGTTTCTTATAGTTGCCTTCTTTTATTGAGATGCTTTTCTATTCAATATTCTGCTCAGTCAGCATGTTTTGCTAAGACTGAAGTGTTTTGGTCTGTGACATTAAATCGATTTGCCTTATTTTTTGTGATAGATGTGTGATTTCTCAAGACAAAGGTACTTCATTAAGTCAATTTTGAAACTTGTGGGAATATTAATAGAACAAGAAAAATGCTGAGTCAGCGTAGATTATTTTGTTTTCAGCTTCATTGTGCCTAATATGCCTTTGCTAAGTTAGCTTACTAAAGGATTAAACTCAGGTAGCTGTGTTCTTCTAGGTAGACCTTTTTAGAAAAGTAACATGCAAAGTATTTTTAATATTGATTTTTAGACAGGGTTTTCAAATTTTATTAATACTTTTAATATACAGTCCATGTATAATAGGGATGACCTATTTTATAGGTACATGTCTATCACGATTTTTAATTGTATGATGTGCATTGTGATACATAGACTGGAAAACCTGTATTAAGTTACAGAATTACAAAGTCCAGAAATAATATATTTATTTGTTCGATCTTTCGAATTGCAATTACAGGAAAACGAAAATATGAAGGAAGTGAAATTTGTTTTTCCAGCACATTTTAAAGAAAAAATATTCATTTAAAATCATTTACCAGGTAGCTTGTAAAAATATCATGATATATTATCATGATATTTTGGGTGAAAATTGTGATTGATACAAAATTTTTAGTGATGCCCATCCGTAATACCAGGTGTATAATTTAATAGCAATGATATGCTGTAAAATTTTTACATTTATTACATATTCATCCACTGAAATTCAGAGGTCCTTGAACCTCAGCTTAGAAAAAAAATCAAAAAGGTGGCAAGGATAGTAGCAAGTAATCTCATTTTCGTAACACTATAGTGGCAGCCGTTTAAATGGCAGATATAGGAAAACTGATTGTTTATGTTATTGTTGATTATGTAATGGATATATACTATTAAAATAGAGAACTCTATTAATACATTCTTTTGTCTACATCCAGCAGTATTTATATCTTAGATGTTGTATTCTCAGTTTTGTAACATAGATGTACCAGTACAAGGTCCTTCGTAATTGAACCGTAATAATCGAGGTGAAATATGGATCTCATATGGCAGTAGAAAGCAATAAAAAAGTCATTTCCTGTGTCAAGAACTTTCATTTACCAGGAATAACCCTTGTGCTCTACTTAAAACCTCAACAGATATTCCATTTTGATTTTATATGAAAACAAGATGTGTTTATAAAACACCATGCCCCAAACGGAAATACAATTCTGGTGTGGGACGTAGACTCTTTCGATCTGGGGGCATAAAAAGATTAAAAGAATATCATATCTGTTGATGTCAAAACACCCCTCCATTATTAGATTACAAATAGCCTTATCTTGCCATGCCATCCTCAGACTTATCTGTAGATGCATTTTATGCATTTTGTTTGTCATTAAATTCAAATTTTCTTTATCCTTGTACAAAGTAATTATATAGTTTCAAAGAAATACAAATGTAACATAAAAATACAAAACACAGTTTATTATTGCTTCAACAGTTATGGTTTCATATATTCCAAAGCTTAATACAAACTAGAAAACTGACCAGTCAGCAAGGGCCCCGCTGAGGGGTAGAAATATAAGGGTGCAGCTCATTGAATGAGAGTTTTACTTGATTACATTTTTTTTTTCAAAAAAATATGAAGATTATAAGTAACAACTGTATTTTTAAATTTTCAAGATAATTCCTGAATGTCCAAAAAATCTGTAAATAATAACCTTGTATTTACATAAAACATGGAAAACCTCATGTCTTATTTAAAAAAAACTCGATCAAATGAGTATTTTAAAAAAATTTAAGCAGATGTTTTATAAAATGCAAGCCTTCAGTGAATGCAAATATCACCCAGGGTAGACCTCAACTTCAAAACAAACATCAGTTGCAGACAAAGGTAATCATTAATCTTCATGTGACAGATAAAGATAAGCCTATAAATTTTCTGCAGCAGGCTAGATAATTAATCCCAGGGGATTATCCTTTTCTTCTAAATTTACAATAAGAACTTTTTTAGCACTGACAGAATGGGTTTATTATCTGATAACCTGTTAAAATTAACAGCATTAAGGTAGAAAATAAAATAATTAAAAAATAAAATAGAAATTTAAATAGAACTGTCCAAACGGGACAAAATACCCCCCGCTGGGTGTTTCAGAAGTAAGTTTTTCCATAATAATGATATGTATCAAACATGAATTATGAAATTTTTCTTCCAGTGACTTTGAACTTCCCCAAGTGACCTTGGGTCAAGGCCATGACACACCCTTGGGTCATGGGCAATATTTGTGTTAAATGACAACCTACCAAGTTTATCCATAAGAGAGATATGGACCGGACACAAATTATGAATTTTACTTCCAGTGACCTTGGACTTCCCCAAATGACCTTGGGTCAAGATCATGACATACCCTTGGGTCATGGGCAATCTTTGTGTGTATGAGAACCTACCCAGTTTATTCATAAGAAAGATATGGACTGGACACGAATTATGAAATTTTTCTTCCAGTGACCTTGAACTTCCCCAAATGACCTTGGGTCAAGGTCATGACACACCCTTAGGTCATGGGCAATCTTTGTGTGGAGTAGTAGATTCTAATGTCCCTCTGTAAGAAAGATATGGACCGGACATGATTGCACAGACAGACGGACAGTCGTCAGACAGACAGACGGACAAGGTGATTCCTATATACCCCCCCCCCAAACTTCGTTTGCGGGGGGTATAAAAAAAAGATATCTTAATACATGTACTAGTATATATCTTGATTTTAGAATTCAATAAAATTATCATAAATCATTGTGTACAGTGTTTTAACCAAAATAAAGTCTGAACATTATTCTAAATCCATATACAGTTGTTTATCTGAATGTGATAGATAAAGATAATGCTTAGGATTTTCTTCATGTGGAAGGTTAATTAATCCCAAAGGACAAATTGCACAGCCTTCCCAGTTTACAATGGTAACATTCTCAGCAGTTATTTCTCTTTGCCCATTCATTCTTATGCATAGTTAAGGATGCTACCCCACCATCCCAGCTCCAAACCAGAAGACAAAGAGAACCAAACTTAGCATCAAAATATGTATTTCTGCCTACTGAACTACAATACCAAATTTGAACTTGATTGGGCAACCATAAAAAAAGTTATAAGAAAAAAACAGAAAATTTGTGGACGGAAGAATAACAGACAGCTAGACAGACAGACAGAGTGAATACTATAGGGCACCCGCAAATCCATGCGGGGCCCTAATTATGACATTTTTTTAGACCGCAAAACTTTTTTTTTTCATTAAATTGTCCCGGAGATCAAATCCAAGATTGAATTGAACTGGAAGGTTCAATATTTTCTTCATATAAAGCTACTATTAGAACAACATTTAACTCACTTTGATAATAGATTCATGCTATAATCAAAATTGAAACAACTTTCAATTAACAACTTTATTGATTTCTTAAGAATGTTTTGTTTTTAACTCTTAAACAATAATGCCATAAGTAAAATACTGATAAATATGAAAAACTACTACATAAAAACAAAATCTGTCGAGTCAGGCCTTGCAAAGACCTATGTATACAGGAAGTCGATGTTTGTGCTTGTAAATTGATCATGGGAAAAAAAAGAAAAATTTGAATTTTGAGAAGCAAGCCTTGTAGTGCTAACAAGCAGTGTAAATGTATTAAGTAAAGTGTACCATATTTGACCGAAATCTATTTCTGAACAAGTAAGTTTAGATTTGATTTATCTCATTTCTTAACATTCTTTTTTATTGTGTATATGTACAAGACTTTAACAAAAAGTTGCTTTCCAAATGGGCTAAAAAGAAAACTTAAAATCAAATGTAATACTTTTACAGTATGAATTATAACAGCTGAGAGAAAATATAGTGATTTATAGTAGGCCACCTCCATATTCCTGTGAGGTTCTAAAAATACAGTTGGGCTTGACAACCCAGTACATGTATATTTATGACTACTGCATAAATCAATACTTATTATTGAGGTGCTTTATGTAAAAACAATGTTTGAAATAAAACTATCACTTTGACTATGAAATATAAAATAATACACAAATAATAAACTATTCCTTATATAGCACTGTAAATAATGCTGACTATTAAATATCCAACCACCTGACATATATAGACACATAAAAACCATCTAACATAAAATCACATTAAAAATACAATTTAACGACATATTTCTTCATTTGAATTTTACAAATACTATCAGACTGCAGTCTGAAGACCATTGTGGCAAATGTCAAAAGATTAAAATCAATATTTAATATCAAATTATTTTGGTTTTGCTGTAAAAATCAAAATAAAATAATACATGTATGACCTTAAAAAATATTTGTAAAAAAAAAAAACACTGCACAGTGTATTTATATGGAGTTATTATATTTATAATTAACTTTTACACACACAGTAACAATTTTTTCAAAGCCATATAACCGGTACATGTAAAATGATGGTGGAAAGTTTAAATTGTGTCTTGTTTATCAAAATATTTGATGAAATTAAAATGAAGTGCAAATAAAATAAAGTTTTTTTTAAACAAAATAAAACACACTGGCTGTAAAACTGTCCAGTATAATACAAAAATCATTTAAAAACACCATTAACAGAAATACAAGTACATGTATTAACAAAAGCCATTTTAACAGTGCTTACCGGAATGAACAAAAAACAAACAAAAACAAGAGATGTTTGTAAAACACTTATGCCCCCCTCCCCCCAAATTGAAATTTTTCTAAGTCAAAAAGGGCATTACTCTGTCAAAAAGTACGTAAGGGTTGCCCGCAACCCTGTGTCTCGCCTGCTGTCGCTGTGGTTAGTAAGAAATGATTGTCTGATAAACTGAAGCATTTATTGACATTTCAGAAGTCATTCATGCAGAAAATGTAGGTGAAGATTACCTAATTATGGTACTGATATTGTTGGTTACCCATGATGTGTAGACTGACAAATTATCATGCCACTATAAGTTATAGTTGCTGAGATATGGACCTCCACCATAAATTTATGCAAAGTCACTCATGCGGAAAAATGTAGGTCAAGATGACCTAATTCTGGTACAGGCGTTTGTGGTTACCCATGATGTATCCACTGACTAACTATCATGCCACTATAAGTTATAGTTGCTGAAATATGAACCTCCATTATCAATTTAACCAAAGTCATTCATGCAGAAAAATGTAGGTCAAGATGACCTAATTCTGGTACTGACGTTTGTGGTTACCCATGATGTATCCACTGACTAATTATCATATCCCTATAACTTATAGTTGCTGGAATATAGGTCTTCACCATAAATTATCATGAAAAAACTAAGTCCAACTTAAGGAAAAAATACGGAAAAATTTGAATTTTTTTTTTCAAAATCATACTTGGGATATAAATTTTTATCCATACTGAATATTGTGTCCAAATTTCAAGAAGACTGAATAAAATTTGAGAAAGTTATTGCAGTTTATAAAACTTTGACATTTGGGTTAACCAAAAGTTGGACGCCGACGACGACGACGACGACGACGGAATCTATGGTCGCTATGTCTCGCTTCGCGACATTCGTCGCAGGCGAGACAAAAATGGCTCGAGCGTACCCAAAACAGAAATTAAGCTAGATATTTATCTGATAAATCTGTATACTAAATTTCATTTCAGTATGTGCAACGGTTGTGAAGAAAATGAACTGAAACTAAGTGGACCGACAGACAGCAGCAAAGCAATATGCCCTCCCTTCTTCGAAGGAGGGCATAAAAATGACAAAAAGTGACTTTACATAAAAATGTTGAATAGAAATCTTTATAAACATAATACACTTCATGTATTATGAAAACTATAAATAAATTTATGCACTTTTAAAAAAGTGTTTCCACAAGTTTGAACATAAAAAAAATATTGTCTTATCAGTGTAAACTGAGTCAGAAGTAATTCATCTCATCAATTATCCTATTCAAACATCAACAATACCAATACATCTTGATGTACAACAATGAACAAATCTAGAGTCGCTAACCCCCACCCCATTTAATTTCAAAATGATGAATCCATTGAGAAATATTTTGGATCAAATTGATCAAATCCAACCAAGAGTCCCCCATCTTCTTTGACAATTACAGGGTAGACAACAGAACAAATTCCTGGTCGCTTAGGTTGCTTTAACTGTCCCGTGTCAAGGTCAAACTTCCAGCTGTGCCAAGGACACCTCACACACAGGGAATTCCCAGGGAGTTCCTCTATGTCCCCTAAATGGAGAGGACCACCTGTAATAAAGCAGAATTCAAGTATTAGGCCAAGCTTAGAAAATTCTTTGTTTGCAGTTGCCAACCCATAATTTTTAGACTGGGTAGGTAGGTAGGCATTCATTTTTTTTTTTTTAAATTCAGATTTTTGTAAGATAACAAATGATAGAGCTTTTCCATGTTTTCTTAAGGCCTACTAAACATGGGTAAGCTCCGCTCTTGTTATAAACCACTGACTGATAAAAACAAAAGTCAAAGATTGAAAATGAAACAGTTTCAATATTCTGAAAAATTGAAGAAAAAAAATAAGATTTCAAAATGGCTAAAAAAAAAGTTTGGGTTGGGTGCATTTTCAGTGGGTCGGTAGGCAACTGCAAACAAACTAATTTTTATTTTAGGCCTTACCATGTGGTTATCAACACAAGTCTTAACAGACAACTATTCTGCCACTTTATATGCTTATCATACTATAATTTGAGCTGGAGTATCTTACTGCTTGCAACTTATTTATCTAACTAATGAACAAACCTGAATATCTAATGAAATAAATATTTCTTAAGCATGTTAAGGGCTAATGTTGGTGCATTAGTATAGCAAAAGTATTTAATTGCGAGCGTCGCAAAGCAACGCTCGTCACTGCAAGCTCTAAAAGCAACGTCTGGGCGAAGGAAAATTCAGACTTCTGCACATTCATTCATCAAAATTGTTTTCCTCAGTAACTCTGGACCCACAATTCATCATTTGTTAAAGCTATGTTCCTGCGAGAATACAATGTAGTAGCAAAAGTTCAACTAAAAATTAACACGCCCTGATTTAATTGATAAATACTGAAGATAAATAGTAAATGAAACATTCTTCATTTACTTTCAACACTGTTCAGGCTTCTTTTTAGTAAGGTAACTTACATAGGAATGTCATGTGATGTCAGAGTCAATATGCACCAAATGTCATGTGCAGTTTGAGGAACCCTGTCTAAATTGAAACAATACAAGTATCTGCACTGGCCCTAACAGTTGCACTGTCAACATATTAGTTTTATAAGAAATAATTGACAGTTAGAGCTGCTGCTTTCTAGAAGCAATTTTTGTAAATCATGGTAATTAAATACCTAAATGTGGACATTTCTCCTTGATGGCATACACCTTGTTATGGTACCTAAAGATAGCAATCTGCTGTTCGTTACATGATACAAGTGTCCCTGTTTTACTGTTCTGTCTCTTCAGACCTGGTCTTAATTGGACCGTCCTCTGTATACACTGATATTTTTCCTCTGGTCTTGACCAGTCGTAAAGTTCTGAAATAAACAGATAAATGCCATGCTTTGAGAAAACATAAGTTGATCACAATTTCTTTAACTTTTTAACTTCCCTAAAATACTCCTGGATTTTTTAAAATCGAATATCCATTACACAAAAAATATCCGTTACATAAAATACCATGGAAGTTAATATTATCTAAGGGTATGTATATTTTCTTGTCATCTTGCATTTTTTTTTTTTAAAGCTGGGTTCAGTGTATTTATGCGTTGTACAGGAGTATCAAGATGAATGTTCTTCTGCAGTTTTCAAGGTTGCACTCTAGCTCAAGGTAATTGTCTTCTTGGTATGTTTTTAAAAGAGTTAACGTAGGAGAAGTTAAACATGTTAGAAAAGATGTGGAGTTAAAGATTGGGATTCTTATCTTAATAGTAATCTGCTACTGCAGATATTCTTATAAAATTTTAAGGATGCATATTTTAACAAATATTATAAATTAAATGTACTTGTATTTTACCACTGAAAAATCTTGTTTTTCTTTATGTTGTAAATATACCAAATTCAGGGACCTTATTGCATGCATTCTTCTTAGCACGATCTGCCTTTAAATTGTGGTACTCAGGATCAGAAAGTTTAAAAAGTTCATGTTATGAGTTGTAAATAAGACCAAAGAAAGATCCACAAGATAGACAGCTTGAAGTTTATTTTGCTTTCACCTCTTGTTAGTTAGCAAATTGATGATATCTGGAGAAACAGGATTTTTTGCTCCATGTCTGTTTGTCTAATTGTTTTTATCTTATCAACCCTTGCTGAAAGCAGGATATAGCCACTTAACATGGTATGGTGCCTATAAGAAAAGTTTACCTTCATTTGAAGAAGGTATTTCCTTTTGAAAATGTTTAAAATACAGGTAGAAAAGGAAAACTGTGTAAATCTTTTGTGTCAGGTAAACTGATACCACTAGATGCAGGGCCACTTAGCATCATGTGGTACCTTGAAAAATTTTTTTATATTCAAGTCAAGAAGAGAGATCCTTTTAAAATCATTAAAAATACAGGTAGAAGAGAACATATGGTGTGATTTTATGTGTCACATAAACTGATACCACTAGATGCAGAGTCATTCACGTTCTTCCAAGAATCCTGTTTTTTCATTCATGTGGAATGATATCATGATAAAAAGCGCCTAAATTGCTTTGATAAAAAAAATAAATAAAAATATATTGAAAAACATTGCATTGGCAACTAGAGCATGACTTCTCGTATTTTAAGGAAGAAATCAACAATTTTAACTGTTATTTAATACATGTATTTATGAACATTCTTGTACTGCATGAAAAATTTAAGATTTTTATAAACTTTATTCAAAATTTGTAACATTCCATCTGCTAGTTTTACATTAAGAATATACAATTTACATGTTTTTAAAGTTTGTTGGCAATCAGAGAAGTAATGCATATTTTAACCTTTTTGATACATGTATGTATGCAATTTTGCTTGGAGACCAGTTATCTTACAATGGGCAGGAAATGAGCAGAGCAGAGATAAGATGCAATGCGGTGAAAATAATTGTGCAACTTTATTATTTTGATTATTATTTCTGGAGTACTGCTGAATGAGTGTTTCTATAAATAAGGATGTTCCCTGGCTTTGGACACCTGTCCTCCCGTCTGCCAGAAATAACATAAAATTTGTCACCCTTGTAGTCTATTTACAGGCCCAGAGATGGGGCATTAATTAATTATTCTGTCCCGGCCATTATCAATTTATCATGTGAAGCATAAATTGTGCTTTTTTTTGCTATACCAAGAATTTTCATTTCATTTCTTTCAATCTTTTTCTTTCTTTCTTTTGGTTTGTTTCTGTTTCTTTATGTGTGAAAGTATAAAATGTAAAGTTACAGTCCCTGAGATTCAAAAAAAAAAAAAAAATTCAGGTGATCTGATCATTATCACTGAAAGCGTAATGTAACATAGGCCCTAATTATATATAATACATGTATGTAATATGGACTTGCAGGTGTCAGAACTTCCTTTACTATAAAAGCCTTGATATGTGGTTACTGGTTAGAGTTAATGAACCTTCCAGGTTTATCATATCTACTCTCGCCACTCCAAATGACCTTCAGATTACTGTACAAAACCATGACCTTACTGATTCCCAAATAGGACTGATAAATGATGGTCACAAGTACCCATATAACTAATACAACAGTTAGTACATGTACTGTAGGGGCACACCCACGTTTATCAGCACCCATTATTGAACTGGATGCTGGAAACTTTTCCAGAGAAAACATTTTGTAATGATCCCACCTTATAATCTTCTGTAGAGATAACGATAAAGTTAGTACAAATAATAGGTAACAGAAATGATGAATGGCTAGCCTTAGAGACAGATTCCTTAACACAACAGAGTAAAACATGAGTGTGATGAAAATAATTATAATGAATTGATGCTTACAAGAAATGATTTTAATTTCCATGGCCTTAAAATATCTTGTGAACTTAATGGATAGAAGAAAATTGTGTTCATGGTACTTTCGTTACAAGCATGTATTACTGTATCTCCAGTGACTTTCCTGTGTAGGTCTACTTCTTACAAGTTAAAAAGTTTTTTTCTCTCATCATTTTCTAGCTATCTTTTCACAAAATGATATATAAAATTAATCCTCTGCTTTATTATTTAACTGGATAATCCAACCTCAATTTCCTATCTTTCCAGATATAGACATCATGCCACATTTTAGTCACCCCATACTAACAGGAAATAATACAACCACAGAAGTCATGAATTATTGAGAATATAAACTTATCATTGATGCATTATGTAAGACTCCATGTTTAACGGCATACAAGATAAATATATATACAACTGAATGTATAATAATTATTTCTGTTACAGATTATTTTGCGAGTAAATAAGAAGATACACTGTATTGAAATTTTAAAAGATAAACAGGATTTCTTAAATATATAAATGAACAATTTTCAATTTAAATTATGAAACATTCACTCCTTTCCAAAAATAAAATTTGACATATAGAAGATGTTTAAATTAAATTTTATTAATTTACAACCTATGGGCATATATATGTGAAGTTGCAACCAAAGAAAAATGTCCAAGCAATAATTGTCACATCAGCAAAAAGGTAAAATATGAAGTTTCAAGTACAAATCATAATTATAAGCTATAATTGAGGAGTTTTCAAAGAAATTTTTGGATACATATAAATGTAATGTAAATAACCACCAACTCACCAGAAATTGACAACAAACAGCACTCCTTACTGTATACATCCTTTTTTTCAAAGAACTGTGTGTACGTTTTATGTTGATAATAATTTTTTCAATATTTAAGTATTCTGGAGTATTGCATTTTGAAATGCACCAAATACACAACATTACGATCATTTTTTTTTTTAATTTATCTTTTTCGTCCACATGCGAGGGTCATTCGAAAAGACTTTTGTCATAACTCTTTTATTTAACGTCATATTCAAACCAAAACCAAATTTGGTATATATATTTGAACAACGGATTGAATTATTTTGAGCGAAGAAATTGGATTTATCGTGATTTATATTAAAATCATTCTTAATAAGGTACCCAAATTATTGTTAACACACAAGATGTCAAGTGTTATGGATTTGTTTTAATGAATGAGGAATACGATACAAACGATGTATAAAATGAAAAGGCAGAGTGAGTTTGAGAAACTTTCTCGACGTTGTTTTTTGACGTTACAATGTTTTTACTGTGCTCCGTAGTAACAATACACGTTGCTTTTAAAATTGGCTTACATGAGTTCCATTTAATCAAATGGAATGAAAATCTGTAAAATATATGTTCTTACATATAAAAACGTTCTGATATTTAACTTTGAAGAAATAATGTGACGATGTGTAACATTGTCTACGTATTTTTGAATGGCGCTCGTACATACATGACCGATGTCTTATTAACTCTAATTATCATTAAAAAAAACGTGTTTTTTTTCTTTTATTTTATCTTATCACAGCCACATATTCCCAACAAAGAGTCCTTACGTCGCGGGTTCGATTCCCACTTTGGGACGTGTAGACCGGTCCTTCGGATGAGGCCGTATAAACCGAGACCCCGTGTCGCAGTAGTTCCTGGCACGAAAAAGATCGCTCCCTGCTCAATGGTCATGAGTGCTGAGTACAGGACAAAATTTATAGCTCTCCATCGGCAAGTGGTGGCGTCTCCATGAGTGAAAATTTTTCGAGATTTACGTTAAACAACAATCAATCAATCCCATCAAAAATCTATTGCATTTTTTAGGAAGTTAAAAGGTAATATACGAACCGTCTATACTTTCGATTAACTAAATCAGAGGTGAATAAAGAATAATAGAGTACATGAACAATATGTTATGGCTTCAGCAGGCAAAGCTAAATTGTAACAATTTTGCCTTTGTTTGAAAGGCTCACTATTTCAAATGCATTTTAGAAGACATTTGTTTTAATTCTTGGTTTGAAATAAAGAGATCTCATAGTTCAATTTCAAAGGAGAAAAAAATTCTAATATTCCAGTCACCAGGTGAGTTTTATCTCCCAAACTTATACTAGATTCCTAAACAACTTAATTAAAATCCTTACGAACAAATATACTTTTCTCATCCAACAAATAATCTAACTTTACTTGAAGTACATGTAATATTTCACTATCAAATAACGCCTCTCAACCTACATAATATACAATATTTTTAGACTGCTCTGAGTGCGATCAATTTCTAAACCTAGACGGGTTACTGACAGTTAAGTTCATGATTTCAACAGCATTATTTGAAGTATTCATTTCGTAATGCTTTGGGCGTTATATTATGACATGTTAACTGAGTAACCTATCATTTGATCGTATTTAGGCTAACGTATTTTGTTCTAATCGTAAGGCCTTTCTTTTTTCATCGTCGGAACCCACAGGTTTTTCTCTCCGTTACACTGCATTTAACCCGTGGGAGCATTCGTCGCATCAAGCTCGCACTTATGAATTATTCATGAGAAAAATCGGTATCGTTTTTTATGTTTAATTTGATTACGAAATAATCTGTCTGCTTGATCATGACATATGCCCCACTGCAGACGTAACCAGTTAACTGGGGATGATTTTTCCTCATGAGCATCTGGTCCTCTAGAGATTTTTTGGGCCGTTTTGTAACAATGTTTTATCCTCCTCCTTTTTATAATATTTATTTTGTCTTATTTATAATATTGAAAGAATATTCAATATCATGTCAAGTTAATTGAATTCTAATGTTATTTACATATATGTACTTCTACCTGTTAGTGAGAAAAATTAACATAAATTGTGTTCACTTTTAAGTCTCATTCTTATGATGAATTGCAAACAAATCAATCTTAATAAAATCATAATATTTTGTACAAATTCTTCAAATTACGATAAGACATAGCTAAAGCCCACGCCAAAAAAAAGCGGAAACGAGTATGTATGTATATAATTTAACTTTAACCAGACAAGCTTTTCTGAAAAAAAAATCAATTGCTTACATCACTAAAACGTACATACGATGTGCGCTTTGAATTTAATCTAATACCCATTCATACGACGAAAATTTGCTTATGTGTGCAAATACATATAAGTAAATCTACACCCGTAAGTAAAAGTTATTTTGCTATGCGTCCAGACGAGATTTATGTGCTGTAAGTAAAGGAGATAGACAGATGCACAATTGTGATTTTTTTTATAGAAAAGGGGAAATCCCTTATTGTTTGAGTACTGGTATAAGACTAACTTTTAAGACTAACTTATAAATCTTCCTCATAGAAACTAAGACGGGGAGAGGGGGTCCGTTCCACTGTTTTCTTGGTGCAACTTGATTAATGACTTTAAGGAGAAAGAATGGTATAAGAAGTTACACACGAAGAAGGAAAACTTATTAAAATTATCAATATGAGCTGCAAGATTGACATGGCAAAATTTTGTTGCAAATTTGTATCAACTATTTCAATGATAGAAAAATAGAACATTTAACATTAATTAACTGTAGTTGTTCATATTTGTGGTGGAAGAACTTTTAATGCTTTAATTGAAGCAAAATGACATTACTGTAATGGGGCACGAGCGATTGCATCTTCGCTAGCCAAGTGTCCGATTCGTTTCCGTCATCTCCCGAGGGAAAGGAATCGGACACTTGGCTAGCGAAGACGGAATGCATGTTCCTATCATTGCTCCGGAACATTCCCAAGAAGATAACTTGAATAGTAAGGACAATACATGTACTTATTGATCCTACACTGCACTTGTTTGCGACCAAAACTATATCTTTAGAGACATAAACATAGGTTTGTCAGAAAGGGTGCAAGATGCCCTCGTTTTTGCAAATTTGAAAATTTACCTCGGAGGGAATAATGGCTCCTTGTTTAATAGTTTTGCTTTCAATAGCAACCAAGTCGCCCGCGTGGCGCAGTGGTTAGAGAGTCTCCTATAGAGTCGCGAAGTAAGGAGTTGATCCTTACGTCGCGGGTTCGAATTCCATTGTTGGACGTGGAGACCGGTCCTTCGGATGAGGCCGTTTATACCGAGGTCCCATGGCGCAGTAGGTGCTGGCATGAAAAAGATCTCTCCCTGCTCAATGGCCCTAAGTGCCGAGTATAGGACAAAATTTGCAGCTCTCCATCGGCAAGTGATGAGTGAAAAATTCTCAAGAGGGACGTTAAACAATACACAATCAATTAATCAATCTTGCCACTATGGTTACAGATTGATATTTTACACGCCAATGCATACACAATTGAAACACTTAAAATAAACAAAACAAAATACATACATATGTAAACTTGTTGCGTGTTCCGACGACACCATTTGCACACATGATCTAATAATTTGCTACAAAGTGTATGCAAAAGTTAATTTGCACCTAGTCCTGACCAGGTGTAAATTTACTCAACCGTGCAGAGTTCGCATATGAGTATATCATTTCATACGACAAAAATTGCACATGTGAGTAAATTTACTCATGTGTAAAATATACTGAGGTATGCAAATCATGTCGTATGAATGGGGTATAACATGGAACAATTTACTAGTACATGTAGTAGTCTGTGCTTAGTATTGTGTCTTTGGTTGTTAAAATTGAAATGTTTAACTGTTCATTAATTTCCAACTTTCATGGTCATTTAAAAATTTGAAATTTATTCAAACATGTTTGTTCAAAGTACCGTAATTGATTGATTGAATGTTTGTTGTTTTACGTCCCATTCGAGAATTTTTCACTCATGTGGAGACGTTACCATATACCGGAGAAGAACTTCAAATTCTGACCTTTACTCGGCAATCAGGGCCATTAAGCAGTGAGGAATCTTTTTCGTGCCAACACTTGTCATAACCCGGGACCTCGGTTTTTAACGTCTCATCCGAAGGACTCAAAACTTGTACTTCAAGTGCTGAGCACATCAAAGTGTGGTAATTAACAGTGTATATGATTAATATAATTTGCATTTCCAGTCCAGGATAAAATTAAAATTTTTTCCTTGTATTGAAAAATAAATGTTTTTAGTATTAATGATATATACTTCCTACTTAAACTAATGGTACGTAGTTCCTGGAACCGGGTATTTATTTAAATGACGAGAAGATTCACCAGAATGTATCATGCTGTTCTTTTGCACATATATAGATTTCTTTCACACGGAGATCCATACCTTGCATTCATTGTTTTTAATGATGTTGCTCTGGAAGGGTAAGTTTCATGGTTACAATTTAGCATCATTTTCCAGTTTTATTCCGGCACTATGACATTTAAAAACGGATTTTGAAACATACAAACAGCAACTCGTAAAATTTTGTAAAAGAAATAAATTGTATTTTACAAATCTATTGAATTAAAAACGACTTTTGAAACATATACTAAACAAATTGTAACAATTGGTTAGATAATGATAAATGTTTTAATCGTCTTTTAGGATTGCATGCTGAGAAAGATGAAGGATTCAAATACTCGCCTTGGTCATCATGGAGCTGCTGTTATGAGGATGATTTGTATAGAGCAAGGAACTGCTTGTCAAGCTGCACAGACGCAAAACTCTTCGATAGAAAACCTTGTGAAATACATAACTGTGGTATGACAATTTATATTTATATTGAAATTGTATTGTCTGTCGCCTTGGTTGCGCGTTGTGGATGTTTGATATATACTTTCAATTGGTTACTGTTTATATACATAAAGATATACATATAGATAGCTTGTAATCTTAATTATTATCACGCTTTATCTGAAAAAATAAATCCTGAACTTAAATGTATTATTATTTGGGACCCCTTTTACTTTTTAAACCATTAATTTGTAACAGATATGAATTTAAGTACTAGTATTATGTAAAATTATACTTGTTTTTCGTTTTCAAATGAATGACTCTACATATATAGGAGAGCAAAATTTGACGTCTTCGGAAGCAAAACCAAATACAACAGTCTCCACAAAAACTCCATCCACACTCACTGTATTTGGTACGTATCTCAGCAATGAAATACTCAAACAATGGATAAGACCTTGAAAGTATTAAAGACAACTCGACAAAATTCGTATGTGTGTACT
This sequence comes from Saccostrea glomerata, assembly GCA_003671525.1. Lineage (NCBI taxonomy): Eukaryota > Metazoa > Mollusca > Bivalvia > Ostreida > Ostreidae > Saccostrea > Saccostrea glomerata. The sequence continues at coordinate 2,775,802 of PRKT01000015.1, read as the reverse complement.
CATCTATTTGTTTTATTCACTTGTGACAAACATGTATGGAATTAATTACTAATTTCCTTTTAATAAAAACATCAAGTTGCAGCATTACAAAGAATCTATATTAAAAAGATACGGAAATTTCATTGATACTGAGGATCGTAAAGAGTCATTCGTATAGCAAATTGCCATATTCATACTACTATAATCAGGAATAGTTTTTTCAGAACATACCTCTGCAGAGAACCTGTTTTACACGAGTGATGACAAAAAAAGAAATAACCATCTTGATGTTGGCACTGTTGAATTTGCATCATCATCTACATTTGGTGAGTCACCTAGCAAATATATACAACACCATCTAATCAAAATAAAGTGTGTACACTGTAAAATCACTTTTTGAGGTGTTAAAATTTTATGATTTTGTGTTTTATAGACACCTTAGAAAATATGTCCTCCATGAAGTTATATTTGATATCTTTTAAAACCTCGACAAATTTAAAATGAAATTCCCACGAACCATAACTTCTCTCCAAAACCTCCAAAATTTGACCCTGCGAAAATATGTATTACTTTATTTACTTTCTTATAGGTATTGGAATGATAACAACGCTTTGTGTATCCGTGCTGGTGATTGCTAATTTTGTCTTCACATTGTTTTTCTACCGCGCTTGGAAGAAAAAGTATTCAATTAATTGTTTATGTATCACTATATCTTTACATTATCTATTTAAAGTAAAAATTTTATATACAAGATTGTTTAACGATCGAAACCTTTATTTCAATTCAAAACTGACAATATCACCTAATTGACCATACCGACTTTTTAAAAGAAAAGTATAACAGAATTAATAATATATTATACGTGTATTATGAATAAAATCTTGAAGTGATGATCGAGGGGTAACAAAGTTTATTTATTATTACATAGACAAAAAATACGTCGCAGACAAAGTGGCATTGAAAGAAAACGTACATACAATGTGCTGGAGCAGTCTAGAAAGTCGAATCAACACCTATACAACAACAACATGCCAGAAAAGATGTCTAGAAGATCAACAGACGACATTTACTCTAACGTCAGAGAATCCATGTCGCTGTCCTCCTCCTGCCGATCTGATACTTACACGACAATTGAATCCAAAGACAGGAATACGTACACGGACATCAATTTCTCTGACAGCTTTGTACCACCACTCAGAAAGGAGAGGAGTGATAAACTGAAAACTCTGACGACGTTATTTGAAACGCATTCCCCTGAAGTTTTACGCACCATTTCAAAATTAAAAACTGTAAAAGTTGTTAGTGAGCCATGAATTCTTTTACCTATCTTTTATGATTCTTTTTGTACATACATATATGAAGCAAAGGGTCGGTATCTTCGATAAATGCTTTGAAAAATGGAGTGCTTTCAGTTCCATAGAACTTGTCCCGAGTTATCGAAGAACAATTCATTCTCTCTAGAGACCAGAGTCAGCTTTAGAGTCGTGAAGTAAGGAGTTGGTCCTTACTTCGAAGGTTTGAATCCCACGAAAAAGATACCTCCCTGCTTAATAGCCCTGGGGCCGAGTATATGTCAAAATTTGCATCTCACCATTGACAGGCGGTGGCGTCTCCATAGGAGTGAAAAATCGTCGAGAAAGACATGAAACAACAAAACAAAAAAACTGATTTCCTTAATAATCTGTATTAACACTCTAAATGCAGATGCGTCGGAAAAGGTCCACCGTGAACAGATTTCTTTAAACTTATCAACAAGAGGTGCAAGAAACTTTCTAATTTTGATGTGCTTCATAATCCATTTTCTGTTGTCTGAATTTTCAAATATATTTGTTATCAAAATACATTTGACTTCATTTGATTCAAATTGTTCATTTTAATGTTTATCTTATTCTGGTTTTAACATGACGTTAAATCAAACGCTTAAAAAGGATATTTGTCAGAAAATATTCCTTTCAGACAGGCCCTAGAGTAATTTAGTTCTTATTGCAAATTTGAGAAAGGAGGTAACTTACTCACGCAATGATGTATAGTGTAAGATACTATTACATGTATCTGGAATTCGTAATATTTTATTATTTATAAAGTATCGGCCGAATTTTAGAAATCAATTGTCAAAAAAAAAAAAGGAATTAACCCTTCTTACTCTTAAAATAATAAGAGGGACTGAGAAATTTCTTCTTCTGGCTCAACAGAGATTTTTACTCATCCTAATTGGAGTCGTAAGCTTCTAGAGCTAAAAGAAAGGCAGCTAGTACACAAGGTCTGTAAACTCACTTTTACATATCATTAACATTACGTGATCTAGAAAGGTACAAATGTATTTTTTTTCAATTGGTAAATCAGTTCTTTTTCCACAACTTCTTTGATAGAAAGAATCCATCCAGCAGGGCCTCATTAATTTTCGTTTATTTATTCGTAAATCAAATTATTTCTGCAAGAATTACAGCGTAGATGAAATATAACTGTTTGTAATATATTTGTTTCAAAGATTAACTATTTCCTTTGTTACTCACCGAGTAATTATGAGAAATAAACATTTTTACTTACAAAGTTAATTTCAGCATGATTAGTTTAAATATGCTTAGTAACAATAACAAGACAGGTTTTGAAATTGAAGATAGAGTGTAAATTGAAATGAAAAAAATCTTGTTTGGTTGTCATGTTAGGACATGATATATTATTCCGATAAATTGATTTGCAGAAACATCTTTTTTTATCCCTATAAAAAAAACCAATGTTAATAAACGTACATGTTTAACATTTTCACTTTCTTACAAAACACTCGTGTTGCATAATTGCTTACTTGTCAATATGTAATTAAGTTAAGATGCAGATTCAATTGATAAAAAATAAAAGGAAGAAATGTTTTATCCTTATTTCATGATGCAGGAAGTGACAGTGATTACAACGTATTACATATAATAACATCATGAGATTGTAACTTTACTTCTTGTTAATGTGACGATTATAAACATGTGTTTCGATGAGAAAATTATATAATTAAATAATAAACATCGAGAGGAAAATTTTAAGTTTTCCGTTCATAGTCGAAAGTAGATTCTTTTTATCCGCTTGAAAAAATTAAGTCTGATATTTTTATAAAGGTTTTTTAAGGAGGACAAAAAAAAGAAAGAACGATGAATCTCATTATTTGATTCATGTAATTTTAGCTATCTAAAATTAAGAGGTTTTTTTTAATAAAAGAAATTGAATTTTTAAAAAAAAAATATATGGATCTGTCTTAAATGTTCTTTGAGGTCAGCAAGCAAACGTAAAACAAAAATAGAAATATTATTGTTCAGAAGAATATTTATCAGTGTTTCTACCTTATTAAACAATATACTCCAAAGTCTTTAATTTAATTTTTCATATAATTGATTGTAAACATAAGTAATATGGAGTTGATTTTAAAACAATGCTTAAGTTTCTGATTGACAATATCTATGTCATCGCCACAAATAAGGCCAAAATGCACGACTAACCTCTCCCATTCTGGCCGTGGTTGAATGAAAAGAGAATATTTCGTAGCTCATTTAAATATTGACCAATGTTAGTAAAGCATAGTCGGAAAATGAACTTTGACGCGACCTTTCAATAACCCATCCAGTTTACAAATTATTTTTGTTTAATGATGATGTCAACTGTTGATCTCAATTAAGATGGAAGCAAAAATTGTCATTGGCTAAACATTACGTCACAGCATAGAGGTGTAAATATTCAAAATTACTACAACTGATATTATCAAGCAGTGAAGCAGCCACGGCTAAGAGAGAGCTTTCTGCAGACAACGAACCGTGGATTGAGACGACGTATCTTTGTAGTTTTCGGAGATCAAGTCTTCCAAACAATCTGTTTGGTTCTAAATGCGCCCCGTTGTTTGCAAACCTATTTGTGTATTTTGTGAACCAACCTTATGAAAAACCTCGACAACTAGATATTTCACTGGAGGACGTGGAGACCGGTCATTTGGACGAGACCGTGTCTAGTATAGGGAAAAATGTGAAGCTCTCCACCGGTGGCGTCTCCATATAAGTGAAAAATTCTCGAGAGAGACGTTAAACAACATACAATCGTTCAATCAACTCGACGTGTTGTTAAATCGACTACGTATATCAATTAGCATTAGTTTCTTCCATTCATATGTCGACTAGAGATACAAGTATCTCAGTGAACTTGAAATAAAATTTAAGATCCCCAGGAATCTGACATTTGAATGTTTTAATTGAAGAAAGCCGTTAATGGTAACCTAACAGCCAAGCTTTTTGAAAAACATGATCACTTAAACTTCTCAGTTGTCACCATCCTCACTAATGCAGCAATATACCTTCATCACCTGCATACGGCGTTTATATCTCTCCCGTTTCTTCGATACGCAAGAACAATTTATAAAACGACGCAAGCTATATTGGCAAACTAGTTGATAAAACAAGGATGTCAACAGTCTGCCTTGATGTCTTTATTTTGCCAATTTTTTGTCTAAACAATGACAGTGTCAACAAATAAAACCTATCATTGAGTCAAATGCTCACTGATGTCTATCAATTTCACTGTTGGGCAATTATTTATACAATGAATAGTCTATTTTTATTTTTATTTTTCCCGATCAAGAAACGGATTACGCTGTGGGTGTGATACCTTGATGGGTGATACTCACTTTTCCTTAGCACCTGACCTCACTCTTATGTTTTAGGGGATATCGTTTGCTCTGCTCGTTATTAAAGTATCTTCATGAATTCAAAAATACCAATACGTTATGTCACTATGATTAATATCTCACAATTCCAACAATACGAATCGGGAATAGATCAAACACAGAACTCTGAAAACATTAGAGATGGGATGAGATGCCACTTAGGAGCAAGTATCCCTTGTTTACCAGTCTCATACGGAAAATTAATAAAAAGCGCAATATTGTTATTTATCAAAGTCATTGAATATGTGTTCATAAGAAAAAGTTAATGTCCTAATATTATACTTTATGATAGGTAGAATTGTTGATCTCTGATATCATTTTGCACATTTTTCCCGTTACAACTACTACAAAACAAGAAGTTGCCCACGTTACGCTGTGGCAAGAACGTTTCGTGAGGTAAGGATTTGATCTTTACGACGCGGGTTCACATTCTAATATTGGACGTGGAGACCGGTCCTTCGGATGAGACCGTATAAATCGATGTCCCGTGTCGCAGTAGGGCTGGTACGAAAAAATACTCTATTCAATGGCAAAGAATGGCGTTTCCATATGAATGAAAAATTCTAGAGGTGGACGTTAAATGGCATACAAACTACAGTACCGACCAGACCCAACCTGACACAAAGCAGTCCCGGGGACTGCTTTCTGGGACTGCTAAAGCAGTCCCACAGCAGTCCCAGTAGTCCCAGCGGTCCCAGAGAGCAGTCCCAGCAGTCCCAGTGGGCGGGGTTTATTAATTTAATGGGCGGAGCTAACTCAGAAATGATATTTGCAATAAACAATGGAACTATAAAAGGCAGTAGAAATTGATTCTGGGTAGTTTGCCAGGAATCCTTATATGTATGCGAAGGTAATTTATGAACAGTACGCGCATAGAAACAAATTGAATTAATATTTATTGAAGGAAGAAGGCTTTCACACGTACATATATGAATTAAACTGAACATGAACATTTAATCACAATTATTGGGTGTATTAATAATTATATTTATTTAATTTCTGTGATTTATACTGTTTCCCATATTTATTTTTTAAACAGAAAATTAAACGAGAATTAATTATTTTCCACCAGTAAGAGTAAGCTTTAAATAGATCTCATCATTATATGGCCAATTTCTATACTATCGGGATACTCAAAAGGAATTTCTGGTGCTTTTTGAAAATTCTTTGTTAATTTTGCCAAGTATTATTTTTCAGTCATGACATGTCAATTAATTATTGTTAATTTCTCTATCTCTGTAATACTCAGTTTTAAGTGTTTTATGTGTAAATGTTAGAATGTACATCTGTAAATCACCAGAATGGAACCCTCAGATTATGTTCAAAATTAATTAATCCTGAAAGAAATTCATACACATTTCATTTATCAATTTTATTTTTGCATTACATACGTAGATTGAAATTAGGGTTATTGTTGACCAGCATATGTTCAATGATGTGAAACGCTGATACGTACACCCAAATAACATGCACTGAATCTCTGCCCTAAGGCAATTGAAACCTCGGATGTTGATACCATTTAATAAACATTAATCGGCCAGGTACATATAAACACAAGCAAATAAAAAGATATAAATCACATTTCCCGGTATTTTCAACTCTTTATTTAAAAAATAAATGTACTCTATTGATAACTAGTTTATAAACTAAAAACTAACGGTAATTCATTAATAAATTCCCCAATGATTATTCACATTGTTTAACGGCAGAGATTTTAAGCACCGCCTTCAAAAATACCTGGTCAGGATAGCCCTGTCAATCAAGTGCTTGAAGGTCCATCATTGGATGCTGGAACTTGATTGACATTTACTTACTGGTCCCTGTGTATACCCTGTACACCTTCTTTGGGACTCGTGGGGACCTTCAAATTAACTTTTGATCCTTTGATATTTACCGAACATGGTTTAGAGAAACTGTATTAGTATGAAAATTTTTTGATTGATAATATATGAATTAAATATACCTTTAGTATTTGAAAGAATTATGATATAATATGCATTTTTTTTTATGAAAAAATAATCTATGATACATAAAACTTTTTTTACCAAATGAATTTCCGATATTGATTTTAATATGCTAAATGATAAACATAAAGTTGAAATGTTATTAATAAAGTTCAGAGCTGCACTGTGTGGAGTAATGAAATAAAATAAAAATATCTATATTAAAATGTTTCTAATCATGGGTCACTTATGGGTTCCTTTTTTATTCAGATAAGACTTTACAAGCAATCTTTTTAGCATGTTTTATGGTGACAAAGCCTTATTAAGATTAGGATAAACTTAGATACTTTTTTAGCCTAATGAAAAGTAGTTAACACGGGCATACTATAAAACCTGGCCTGGCCTCTTTGGCCTGGCCTGGCCTCTAAGTTGGCCCGGCCTCTATTTTGGCCTCTAATTTGGCTTCAAACCAAATTTTGGCCTGGCCTCAAAAATTGGCCTGGCCTCAAATTTGGCCTCTGCAAAATTTTTTGGCCTCAATTTTGGCCTCACCCAAAAATAATTTCTTTTTCAGAATTTGATTGATTTGATTGATTTTTTTTATTGGTTTCATTTTTTCAAAGCTTACGCAGATAAATGAAATATATTTCTGTTGGTATATAAATGTGAACATTAAAATAATAATAATATACTACTACCAATCTGATTTATTTTTTATTGATTTTCTATTTATCAGTTGCAATTCTGAAGACTTTCCATGGTAAAATTGAGGATTTTACATATTTAAGTATATATATAATTAAAACATTTAGAAACATCAATACAAATTATCAAGACAACAAAGAAATGCAGATGAATAGTAATTACCCAAGAAATTCATTAAAAAAACATTCTTTTATTTTCTTAATGAATAAAGTTTTAAACAAACCAGTTACATTGGTTCTGACATTATTGTTACCTTTATGAGTCTAATGATCCAATTTATTGTAAACATGACCCTTCACTCTTCACACGCTGCACCAAAGAATGCTGTGCTTACGGTTTATTGCCTTCACCATCCTTGATAAAAACAATTTTGTTTGATATATGAAGTGCCCATGACATCACTATCTAGAACCAATGCAGAAGACAAGTTGACATTTGATACACAGCTAAATAAAAATCTAGACCGTATGCCCTGTTCTTAATAAGTTCAGCATTATTACACAGAGATCTACGGAAGGGGTTTAACAGGAAGGTTTTAATCACTGGCGTAGAGAATTTGTCTGTTTCCATTCATGTTTTGAAAAAAAATCCTTATCACAATCAGTTTTCAGAATGAAAGGTTAATTTAACAGCGTAATACAATAAAGAATTAGCCTACAATTGACAATGAATAATCATGAGATAAATTACTGCAAAAGTTAAAACTTTATATTTGCTGCTGTTAGGTATTCACGATGTTCAGGAAGCAAATGACCTTTTAAATCCTCAGGACAAAAGACTAAAGATGATATAAAATAAGGATCTTGTTTCTTAATGCATTTTTCTAATAAATGAAAATAAACATTTGAAAGTGCTCCTTCTTTCATTGTTCCATCTTTTCCCCGATATGGTCTCTTCATCTTGGAAACAATTACCAAATTTCGGGGAGAATCTGGAATTTGATTATTCTCCCTAAAATATCCCTGGCACCCAAAACATTTTGTAACGTTCGGGTTACAAAAGTCAAGCATGGCTATGACATAGGACCCTGTGGACGGGTTTGGTAGGGCAGGAATTAAATTATCTGATATACTGCCTGCAATAGGTGCCTCTACATACTTCTCTAATACCTGTCGTTTTTTATTTGGATTTCCACCTTTTCTTCTAGATGTTGATTTAGTAGCTTTCTTCCCTCTTGAAGATGGCATATTAAACATTGATAACGATGTATATTTTGGATGCTTACTTTTACTATTGTACCAGTCCAAAAAGTTCTGTAGTTTCTGCTGGTGTTCTGCGACAGCTACAGTATGTGGGCATATTTTATGTGTAACCCATTTAATGCAATTAGAGTCACACATGTATTGAGATTTACTTCCACTGCATGAAACTTGATGTGGTGTTGATTTATTGAAAGAATTTAGAACAAAAAATAATTTTTCATCTGATCCGGGGGCCATCACTATGTTTTCATTGTTCTGAAGTAAACTGCTGGCTGTCATAAATATGTCTTCCACAACATGTTGAGCTACCTTGGAGATCTGAGAATTTTCTGGGGGAACAGAAAGAGTGCATTCTCTGATATTTTGTGGAGTAGTACTTACAGGATCATCTTTTTTAACAGTGGCATTAAAAAAATTGTTTTCCAATCTTACTTTCTGTTGTCTGGTCATTTGATAATATTTTTCTTCTGCTACTGTGTACTCTTTGTAGTTGTTACTAATTGTGTACTCTCCTCTGCCTAGTAATGCTAATCTGGCTTCATCATGTTGGCGCTGAATGATGTTTTGAAGATGTGTTACACAATCTTGCACACTTAATTTCTCTAATTTTAGATTACGTTTTACAACACTATTTGCACATTCATTAGCATTTTGATTATACATTGAAGGTGGATATCCCAAGCCACACATTGCCCTTAAATCAGCTGTCATACAATTCTTGATCAGATCAGCCTTAAAAGTGGTAAAATATTTAAGAAATTCATCTCCATAAGGATGCCGATTTGTCCATAATGGTTTTAATGATTCCAATTTCTGGTCAAATTCGTCTGAACTAAAGCAGTCCACAAGTCCTGGAACTTTTTCCGAATTAATTTGCTTCCCAAAAATGTCCTGAATATACTCTGTAGCCTCTTCAGCTTTTATGCTAAGATCAGTAAGCTTCTTTTTTATATTGTCTTTCATATGTATGTCACAAAGTAGATGTTTGGAATTTGTGAAACAAGAGTCAAATGCATCTGACAGATTTTTCTCTCCATCACTCCCATAAACAAGTAAACCTTGTAAATTTGGATTGTACTTTATCATATTTGAAGGCAATGCAAAATAAGAATCAAAGAGTCGTCTTTGGTGTATTAAAGCTGGTCCTATGAACACTGGATGTGTTTGCTTTTTTGTCATCAACATCAAATGTTTGTATGTTGTTAATGTCAAAAAGTATTTTCCAACATTGAAAGTAGCATCCACTCCAAGCACTGAAAAATGGTCAGCATTTGTACAGAAACGTTCAATATCAGTTAATTGTTGCTTTGTTGCCATGAATACTGTCATTTCTGGTGATGCAGACACATCCCTTACAAAAGCTGTTTCTTTGTTGAGAGACTGTTCTTTACTTAATTCCATCAGGTTTAATAAGGGATCACCATTTCTTTCCTCTTTCATTGCATACTTAAAATTGCTCACTTGCTGCCTGTTTTTTACATGCTCTCCTGGTGCATTTATTTCATGTATCCCACCCTTTTCCAAAATGATTTTATGAACTACTTCTTTTGGCTTTGAGTTTGCGTTGATTTCTTCTTTAATTTTATTTTTCACTGATTGAAAAGTTCTGTGATATGTTTTCCCGTTCTTCGCATTCCCATGTGGCTGAGGTATCACTTTGTGTTCCTCATTTTCGAAATAATACTGTAATGCAAGTGGGCTTACTATTTCAAGGCCAGTTTCACCTTTTATTTTAAATGCAAATATCACAATTCTGTGGAAATCTGGTGAGGCTGAATGTCGGTAAGAAAGCCTTGTGACTTTATATGTTAATCCTTTGTCCATAGACAAGTGATCATTTTCATCTACTTCCTCAATTTTGTCACAGATCTCTTTAAAGTAATGAACTTTTGTTTTTGTCTGTTTCCAAACACCACATCCATCCGAAAGGACATCTTTATGATGCCCCAATTTCTTGGTGTCAATAAGAAACAAAGCATTAATATTGACACCTAAGGGCACACGAGTAGCTAATTGCCCCTGGAAGTTAAGCATTTCCTTCAGGGTTTCCTTTGTAAAAACTCCCTGGCGTACACCCTTTTTAAATATAGGCAGTGTCTTATCATCCATAAAGTATTCATAAGGTAATTCTAAATCAAACTCTTCTGTAAGATTTCTTCTGTGTGTACCGGGGGTAATTGGGGTAAAAATGTCTTCAGTGTCACTATCTGAAGACAACAACTTGAATGGAGATGATGTTACAGTGGTTTTTTTTGGTGACGGAGAGCCCTCATCTGAACTTGGGATGACTATCAGCGGAATAAGGGATTTTGTTAAGTCCACGACAGGCTCCGAGACTTCCCTCACATTTTCTGAATAAAGAAAAGGGTTTTAATTTTCTTTCTTTCTTTCTTTTTTTAAAAAACGAGCTCATCATGTAAAGAAAGAAAAAAAAAACAATATAACATTATAACATAAAATGGCAAATTGAGACTAACCTGATCGAATTTTCTTTTGAGGTGAAATAGTCCAAATATCAGAGTCTGAATCCTGTGAAGAAAAAATAACTTTTCTTATGTATGGATCATACATACACATTCTATTCTTTTCAAGGAAAATATAAACTTTTTAAATTATTGAATATATTACTCAATACAATCTGAGTTTTCAAGTTGGATAGTAATAATAATGACATACCTCCCATTTCTCCAGTTTTGAACTTATATGGTCCTCCATACGCTTAGCCGCATGCCTAAAATAAAAAAAAAATGGTTTCAATTTATAATTTGGGAAGGTAATAAATACTTTATTTTAAGTTCATTTTTGTTATTCCACAATATAAATCCAATTTATATAGAAATCTATGGAACCCCTCCTTATTATGTTATAAATAGTGCATATTTTACCTTTTTCCAGATTTGGAAGTCTTCTTGTTAGGACTTCTAGTATTTTTCTTCTCTTTTTCGGCTTCAGGTTTAGTGACTGTGTTCATAGCATGGTACTTAAATGAAAAACTGCTTTTGATCACTGGTTCACCAGGGGATCCATCTTCCCAACTAAAACCTTTTACGGCATCTGCATAACTTTTTCTCTCCATTTTAGGATGATTTTTGTATTTTTGAGATTTTTACAAAGGTATAGCTGCTGCAGTGGTTACAACGAGGTAAAAGCATTAATCTTTTGCTGACAATGCCATTTTGGGAATAAAATGGGTAGAGGGTGAACAGCATAAAAATAATATTTCAAACAGTTTAACTGGCTTCTTCACAAAAAAAAAGAGAAACAAAATATTACTTTTTGAAAATCTAAGCACTTTTATATACTTTAATTAATTTAGTCAGTTTCATTAATTGATCATGAGTTGCTAATTAAATTTTCTATTGGATCAAACACCCTTTTTCTGATAATGGACTGGTCCATTGTCTCTGTATTTGATGGAATTTAAACTTTAGCAAATCCTGTCTTCACCAACTCTTTATAATTGATATATGATGATAGCTTATTTAGTTTTTGCTGATAGGACAGGCACCAATGACATGGGAACCTTTCACTTTTTCTCTGAGGGTTGAAAAATAATTGCAAAAGTTAGATAACGCTAAAAAAAATCAGGACCATAAGTTCTGTACATTATAATGACACATTTATTGGAATGTATCACGTTGATAGTTGCTGAAAGTTAACTAACACGTTACATGAATGTGTTTGAATATGAAATACAAAACTTTGGGGTTTTGTACCCATCTGCATATCTTTGTTGTCTTGATAATTAAAATTGATGTTTCTAAATGTTTTATTCTGTAAAAATCACCAATCCTACCAGGGAAAAAAAATTAAAGGCACATTTACTAAATCATTAAGATAAAATCTTATTAAAATTAAAACTATATGCTCCGTGTTATATAGTCTTCAGAATTGCAACTGGTCAATAGAAAATCAATAAAAATAAATCAGATTGGTAGTAGTGTATTATTATCTTAATGTTCACATTTACATATCAACAGAAATATATTATTTATCTGCGTAATCTTTGAAAAAATGAAACCAATAAAAAAAATCAATCAAATCAATCAAATTCTGAAAAAGAAATTATTTTTGGGTGAGGCCAAAATAGAGGCCAACAATTTTTGCAGAGGCCAAATTTGAGGCCAGGCCAACTTTTGAGGCCAGGCCAAAATTTGGTTTGAAGCCAAATTAGAGGCCAAAATAGAGGCCAGGCCAACTTAGAGGCCAGGCCAGGCCAAAGGGGCCAGGCCAGGTTTTAGAGTATGCCGTTAACACGGCTCTCTTTTCATTTCATAGATGTGATCCTGGGGATAAATGAATTAAGTCTAATTTGGTTGTTACAGGAGTTTTTTTCATTAATACATACACTAACATCTAAAATAATCTTCATTTTAATATTTGAATTTATAGTATGATATATCATAATGATTTTTTTCTTAATTGGTAGTGATGTTTTAAAACATTCAAAAACAAATTAATATATAATTTAGAAACTTTTTATTACTAATTTAAAATTGTTTCAAAATCCCCATCACAGGTAAGTTTGACACCTGGGGTATTTCACTGTGTATTAAATCACTTCCTGTGTATAGGGATAAGGAGACAGATGGCCACAGGTAGACTGCTAGCCCCCAAGGCATTCACACCTGTACAAAATAAGCCCCTCCCTCACCTGGAATTTACCATCCGGTAAAAAATCTCTGCCTTTAAGGACGTTCGATCCTGAGATTTTTGAACGTAATTTGGTCAGGTCATTTATTTAAAAAATCCTGCATCATTTTTAAGTTCTAACATTAAATCTGAATTCTACAGTGCAAATTTAACTATATTCAATGAAAAAAAAAACAGCGATTAAATTCCATTCAAGTAGAATTAAGATAGGGACTATATTTTGTGGCGGAAGGTTGATCAGTTTTCCCATTTTTAACTATAACAGTACTGTTAATTTTGGATTCCTATTTTTCCATCCTGGTTGCACAAAAAGCTGATTTTTTTGCAGTTAAATGTGTTATGCTGGCTCTGAAATATCCTTTAAATTATTTCTTATGAATTCTATCAACAAAGTGTGACAAATATAGTTAATATATTCTGAAAATCCGAGGAAAAAATTGAGCCAATTTTAACGTAAAATTGACACTTTTTTAGTTATATCTGAAAATTTTGATCATATACCCCCGCTTTTGATGTTCTTTTCTAAATATTCAAACTAAATTTGGCCTATTCGCTTAAAATCAGAAAAAGTTTAAGACTTTAAAATAATTTTCTTGCTTATTGAATTTTCAATGCCAGAAAAATCACTTTTGATTAGTGCAGAAAGGTCAATTAATTGATTATGCGAAGCAATTTAAAACTTTTTCTTAGTCACAATTTTTAAGTGTCTTTTTTTAAACAAACTTAGAGTTCATTTTGTTTCATGCTTTAACTGGATAAAAATATTGGAGGGAAAACGTCAAAAATATAATTCTTAATCAGAACACAAATTTCAGTGCAAAAAGGTCATATTAAATGTACTGTAGTGTCAAAAGAAGCGTATTGACCCCCATTTTTTTATTTAAATTTTAATTAAGCTATGTATGTAGAAACTAAAAAATTTTATATACTTGGCAAAAAAGTTTAAGACTTTAAATATCAGGATCGAACGTCGTTAAGTTATGGAAGAATGGTAGCATAATTTTATTTCACGGTCATTTAATAAAAGGGTTGCATGAAATACTTTTTTAGCGTGGTACTTGTAAAATATGAAGTTTTTCAATAAAAAATCTTATATCTAACTGTATAATGATTATTTTTAAATAGTGCCAATGCAAATTTTGAGTGCACGTGATTTTACATTAAAAAAAAAAATAGGCCTACATGTAGATATTTTTTCTCATAAACCTGTAGTTTATTTTTAGGGTTAAAAATCTCCTGACTTCCTAATAACTTTATTAAAAAATATTCTAACTACATTTGTGAAAATATACAGTATCTAAGAATATTAATTAACTAAAATAATCTCTACTTATCATAAGATTGTAAGACTTCCTTGCTTTTTTAATAATTTAAACTCCTCTCTGCTGCAAGTAAACAAAACAAATGGGAGCCTGCAAATTCAGAATACACAAGGGGGCAGAGCTATCATGTCACTCAGAACTTCTTTCACACATGAGTGAACAAAGCATTACCAGGGACAGCTGGGACTGCTGGGTCTGCTTTTCAGAGCAATCCCAGGGCAGTCCCATAGCGGTCCCAGAGATGTCCCACAGCGGTTCCAGAGCAGTCCCACAGCAGTCCCAGAGCGGTTCCAAGGACTTCTTTCTGGGACTGCTTGGGTGTCAGGTTGGGTCTGGTCGGTACCGTAGAATACCTTTCAGTTTTCATATATTCTTCGAAATACATTTATTAGTAAATTAGAGGAAAATATTTTGAAATACATTTAATCAACCTGATGGTACGATGCGGAAAGAAAACAATTTTAAAAAAAGTCACTGTAAAGGAACTTTTGCATTCACAATTATAACGTGCCTGGAATAGTGTTATGCATTCCTAATTATTTTATTTTCATGCATTTCGTGTTCCGCTTCATCAACATTTAAAGTGGTATTAGTCACAAAGAGAGATAGAAACACGATCATAATGTCCGGCCAGGCAAAAATTGAGTATCGTGAAGCACAAGATGTTGGTGAGATTTATTTCTTATGTTGTAGATTTTATCACAAAAATTTAAATGTGATAATTTTTTTAGTATATGTGATCAACCAACAAGAAAGATATAGATATTGGCATTCAACCCAAACAGCATGACATATTCGTAAGCCTGTTTTTATCTTTTCTATTATCTAGGTTATTTGTATAATTTTAACGATGTTGTACCTTCCTTATTTTTTGGCCTGTGTGTATCTTCCTTAATAGTCTATTTGTGTATTTTTAGTTGGAAGTTTATTCATACATTTTCTATTTTGTAGCAATTTTTTAAAATCTTTTTTGTCTCTAGTCCGTTTATAACTTTTTTTATTTAATAGCCTATCAGTACCTTCCGTATTCTAGCAAATTTCTTCCTTTTTGTAGCATATTTGTTCCTTATCTTATTTTATAGCATATTTATACATCATTATTTTGTTCTGCAGATAATTAGCCAATCTGAACCTCCCTTATAATTAGCCTATCTGTAAGCTCCGTATAATGTAGCCAGTATCTGTACTTTCCTTATTTTATAGCCTATCTGTATCCTTTTTATAATGAAGGCTATCTGTACCTTTCTTATAATGTAGCCTAACTGTGCCTTCCTTATATCATAGCCTATATGTACCCATTTCAAATGTAGCCAATATCCGTACCTTCCTTATTTTGATTCCTATCTGTACATTCCTTATTTTGTTGCCTATCTGTATCCTACTTATAATGGAGGCTATCTGTACCTTTCTTATAATGAAGTCTATCTGTGCATTCCTTATTTCATAGCCTATTAGTATCCTTCTTATAGTGTAGGCTATCTGTACCTTTCTTATAATGAAGTCTATCTGTGCCTTTCTTATTTCATAGCCTATCTGTATCCTTCTTATACTATAGGCTATCTGTACATTTCTTATAATGTAAGCTATCTGTACGTTTCTTATTTAATAACCTATCTGTATCCTTCTTATAATGTAGGCTATCTGTACCTTTATTATAATGTAGCCTAACTGTGCCTTCCTTATATTATAGCCTATATGTACCCTTTTCAAATGTAGCCAGTATCTGTACCTTCCTTATTTTGTTTCCTATCTGTACATTATTTATTTTGTTGCCTATCTGTATCCTACTTATTATGTAGGCTATCTGTAACATTCTTATAATGAAGTCTATCTGCGCCTTTCTTATTTCATAGCCTATTTGTATCCTTCTTATACTATAGGCTATCTGCACCTTTCTTATAATGTAGGCTATCTGTACATTCCTTAGTTTATAACCTTTCTGTATCCTTCTTATAATGTAGGCTATCTGTGCCTTTCTTATAATGAAGTCTATCTGTGCCTCTCTTATTTCATAGCCTATCTGTATCCTTCTTATACTATAGGCTATCTGTACATTTCTTATAATGTAGGCTATCTGTACATTTCTTATTTCATAACCTCTCTGTATCCTTCTTATAATGTAGGCTATCTGTACCTCTCTTATAATGTAGCCTAACTGTGCCTTCCTTATATTATAACCTATATGTACCCTTTTCAAATGTAGCCAGTATCTGTACCTCCTTATTTTGTTTCCTATCTGTACATTTTTTATTTTGTTGCCTATCTGTATCCTACTTATTATGTAGGCTATATGTACCATTCTTATAATGAAGTATATCTGCGCCTTTCTCATTTCATAGCCTATTTGTATCCTTCTTATACTATAGGCTATCTGCACCTTTCTTATAATGTAGGCTATCTGTACATTCCTTATTTTTTAACCTTTCTGTATCCTTCTTATAATGTAGGCTATCTGTACCTTTCTTATAATGTAGCATATCTGTACATTCCTTATTTCATAGCCTATCTGTATCCTTCTTATTGTGTAGGCTATCTGTACCTCTCTTTTAATATAGCCTAGCTGTGCCTTCCTTATCTCATATCCTGTGTGTATCTTTCTTAAATGTAGCCCTTATCTGTACCTTCCTTATTTTGTTTCCTATCTGTACCTTCCTTATTTTGAAGCCTACCTTTACCTTCCTTATTCTGCAGTCTAGTTTAACCTTCCTTAGTTTGTTTGACCTTACTATAAAATTTATCTGTACTTTTCTGATTTTATAGTCTATTTAACTTATTATGTATTCTATCTGTATCTTCCTCATTTTGGCAGTCTAGTTTTATCTTCCCTCTTTAACAGTCTATTTTTACCTTACTTTTTGACAGATGTTGGCGTTGTGGTCCTCTGCGGGATATTTATGTTGCTGTTGTTCAACATTATATTTGTGTGTATATTCTACAGGAAGTGGAAGAAAATGTACGTATATCCATGTAAATGACTTGAACAGCCATCTGTTGACATTTTATTCTAAAGATATTTACCAAAATCATATTTTTATTCCCTATATACATTATTTATCTAAATTACATACTATCAACCCATACCAACCACAATTGTCTTTATTTGAAAGGAAAAAAAAACATGGTTTGTAGACAAGATAACTTTTATGTATTGATTTAAATGACAATATTCAGGTAAAAGGTGCAAGAAATCTAAAATTTCTTTGTAAATCTGAAATTTAACATATGCAGTAAACTTTTTAAAAAAATAATTTGTTCACCATAGCGACCATTTCGGGATTGAGAAACGTTTTTAAACAAAATAACAACAGAAGAAATGACTTGATTTGCTCAATGCACACACACTTCATTATACCCCCTGCTTGAAAAGTGGGAGGGTATATAGTAATCGGGATTTTCGTCCGTCCGTCCGTCTGTTACGCTTTATCTCTTATCCACAACTCCTTTTATACTTCACAGTGAAATTTAATAAAACTTTCACAGAATCTTTATTACATATTGCCATTGTGCTACTCCTATTTTACTTTTTTATTCGACACGTATTTTAGGTTTCCCAAAGCAAATCATGGACATTGCCATTATGTATTTACCTATGACGTCACATATAGAAGCTTCTGGATAACATTTGATAGGACGAGTTATTTCTCTTAACACATTACCGTAAAACAAAGTATAGCAACACATGGACATTATGGGAGGCGGGGGGTATCAGTGAGCTCATTGCTCACAGTACCTCTAGTTTACAACTAGTGTCTTTAAGTTAGTTATAGTACAAATTAATTCTTAATAAGATATTTTTCTCATACTTAAACATAGGTTTGATTAATTTCATGAAAAAATTAAATCTATCCAAAAATAAATAGTTGATAATGTACATTGTATGTCATCGTTGTATCTTAGTCCAAAGAGTGTTTGGTGAAAAGTCCATTCCTTAACCAAGCAAAACTTTTTGATCTCTCTTTCATATCATTTAAACAGACCAAGAATTTTCTTTTACAGGCAGAACAAATTCCGTTTGGAGTATATAAGATATGGGCGATCAGAGTATCTACGAAGACATAGAGCTCAGCCAATCAGAATTTCATTCAAGTACATACCTGATTGGTTTCAGCGGAATTGGAACAACCGATTTGGCATTCAGTCGATGAGAAATAAGAGAAGACAGCATAGACCACATTTATCTAAACTGGTGCAACCAAATTTGTCTAATACGAAACGTTTTCGTGATCAAAAATCATCAAACTCGCTCCAAAGTGAACAACGCAAACGCCGTCCACTGAAGACAAAAATCATAGTGAAGGACGGGTTATTATCTAACAGGATAAACCTGTTTAAAGAAGGGGTGTCCAAGGATAGCACTATGGATAATAAGGCAATCCTTAATATAGGATCTTCACAAAATGAAGAATCAAAAGGACTCCCAGACACAAACAACAAGAATTCTGCAATTAATGCAAAACAGGTTCGTCCATTTACAGGGAGATCATCGAATCAATGTGCCCCGAGAGTCTCAGAGGTACAAATACATAAGGCAGGAGCAGCAGGAGACGTGTGTGATAGGAGAGCTACGAACTCCGTTAAACAGTCAATGAATGCATGTCCAGAAAAAACTTCCGACAGTAAAATAGAAACACTCAGTACATTATTTCTAATTCACTCTGATGACGTATCAAGCGTTTTATCGAGGATGGGACACAAAAACCAAACTAAATGAATTTGTTGATAGTTGATAATAAGCATATTTTCCATTATTGCCTTGAAAATTAGAGGTACTGTGAGCGATGAGCTCACTAAATGATAACCCCGCCTCCATATAATATTATTGTAAAGTCCGTGTTTTGCTGTGGCCGGGAAACCCAAAATATGTGTCGGATCAAAAAGTAAAATAGAAGGTGCACAATGGCAATATGTAATAAAGATTCTGTGAAAGTTTCATCAAATATCATTCAGTGGCATGAGAGGAGTTGCGGATAAGAGATGGGTACCCCAAAGCGTAACAGACGAACGGAAGGACGGACGGACGTACATACGGACGGAATTAACGATTACTATATACCCTCCCGCTTTTCAAGCGGGGGGTATAATAATTACTTAATTGAAGGCTTAAGGAATACTGTAAAGATAAAATTAACTACAATGTACAGGTTTTATCTGGGAACTGATAGTATTATGCATTTATTTACATATAAAGTGATATAAATAGTATTAAAGCATTCATTCTGACGAAGACCACTCATCAAATTGGTTCTTCCAGGAATTTAAAAAAAAAATTGTATCAAAAATAGATATAACTAGAGGTACTGTGATCAATGAGCTCACTAAATGATACCCCCGCCTCCCATAATATCCATGTTTTGCTATATATTGTTTTACGGTTAGGTGTAAAAAGGAATAACTCGCCGTATTAAATGTAATTCAAAAGCCTCTATGTGTGAAGTCATAGGTAAGAATATAATGGCAATGTCCATGTTTTGCTATGGCCTGGGAAACCTAAAATACGTGTCGAATAAAAAAGTAAAATAGGAGGTCACAATGGCAGTATGTAATAAAGATTCTGTGAAAGTTTCATTAAGTTTCACTCAGTAGTATAAGAGGAGTTGCGGATAAGAGATAAAGCATAACAGACGGGCGGGCGGACGGAAATCCCGATTACTATATACCCTCCCACTTTTCAAGCTGGGGGTATGAAAACTAGAGGTACTGTGAGCGATGAGCTCACTAAATGATACCCCCCGCCTCCCATATGGTTATAACTGGTGAAAAAGTCCATGTTTTCCTGTGGCCGGGAAACCCAAAATATGTGTCGGATCAAAAAGTAAAATAGGAGGTGCACAATTGCAACATGTAATAAAGATTCTGTGAAAGTTTCATCAAATTTCATTCAGTGGTATGAGAGGAGTTGCGGATAAGAGATGGGAACCCCAAAGCGTAACAGACGGACGGACAGACGGTCGTACGGACGTACAGACGGACGGACGGACGGACGGAAATACTGATTACTGTATACCCCCACTTTTCAAGCGGGGGGTATAATTTCAAGCGGGGGGTATAATAACGTAGTGCTCAAAGGCCTAAAAGGCTTGTAGTAGTCTTTATTTAACCTCTCCATCAGCAATAGGTGGCGTCTCAATTTAACAGTTATAAGTTCTCGAAGTGACGTTAAAGCAATATGAGCTGCAAGTTTGATGTCGAAAATTTCTGTTGCAATATTGAAATTAAACAAACTAGAGGTACTGTGAGCAATGAGCTCACTAAATGATACCCCCGCCTCCCATATGAATAAAATGGTAGTGTCCTTGTTTTGCTCCGGAAAATCCAAAATATATGTCGGATGAAAAGTGAAATAGGAGGTGCACAATGGCAATATGTAATGAAGATTCTGTGAAAGTTTCATCAAATATCATTCAGTGGTATGAGAGGAGTTGCGGATAAGAGATGGGTACCCCAAAGCGTAACAGACGGACGAACGGAAATCCCGATTACTATATACCCTCCCACTTTTCAAGCGGGGGGTATAATGACCCCCAAAAACAAAACATTTATGAACTTCTAAGCTTACTATTTCAGGCCGAAGAAAGATTTATATGCTCTGATTGAGGCAAAATTACATTATTGTCATCCTGTATTTTATTGATTTCTTTATATAATATTATACATTCCTTTGTAAAAAAAATTCTTTTGAAAACGAAAAACATAATGGTTTAAATTAAATACAAAATCATATAAACAGCATATTATTTTTACAGCAAAATTAATATTCAGTGGCGTATATTCCATACAGGAAAAACGGTTGCAGCATACACATCATTTCTCTGGAATAAAAATTCGTTTGAATGAAGGGGCGGGGAGTTAATGATAAATCGAACCTATTAATTTATTTAGTTGCAAATGCTAAAAGCATTCATAGCACTTTGCACGTTAATACCTATCCAATTACTAGTATGTTTCTAGTTTTGTTTTAAATAAAAAATTTAGGGATAAAACTATTCCCTAAGCTGGAAATGTTTAAAACCAAAGTTCAAGTGTTATTAAGTTACTATCAGAAAATTTCATCGAAAGCAACAGGAGTCCATAATAATTGCAGGAAACGAAATTGATATTATAAATTCTTATTTCGATAGTAGGAAATTCAACATATTGATCAAATTTTGATAATTCAGTAAGGCAGTTTCTTTATTTTCTAAGCAGAGTTAGAGGATAAATTAAGAGTTATCAATTTTGTTAAGCTGTCTTCACATCGCTATATAAACTGTTGATTTAATTACAATATTATTTTCACTAGTCAAATTAAAACTAGAGGTACTGTGAGCAGTGAGCTCACTAAATGATACCCCCGCCTCCCATATGAATATAATGGCAGTGTCCATGTTTTGCTCTGGAAAATCAAAAAATATATGTCAGATCAAAAATTAAAATAGGAGGTGCACAATGGCAATATGTAATTAAGAATCTGTGAAAGTTTCATTAAAATTCCTTCAGTGGTATGAGAGGAGTTGCGGATAAGAGATGGGAACCCCAAAGCGTAACAGACGGACGGACTGAAATACCGATTACTATATACCCCCCACTTTTCAAGCGGGGGGGTATAGTAATTTATTGAAGATGTTTGAGTTTGCAAAAAATACTCCGGTTGACCCTCCCCCCCTCCGACCGAGTACCAAGCGTGAGGAAGCACCTTTTTTTACCAATACTTTGCACTTCAGGTTAAATCTGTGGTTTCACACTAGCCTACACATTAGCAGAAAGAAATATACGCCACTGATATCTTCAAAATGCAGCTCATATTGCTTAATCATTGATGATGTTTTATGAAATAAATAAGCGCTTGCTTGTTGTCAGTTTTATTATAAAATGTCAGTAACTTAGATCCGCAAACTGGAACCTCTCTACCCTCTTTTATGATATTTTTAGACTGTTAACCGAAGGCTTTTAATTAAATTTACAATAATTACTGTGCAAGAGAAATCTGAAAAAAGTTGACGTGCATCACCTTATACATAGTGTATTCCTACAGGCTTTTGTAAGAACTCGTGTCCAGCCGTTTCGGAGTTTATTTGCATAATTTGTTAATTTATAAGTATAGATATTAATATTGGTAAATTTGAGTAAAACATTCTTCTCTGGTTTCTGACTAGATAAAATATTCAAAGTATTTTTGTTTTATGTCTTATATATTTAGGTGTAAGGCATTTAAAAGACCACTTTTTTCTTTAATCATCAGAATTATACAATTTTAAGTAAAAATGGTAAACTGCGTTTGAAATCCAGCAGGGACTATTTTTTTGCGGAATGGTGGCGTAAGAAAATATCTTCTTTTCTGCCTCTAAAAATTATTATAGAACGGTGAATTTACTTATAATTTGTACCCAATTAAAGACTTGAAGAAATTTTCAAATACATGTTAAATTAATTATAAAGGACTTAAGTTTCAAAATATATCTAATAAATATGATTTTTCAAACAAACTAGAACTATGTTAGCTTTTAATACCTTTCAATCTAAGAATTGAGTTGAGCAAAAAAAGTTCGTAAAAAGTGTTTTTCTCTCTTAGTAAACTGTCAAAACCTTTTGTTTTTGTATCATTTTTGTCTCTTTATGTGACAACTTAACCATTTGTAAAAACTAGAGGTACTGTGAGCAATTAGCTCACTAAATGATACCGCCGCCTCCCATTTAAGAAATAAACAACGTTATTCGGTGAACATCAATTGCTCTGCTGGCATATTCCATGATGCGCGCTATTGGATACAAGCAGCGCCGTCATCACATTCTCTTAATTTTTGTTTTGATGCAGTTGTGACGTCATCGATCAACGTTATTAAAAACCGCTGACAAAAATCAATAATTTAACACTATTATAAAAAATGAGAATGCTTTTATAATGATTATTACTCCAGAATGCTTATCTATGATTTTTTTTTAGTTTTTCTATTTATTTTTAATAGCTGAAATCATTCTTGAAAAAGATATAGTAGTTATTCTGAATGTTATTTCCCAAGTGTGAAGAGTTATCGTTCTTTGTACAAATATGCATGATACGAAAAAATAAAATTATGGCAGTTCTCTATAATTTTAAAAAGTTTTATAATACAATTAAATACATTGACCAAAATTAAATTTTTAAAGATATAAATCAGCAATTTTAAATATTCTGAATTTCTTTTTTTCAAAGAATATTATTAAAAACTTATATTTATTCCTCTTACTAAACATTTCATATATATACAAAAAATCAAAGTAATACTCCTTCTTTGTTTTACCAAATTTAAGCGAGTGAGGCAAAAAATTTTGGGGGAATATCTTTATGTAATAAAATTCTGAAATAAAGAAGGCTCTAACAACTGTATATTTTTCAGAAAAACGTGTTTCCTATCCCACAAGTGCCAGTGTAAAAATTTAAAGTTCGTTGAAGGAATATGAGCATGTTGATGCCCAAGATGGCGACCAACGGGAAGTAATTCTTGTTAATTTTTGTCTACTGAAAACTATCTATAGAGAGGATGTCTCTGATTTTTTTTTTCACAAAATAGGACGAAAACATGTATTCATTAAGAAATGTGTTCAAACTGTTAAATATTAACATTCATGATATTTTCTTTACTTATTATTTTCAAAAAATCGATCAATTTTTAAGGCAATCAACTTCTTAACTAGTCCGATGGTCCTTTTTAGTGTAGCTTAGGACACCTGACCCCTCAAAAAACCTATCAATAGATTCTGTTGAAATTTTCACATGACGTAAAGAGATGTATAATGAACACTTAATGGAAATATGAATTACCATGGCATTGTGGGTAAATTACGAAACCAGGAGGTAATGAGTTACCTCCCCTTTTCAGTCACTCAAAAAATCATAATAACCCATAAAAAAAATTTATTATGCAATATGCATTCAATATTAAAAAATATTTTTAAACAATATTGATACTATAAACTTATCTCAACAATGGATTGTCTGAACATTGATAAATTAAGAGAATACTGCATGTAAAACATGTTAAATTCAACAAATTTTACCATTTTCATGCACACAATTTGACACTTTTTAAATTCTCAAAAAATGTCCAATATAATTTTCATTATTCATCATAATATGAAAGATTTGTCTCATAATTTCTTTTCTTTAAAAATAAATGCTATTTGAAAAAAAAAAGCATACTAAATAAGGAAAAACAATTGAAGAAACAAATCAGAGAAGTACAAATCAATTTATATAGTAATGACATGAAGAGTTACTTCCCCTCTCCCCTCATTATAAAACATGTAATTAAACCAATATTGAAATTATCCACAAAAATAATTGTTAAATATATGCTTTGTTTTTAAAATTATTCGTAAACAAAATTAAAACATGAATTTATATTTCAACAATAGATTACTTGAACAGAAATGTAAGTTTAAAAGAAAACACATAAAATACTCTTCAACATGAACCCTTTTGATTACTTTCATGCAAACAAATTCTATATTTTCTTATATAAGCTACATCTACAAACAATCGGTTCAAATAGATTTAAAAAATATATATATTTTATTACAATATTATGATAAATTTGTCCAATACTATTACTCACTCAGAAATCTTGGCCACATTGAGAGATAATCAACTATTATGTGCTCTTAAATACTGAAACTGATGAACAATTCGGTTCATGTGAACTACCACATATGCACATTTCATATAAAATAGAAGTTGAAATAAGCTGCTTTAAGTTAATATGTATATATTTTTCCTTTAAGAATGCGGAGTCTTGGAAGCATATATTAGTAATTACAGGATCCATGCATTTGTTTGCCGTCATATGTTTTGCTGTGTTTGGATCTGGAAGAGAACAAGAATGGGCCAACTCAGGGTATAATGAAATCAAAATTCCAGAAGAAGAAAGCATAAGCCCTTACGGATCTACCTCTGAAACCCCGCAGTTTAAAACAGATGTGATTGGAATAAATTACAGTAAAGATAGCAAGTCTCAAAATGACAGTGTACATATTAATTATTCTGAACAATTAAAGTCAACAATAAAAGAATGAATGGAAACTTTTCAAGCGGGGGGGGGGGGATATAGAGTAATCGTTAATTCCGTCCGTCTGTACGTCCGTCCGTCCGTCTGTCCGTCCGTCCGTCCGTCTGTTACGCTTTGGGGTACCCATCTCTTATCCGCAACTCCTCTCATACCACTGAATGAAATTTGATGCAACTTTCACAGAATCTTTATTACATATTGCCATTGTGCACCTCCTGTTTTACTTTTTGATCCGACACATATTGTGGGTTTCCCGGCCACAGAAAAACATGGACTTTTTCACCAGTTATAACCATATGGGAGGCGGGGAGTATCATTTAGTGAGCTCATCGCTCACAGTACCTCTAGTTTTATTATACACCCCGCTTGAAAAGCGGGAGGGAATATAGTAATCGTTAATTCCGTCCGTCCTTCCGTCCGTCTGTTACGCTTTGGGGTACCCATCTCTTATCCGCAACTCCTCTCATACCACTGTATGAAATTTGATGAAACTTTCACAGAATCTTTATTACATATTGCCATTGTGCACCTCCTATTTTACTTTTTGATCCGACTCATATTTTGGGTTTTCCGGCCACAGCAAAACATGGACTTTGCCATTATAACTATATGGAGGCGGTGGTATCATTTAGTGAGCTCATCGCTCACAGTACCTCTAGTTACTGTAGTATTTGTCAATTAATAGTGTTTTGGCGAAAGTTAAGTTTCTTTCAAACGAATTGATGTGTTCGGACTTTTTAAAATTACAATGTTACATTGATAGTGTAATGCAGCAACATTATAAGTTTAAATTGAATATGACTAAATTAAATGTCAGTCAATTTGAACTACCCGGTAATTATGCTTCTGTTTTTCATTACATTTTTGTATTTTACATTGATTTCTGGTATTCTAACATTTCTGACAATGTGTTAATATTGTCTAGTAGCTTTTTATTGTCATTTTGTCAATCAGTACCCCATACTAAAAATAAAAAAGACATATCCCGATTTAAAAATAAAAGAACAAACAAACTAAAACAAAGCGAACAACATATACAAGCAAATTAAGAACACATTTCCATTTTTAAAAAAATTTAAAAGTGAAACAAGACAAGCACCACACACGCGCAACGTACCAAATAATAAATACTTTTCTCCCTCTTTCTTTACTTGTCTAATAAAAAGTTGTCAAGACTAGAGGTACTGTGAGCAATGAGCTCACTATATGATACCCCCCGCCTCCCATATGAATATAATGGCAGTGTCCATGTTTTGCTCTGGAAAATCAAAAATATATGTCAGATCAAAAAGTAAAATAGGAGGTCACAATGGCAATATGTAATTAAGAATCTGTGAAAGTTTCATTAAATTTCCTTGAGTGTTATGAGAGGAGTTGCGGATAAGAGATGGGTACCCCAAAGCGTAACAGACGGACGGACGGACGGAAATACCGATTACTATATACCCTCCCACTTTTCAAGCGGGGGGTATAAAAAATTAGGCAACATAATGTCTAAATGGATCTGCGCATATTGTGAATTTTCACTGATCAGACGTGAGCAGAAAATTCGTATTATAGGATGGGCATCTTTTGCACACAATGCGCACCGAATGGAACAAAAAAAGGAGAAAAGCTATAAAATAAATTGTACATACACTATTTTTATAGGTACGATTATCTTTTTGAAATTTACATCTTACCATTTTTTTTTCTCGAAATGTTAATGTTTATTAATATCAAACCCAACCAGCTATGCTTTTTGAAGTTAAAATGTTAATATTTTTTTTAATATGTACTTTTATAATTAATAAGAAATAAACCAATTTAAAGTGAGATACAGAAGATCTTTGATAATCTAAATAAAATATTCGGCACACATCCTTTCTCAACCCAGTCGTATAACTTAATATCTAGACTACACAAATCATTAGAACCTTATTGTATAGGGGTACATACTAAATCGGGTTTAATTTTATCAACTTCTGCGAGCCTACCATATCAATGTAGGACCTAATGCAACCCGAATATCCTCTATACCATACAGAACCTTCTCGCTGAGATATTCAGATATTGATATTTCACTGTTCTACACAAATCTGCAAACGAACAAATAAATCAATATCTTTGAATCAAAACCCTACTCTGAGTGACACAATATAAATACTCACACCTAAGTAAAATTTGTAAACCACATTTTGGAGCCGAAATGTTATTCTGATAAGGATAAGGCTAATAGCCGTTACTAGAGGACGCTTAAGTAAAAAAACCGGAAAAACCCTTCGGGACCCATGCATTCAAACAAATTGGTAATTAATAAGAATATGCAATTTATTACGTATTTAGATCACATAAATTCCTTTATATACATAAATACACTTAAGTAACCAAATGGTCCAATACCCCATCTCCCTATTTTCGAAAATTGAAAATAAGAATAAAAATTGATGTAATAAAAAAAAAATGCAAAATAATTTTACAAAGAATGTAACGCAATATAATGGTCAATTGTACTACAAAAACTTATTTTATGTCAATTTTAAATTACATTCCACTTTATTTGAATAGAAGTAGGTATTAAATAGGAACATTCCACTTCTCCCATTTTAACAAATACGACCGTTCCAATGAACATGGAAACGCCCATTTAATATGCATCTGATATTCCTTTTTCCATTGCAATATAAAAATCCCATCTAATCATTAACATGTCAAAAACATGACCATTGTCCGTAAAAACATATTGGTCATAATGAAACAAAAGAATCCATCTGACATAGCACTGCATAATACACATAATTCTTTTTTATAGAATAATAAGAATATCATTGAAAAAATATTTTCAATACTCTTTCAAATTGATCAAAAGTAATTTCCTTCAATCAAACATATATGAGCAGGTGGGTTCATAACAGGCCAAGTCTTTGTTATGTTTAGAGTCCGCGTAAACCTTGGTTTTTGACACCACGTATCAGGAAAAAAAAATAAAATTAAGATCCCTAAACTTGATTATTTTGGATAAAATCTGCCAATTACTAAAAAAAAATATATGTGCAATATTTCATAGTATGTTTTTTAAAGCATTTATTATTTAGATTTTGCTGAAGAATAGATATTTCCACCAGAAAAAGAAGGAGGTGGGTTTTTGATTGATGGGTGGACGCTAAACAGAGAAAAATTTGGAATGGGCTTAACCTAAGGAAAACATATTGTAACAGTTATATATTGTACCAGTGTCCTGGACCTGAGACATTAATAAATTTAAATATACATAAAAAATAAAACAAAATTACAACGTAAGAACAGCTCAATACTGAGCACTTGGACACAACACTTCACGCAGGATATTCTATATTAAAACTGAAAACAAAGTCTACATGAATATGTGAAGCAGCTAATTTACAAACCTGAAAAATACTCATATAGTAGATTTTGCATAATAAAGAATAGGTATCTGTTGAGTGGTCTATTACCAAACCCGACATAACACATGAACAGTAGATTATACATAAATAAACAAGTATATACTGACAAAAAGTCAGAAATACTCAAGCTGTAGAAAGTCAATTAGGAAGTGTCATTAATAATTATATCCTAAAATGGTATAAGATGAGGGCTATTGAGTTCAATCTTCTGTTAAATAAACTACATATAAACATAAAACAAAATTCATTTATTGAATTTAATTAGCAGAAATATAATTAATCGTACTACTTTTTTTAGATGATTTTACGTAACACATTTTCAGGAATATTTTACTGTAAAAAGTTACCTGAGATTCCTACGCAAAGGAAAGCGCGAAATCTCAATCGCAACTTCTCGGGCCTTTCCGACTCTAGCGGAAAAACTTCTCGGGCCTTTCCGACTATAGCGGAAAAAACGACCTTGTGTTGTTTGATTATTGTTTGATTATTGGCAATTTGCCAAACGAATGACTCTCGACGATCTTCGGTATCAATGACATTTTCGTAATTTTTTTAAATAGATTCTTTGTAATGCTGCAACTTTTAAGATATTTTCATAAAAAAATAGTTATTAGTTCCACATATGTTTGTCTCAAATAAAAATTACAATAATTGGGAACACACATACAAATTCTGTCGAGTTGTCTTTGATAGTTTCCATGTCTTGTCCATTTTGGAGCATTTTATCGCTGAGATACGTACCAAATACAATGACTGAAGATGGTGTTTTAGTGAAGACTGTTATATTTGATTTTGCTTCCGTAGATATCAAATTTCGATCTCCTATATGTAGATTCATTCATTTGAAAACGAAAAACAAGTGCAATTTTATATAATACTTGAATTCATATTTGTTACAAATTTTTGGTTTAAAAGTGAAAGGGGTCCCTAATAATGATAGATTTCAAGTTCAGATTTTTTTTCAGACGAAGCTTGAAAGCAGTTAAGATTACAGAGAATATATGCATATAAACAATAATCAAAGAAGTATATATTAAACACACATAACTCCAACCATGGCGACAGACAATACAATTTCAATATAGATCTTAAATGGCATACCACAGTTCTGTATTCCACATGGTTTTCTATCGAAGAGTGTTTTGCGTCTGTGCAGCTTGTCAAGCAGTCCCTTGCTCTACGCAAATCATCCTCATAACAGCAGCTCCATGAAGACCAAGGTGAGTATTTTAATCTATCAGCTTTCTCAGCTTGCACACCTTAAAGACGATTAAAACATTTATTATTCTTTAACCACAATGTAAAGTTTAGTGCATGTTTCAAAAGCCGTTTTCAAGTTAATACATTTGTAAGATACAATCTATTCCTTTTACCAAATTTTACGAGTTGTTAAGTGTATCTTTCAAAATCCGTTTGTACTTGTAATGGTACCGGGATAAAATTGGAAACAATGATGATAAATAGTGACCACGATACTTACCATTCCAGAGCAACATCATTAAAAACATAGAACGCAAAGTATGGATCTCCGTGAGAGAGAAGTCATTAACGGTATATGTCCAAAAGACCAGCATGAGACATTCTGGTGAATCTTCTCGTCATTTAAATAATTTATAAATACCCGGTTCCAGGAACAATGTCCCATTAATTGAAGTAGGAAACATATTATTTATAAGTAAAATTTTTATTTTTTTTTCAATTCAAGGAAAATATTTTAATTTCATCATGGATTGAATGTATACAAATCACTCAAATCATATATACTATTAATTACCACACTATATGCGCTTGGAACTTGAAGTCAAAGTTACAGACGAGTCATGGCAGGCGTTGGGGCTTTGAGTGCCGAGTAAAGGTCAAATTGACCATGAAAGTTGGAATTTCATGAACAGTAAAACATTTCAATTTTAACAATTAAAGACACAATAGTAAGTGAAATATACGAGGGTTGATAAAAAAAATCTCGAACTTATGGAATAACTTCCATAAAAGAAACAATATTTGGTTTCAGTGTTGATTATATTTTAAACAAGTCCACTACGATTTTAATGCACATCTGCCACTGTTCTTCTCATGTGCGAATCACGTGTTATAAATGGTATCGTGACCACTTCCGTATAGCGTTCTGTCACAAAAGCTGAAAGATTTTTCAGATTTTTATATTTCTTTCCATGTAAGTTAATTTTTATTACAAGAACAGTTCATTTGTCAAAAATGGTCAAATCCCGGAAACAGAATGGGTGGATAAGAATATTCTCTCAAAAAATAAGCATGGCGACCATCAAAACCCAAATATCCTGTCTCTGAAGAGACGTTTATTCAAAGTGGATAGAGTATGGGTGTCTCCTTTTTATCATAACTAATATGGTTACATTCTAAAGAATACAATTTTCTTAGACATTTAATTATTATGTTGTATACTGAAAGGAAAAAGAAACGCAGGGTAACATAATATGCGAATTTTTTTTTTACCGCACTACCAAAAATTACGAAAATTGGTCATGTGAGAATCTAAATTACTATTCACTAAAATCAGTGTTCAGAATTACTCAGCCGTAAAATGCATGACGTCACTTCGGAAAAGTGCTAAAAAGCCAAAAAAAAAAAAGTGCAACTTGATTACGGCAAATTTGTCAACGATCTTTTTGTACAATTTCATTCACTTCAGGTATACACATTGATTTTCAGTGTTTTCATACGAAATGCATTTCTTGCAATTTTGTAACAGCTGACGGAAGTTTATGGAGTCAGGCTCTTACATTGCCTAAGTAAGGACAAAGGCAACAACGGCTTGATTTGCAGACGTTAGTAAATTTTCCCCCATAGAACGTCTAAACCGTCTTCAGACAGGACCTTTGATGGTTTTCAATCATCCGTGACGATGAAGTTGTTAGAGTCACGTCAATATCGGGTTATTCCTCCTGCCATCTGTTTAATCGCCACTTACTACCAAAAAAATTCTATTGATAGTGTAGGTTTTCATAATCATTACATTCACCGTAAAACTGAAAGAAACCGAATGCTCGATTTGGATTTTTGAGCTGGTATACTTTACGTTGTTATTCCTCTCACTGGCGCATGCGCGCGCCGTTTGCCTATTTTTCTTTCTTCGAAATTACCTCCGACGCATTGTAGCCGAGGTTTATCAAGACTTTCTAGCAAACAATCACATTTGGTACTCGACTGGTTTCCATAAAGCTTATCTTTTCTCATTGAACATCTGTGGACTTCAATGAACAATCGGGTTCGAAATACCGAAGATAGTCACTTTCAACTAAGGGTTATCTTTTTGAAAAGGTAAAAAAAATATTCCTATTTGTAAGAAAAACACACTGATGAACTGATGCAAAGGAGAAACAAGAATGGGACAGATGTGCAAAGGAGACATTGAAGATCAAATGAATTTTCAATTTTCACTTTTTGGGGATATCGTCATATCAGCTTCAATAACTTACGAATTATGAGGTAAAGTCTAATGAAATTTTCGTTACTTTTATTAAATATGATTTTAAACGTTAGATAGGAATACTGGAAAATACATTCCGAAAAATAAAATTATTTCACCTCTAAAATTTACCCTGCAATTCTTTTTCCTTTCAGTATGTATTGTTGATATATTCAATTATTTTTCAAATTGTAAATCGGAGGTCTTTAATAACAAATTGCTAAATTAAAAACACATCTCTTTTCAAACTTGCTTTCACATAACAAGTATCATATTTAACTATCTACTTTCCTTCGCTAAAACGATCAATTCAATCACTGATTGAATTTATAGGAAGTCTTTTGTCCTAATGAATTGTGTAAAAAGTATTCAGTCTGATTAAAATCAAACCTTCACTAGCTTCTTTCTATTTTGTTTCATTGAAGGTTTGATTTAAATCAGACTGCGAAGTATTATACGATACTGCAAAGGAATTTCTAAGATATACCATAAATTTTAGCCAATTGTTGAACGAATACGACTGAGATAACAATATTTTGTCACAAGTGAGCTACATAGTGACGTCATTTTTACAATGTGATGTCACAAACAAGGAGCAAAACTTAATTGTGTGTATGGAAATGTGTTGACCAAATTTTTTTTCTTATCTGAATTGTGGTTTTGTAGATTTATAGATAGTTCGCAAACTTTTTGATCACCCCTCGTATGTAAATAAAGAACAGTGTTCAAGCTCAAAAATCCTGAAATCAAAACAAAATAGGAGCAGAGCAAACACAAACCTCCAAAACATAGGAGGTTGGATGGGGTGCCATGGAGGAGTGAGCATCCCCTGCCGACCCGTCATGTGCTACTTGTCATGATTGGGAAATAACAGAAAATCAGTGTGTAAATAATGGACTAACAATTGGTATCGTCAGTCAGCATTTGACTCAATGATAAATTTTATTTGCTGACCAGGTCATCGTATCGTCCATGGAACCTACGAAATGATGATTTTAAACGAGACTGTTGATATTCTTGTTTCATCAACATGTTTTTTTAAAATAAAATACTTCGTTTGAGAAATTGTACATACGTAGAACATGTTCTTGCGTATCGAATTAACTGAAAGACATTAACCCCGTAAGCAAGTGATGAAGGTAAACTGCTGCATAAGTAAGGGAAGTTGGCGATTGAAAAGTAGTTAAAATCATCATTTTTATCTAAGTTGTAAGAACACAATTAACTTCTTTTGCAAGTAAAATATCCAAATATGAAACAGATGTGTCAGATTCTGTTGTATCTTTTATTTCACTCTCAACAGGATATATTGAATCAACAAAGGAATGGAAATAACCACATTGACACTTCTTAAGAAAGCTTTTATACATGTACATTTAGCTTTTGCACTCAATAGTTTAACGTTCATCAAAAATCTGCAAAAAATGATTATTATTGAATTATTTGAGGCAAAGTATCAATGAAAATTACAAATAATGTTACAATTACATTAATAATATCAGTTCGGGATGTCGCAAATGAGTCTTAACTGCCATATAGATATCACAGTTACATATATTCCAAATATAATCACATTTGTGACCATAATAAATACTATCACAGATATACCAATTACAAAACAAAAAAGCTAAGTTTGTTTCAGAAAACCCATTATATCAATACATGTATATAATTTTATGATTGTTTTAGTTATACGCATGTACAATTTGTCGTGCTAAGGATTTTTTGTTCAATATAGCAATTGGCCCTTTTTCTCGGAGAAATAATTTAAAAGACTATTTAATACAATGCCTATCAAGCCATCGGACAATACCGGGGAAGTTAGGGCATTCTCCTAATACAAATTATCGCGGGTAATTAGCTTGTAGTAAAAAAGGTTTCTCAAAATGACCACTGCTTTGTTTACATTTTTGTTGTTGATTTATTGATACAGTGAACTCGCAAATTTGCTTTAAAAATTATCTACTGTAAAAATTTCTAGGTTCACGGTACTTATCATAGACTCTTTGATGAAGTAAAAGTTTGATTATCATAATTCTCGATTGAAATTTTTAAATTTTTTTAATCTACAAATATTACTGAAGCTTAAATTTATATTTTTTGTTTGTTTTTTCAATTTTTTTTGGTTTTTTTGTTTTTTTTGTTTTTTTTTGGTTCATTTGTTTAGAGTTAAAATAAGCAACAGTTTTTACTGATCCTTATTTTTTTAATATTTCCCTTGAAAAGAGATACGGCTCAATATTTTTCTTTACATAAAATTGCTTTGCGACACATTCAATTGATTTTCCTAGTAAATCTATAAAAAAAATACGAGTATTTCAATTTTATAAAAACATACGGATGCGTATTAGTGCCACTGGGACATTTTATTTTTCCTTAATTTCTACACTTTAATCTGTAAATTTAATCTTTAAAATTACACATTAATCTGTAAATTTTACACTTTAATGTGAAAATTTTACACTTTAAAATGTAAATTTTTCACTGAAATCTGTGAAATTTTACACTTTAATCTGTAAATTTTACCTTTTTATATTTAAAATTGTACACATAATCTGCAAATTTTACACTTTAATCTGTAAATTTTAAACTTTAATCTGTAAAATTTACATTTTTAACTGTAAAATTTACACTTAAATCTGGACGTTTTTTCCACATTAATCTGTAAAGTTTACACTTATTCGATAAATTTACACATAAAACTGGTAATTTTACACATTAATCGTTAAATAACACACTTAAATTTGTAAATATACACATTAAACTTTACATTTTACACTTTAATTTGTAAATTTTACACTTTAATTTGTAAAGTTTGCACTTTAATTTGTAAAGTTTACACTTTAATTTGTAAAGTTTACACTTTAACCTGTAAATTTACACTGTTATCAATAATTTTTTTTAAAAAGTGTCAAGTTGTACTTATACGCTTCCGTAAAAACAACATAAAATCTTCCTAGATCTTTTAAAGCTCTAATTTGGTATAAAAAAGTTAAAGTTAGTATGGAAGATTTGAATAATCTCCATATTATATGCTATGATGACATCAGCGAAATGACTTAAAATTTAGAAGGATGGATCAAAAAGTAAGAATTAGCATTATACGAATCCTAAGCAGTGTGTATTCTTTAATAAAACCTTGGTTTTTTTTCACCGTGCGCCGTAGTACAATACCTCGTGCACATTCAAGCATAATAAAATCTTAATTTTTGCCTATATTTTATCAAAAAAATTATTATGCACTTAAATATGATAAACATTTCCTGAAATTTTGAGCTTAGTGCGCCCATTACTTTTCGAGAAAAACGCTCCGTCCACGAATTTACGGGACAACCCTTGTACAAAAGAAACTCAGTGCTTTTAACTGGCGGTAATGTTGACTCATTTATACAACACAACAGCCATTTTTCTGAGAAACGTTTTTATCTTCCGTTTTTTTAAGGTCCTTTTCATCCCTGAAAAATAAGTTATATATACAAATCACGGTCAATCCGTCTGCTTTAAAACTTTTTTTTAAAACATTCTTTTCTTAAATAATACAAATGAATGAATTACAAGATAACTAAGCATGCAAAAGTTCGATATTTTTCTCAAAAAAGGCCTGATTTTTTATCCTTCATCATTCTCTAAGCTTTGGAAAGTTTTTTTTTTCTTTTTATCACCGATTATTGGGAATAAACTCATACCTTGATGCATTCCTGTGCATTTCTTTATCTTCCAAAATATCTGGTTCTTGCTTCTTTCTTTCATTCTTTTGTTTCATATAAAGTGTAAACCTTCCCTGATATCTCTGTATCAATATATCAATTTCAAAATTATGTTCACACGCAATATAATACTTAATACAACTAAAGACTACTTCAAGAAATATCTACTTAGCATTACTGATGAATGAAATTATCAATGATAACTTTTCATTGTACATTGAATTTCAAGGATTGTATTTTACAACATCTTGGAAGGTATTAATTACGCATTCAAGACCAAAGATATAGAAATATATTTTGTTATTTCTATGGTTTTCTATTAATTTGAGTTTGGGAAATTTAGAACATAAACAGAAGTAAGGGCTATGTGGAAAAAATTGAATACATCCTTTTATGTTTTAGAGGTTCGTGCTTGTTCTGCTCCTGATTTGTATTATGTTAATGGACTTTTGATCCCGATTACTCTCCGTAATCTCCATCTTTTTCATGAAAACACATTGATTTAGATAAATAAATAAATAATAGGTTTTTTCAGGAACTTGCTCCTGAAATAAATTTGATATTCTTATAATCACATGCAGGTTAAAGGTTGTTACAAAAAGTATCGGTTGTCCCCTCGAATAATAAGTTGCATCACTGATGTGTGTTAATAAAGATGCAAACAAGAATGTAAATTAGTTTCCCTATGTACTATATTATAGGACGGTTCAAAGGGGATTCTTTAACAGTATTTCAGTTAATTAATCAGGAAAAAAATACCAAATAAAAATTCATTAAGATTAATTACTTATGAAAACATATGGAGAAAACGAACAGCATCAAAGATAAAAAAAATTTAAAAAAATACAAAATAGGAGCAGAGAAAATACGAACCTCCAAAACATCAGAGGTGGGATCAGGTTCCACGCAGGAGTGAGCTTTACCTGCCGACCGGTCACACCCGTCGTGTGCTCCTTGTCAAGATCGGGTGATAACGGGAAAATCCGTCGATAAATCAGTGTTAAAACAATGAACTAACAATAAGTATAAAAAAAAAACGTCAGTCCGCATTTTACTCAATGATAAATTGTAATTGCTGACAAGGTCATTGTATCGACCAAAGAACTTACGAAATTATGACTTTAAACGAGACTGTTGATATTTTTGTTTCATCAACTTGTTTTCATTAAGTTGCTCTCGTTTATCAAATTAACTGAGATATATAGAGTCAATATGCAGAGCAGGTGATGAGGTATATTGCTGCATAAATAAACTGACGATTGAAAAGTAAAAGTCATCACGTTTTTCATAAAGTTTGGTTGTTAGATTACCATTAACTCCTTTTTTAAAGTAAAATATCCAAATATGAAACAGATGAGTGACAGAAATTATCATTGTTAAATAATTGACAATACGTCGTCGATATATCGAAAGCCCACAGAAAGTGTTTTCTTCTTAAAACGCAGAAGAATTTGGACAATTCTTCTTTATATAGATACCGTAAATAGGTCTGCTTATAACGGGGCCCAATTGGTACTATGGGGATTCCAATGGGTTGTTGGAATACCTGTTCTTTAAAATCCACATTAAAATTGTAAATCAAAAACTCAAGAAACTGTTTGATTTCAACCACAGTATTTGTGTGTAAAATCAGAATGTATTTTAACAAAATAACTTTGTAAATGACCAAAGCGAGAGCAAAAAATATGCCAAAAACATGAACTTGACCCATTTACACAGTAACTTAACAGTTACACAAGGAGAATAAGTGGCATAAAAATCTTTTTTTTTTTTCTTAAATCATTTTATATTTGGGGAAAATATGCTATATTGTAAATATTTTGATACGTTTACGGTGAACAATCTGCACGCGTCGTTACCTTTTTTTTTTATAACAACCAATCAGTAAGGTATGATTAACCTTAAAAATATAGCTTCATTTAATCTTACCCACATTCTTGAAATAGAAAAATTATAATGCTTCAATTTTTACTTTATATATCTCAATATGTAAAATGTTCTTTGAAGTCTGAGGAACAGCACTGTAAAAAATTAAAGTTGAAACTTTTATCCCTAAAAAGTACAATTAATAAAAAGAATAGGAGAAACGATTTTGTATATACTGTAAAATCACATATTTTCGAGAAGTCAATTTTTCGAGGTTTAAGAAAGAAATTTTGGTTTGCAGAGATTTGATTTCAAGGTTTGAGAAATGTTGAGTTATAATGAAATTTATATACTCACCGTCAATGGAAACGCAACACCCTAATTCTAGGGGTGAAAATTATATACGGGATATAACTATGTACCAAAAAAGTTAGGACATCTTTTACTTTGCCAAATCAGTTATTTAACGGTTGAATGATTTTCATTCCATTACCGGAAGTTGATTTTTAGCTCCCTGAATAGAAATCAAAAAATTGCATTTTTAATAAAATTATTGACAATATTTTGGGTTTTCAAGGTTTTGTACCTGTTAATTATAAGTCTTGTACTAAAAGTCCGGAAAAAATATCCTTCTTTCCCCTCCGGATGTGATGCCTGTATTTCCTCAAAGTAACTGAAAGCACGCATTTTCATTGCTAATGTTGGAAATTTTCAAAATAAAGAAAAGGGAGAGCTACAGATGCAAATATACACTACATAACGACTTTTCGGGCTCATGTGTTTCAAAAGCATGAATGACAGTTCCTTGACCGGAAGTCCAAGGGTTACTACACTACGCCAAGTTAGAGAAAATTCGACCTCAGTATCTGAAAAACAGGCATTTAAAAAAGGACAAGAATATTTATTTCGCTCAGATTAAGACATTGATAAACTTACTGCATGGTAGAATTCGGGCTGCTTATGTTGTACAAGGCTGACTAGCACGTTTTAATTGAATGGTCGGAAGGGGGGATGTTTTAAAAGTTATGTGTTACTTTCTAAGTTCTAAAGATAACATTTTAAGTTTAAATGAAGTATCATTGTTTTGTAAATTTACTTTTTAAATTTATGTATTCATTCTTAATCTTATCTTTAAACCTTATAAAGTAACACATAACTCTAAAACATCCCCCCTTCCGACCATTCAATTAAAACGTGCTAGTCAGCCTTGTACAACATAAGCAGCCCGAATTCTACCATGCAGTAAGTTTATCAATGTCTTAATCTGAGCGAAATAAATATTCTTGTCCTTTTTTAAATGCCTGTTTTTCAGATACTGAGGACGAATTTTCTCTAACTTGGCGTAGTGTAGTAACCCTTGGACTTCCGGTCAAGGAACTGTCATTCATGCATTTGAAACACATGAGCCCGAAAAGTCGTTATGTAGTGTATATTTGCATCTGTAGCTCTCCCTTTTCTTTATTTTGAAAATTTCCAACATTAGCAATGAAAATGCGTGCTTTCAGTTACTTTGAGGAAATACAGGCATCACATCCGGAGGGGAAAGAAGGATATTTTTTCCGGATTTTTAGTACAAGACTTATAATTAACAGGTACAAAACCTTGAAAACCCAAAATATTGTCAATAATTTTATTAAAAATGCAATTTTTTGATTTCTATTCAGGGAGCTAAAAATCAACTTCCGGTAATGGAAGAAAATCATTCAACCGTTAAATAACTGATTTGGCAAAGTAAAAGATGTCCTAACTTTTTTGGTACATAGTTATATCCCGCATATAATTTTCACCCCTAAAATTAGGGTGTTGCGTTTCTATTGACGGTGAGTATATTTCGTGGTGGTCATGAATTAGAAGGTTTCTCCATACTTTAAAAACATGAAAATTAAATCGCAACGAAAATTAGGGATTTCATAGTAATCTCATTTACATGAAATAAAATGATTATTGATCTTTGATGTTCTCGTATAAAAGCACAAGCTTTTTACACTAAGATATATCTTAATAAATATTGACATTATCAAAATACCCTATAAAAACATGTGTTTGTATGAGTGTTTCCAATAACTTAGCTGCTGGTTTTCACAACCTGTGGATCAGATTACCTTAGTGTTGTTTTTCACTTCTTTCTCTGGTGTAGTATCCTCAGTATTTTCCGTCTTTTCTTCTGAAGTATGTGTTTTGTCAACTCTTTCAAAATTGGGCTGTTCTAGGTAAAATGATATTCCATATTAGTTTCAGAAAATATATTACTTTTACAAGGTCATAATTTTATATAAGCTAACTTTATCATAGAAATGAATACTTGTACTAAAATATTTATAATTTTTATCCTTTAATTCTTTCATATGGGCTATATGTAGTTGAAAGTTTGAGTACTTATGACCCCTACACCAAAGGCTTAAAATCTGCGATGCTTTAAACATGTTAACTGTATAATTTACAAAATTACACATTTGTCTGTACAATGACCTTGTCAGAAAATACAATCTATCCTGACTTTAAATGATGACTGACGTTTTATAATTGATTCTTAGACCATTATGCACAAATTGAATCGTCTATGGAATTTTCCATTTTCTCGATGACAACAATGAGCACATGGGATGTGTGACCGGTCGGCAAGGAATGATCACATCTTCCCGGCACCTGACCCTATCTCTGAAGTGAAGAAATCCGTTTTTTTCTCTTCTCTTGTATTGTTTGAATAGACTTTTGAGCTTATTAATAAGTACTATTATTTATCTCTTTTCCTTAAGGTGAGAAAAGTATATCTTAATATGGGTTGGATACCTTAAATATTTTTGCAAGCAAAAGTTATGTTGATCCAATAATGAATGTAACCAGATACATCATTGCTGTTAGTAATGCCAGAATTAGTGGATGGTTTGAAGTTTAGCACTCTACTTTTAGCAATTACAACGTAATTCTTAATAGTTTCAATGAAAAAATTAATTCGTATTAAAAATAGCGTTTTAGAGCACTAAAGTCCAAAAACAAAAATAAATTGTGCTGAAATAGCTTAATAAAATTCAACATTGATGTTATGAATGCTTCTTTGAATGTTATCGATCGTACAATCGAAATGCATGTGTTTTGCAAATAATGAAATGCTACTTATTTTAAGCAATGAACATTCTTATGTCGATACTAATTTTGTAGCAACCTCTA
Source organism: Saccostrea glomerata (assembly GCA_003671525.1). Taxonomy (NCBI): domain Eukaryota; kingdom Metazoa; phylum Mollusca; class Bivalvia; order Ostreida; family Ostreidae; genus Saccostrea; species Saccostrea glomerata. The sequence goes on along the minus strand of PRKT01000015.1, from coordinate 2,734,694 downwards.
GAGACAATGCGCAACTCAACCTAACGGTTTATTTGATGAAATGAAGCCTTTGATTCAGTATGATATCTGTATGATTATGTTAAGGCTTTACCCATATATTTTTACTTTGTTTACCAAATATTACTATTTTTTTTACTTTACTCAATTGTTACCGGTACTATATGACATGAACTCTAAGGATTAAGATTTTTTACAATTTAGAGTTAAAGATTAATTTCAAATGCTACAAAAGAAATAAATCGCAAAACATTGTGTATTACGAAAATGTGTAAATTTGCCGAAGAATCGTTAAAATGGCTGCGCTATTTCCTACTGATGTTTTGAATGTCTTATATAATGAGAAATGTCAGTAAAACATGTGCACCTTAAGTCAAATGAGAGCCCTATGATTTTTCAAGAAAATTATACCTTTGCTATCGACAGATCGTATTGGACAGATACCCTCTGCCTTTTTATCAGAATACCTGCAAAACAAAATTAAATTGTTGCTACCGAATATTAATGCTATAGATCTTTTTGTCTTTCATGTGAATGGATATAAAGGAAGTGATGTTATCAGATATTACATATTTTCTTGGAGAGTCCATGTAATTCTGCACATCGGTTAAAAAATGAATTTGAACACATGAATGGATTAGGGTTTAAGCATCTACATATGATATACAAGTAAAAAATAAAGTCATGAAAGAAGTTTTGTGCCTTCTAAAAATTGAATAACTTTGACAATAAAAATAATTTTATTTTTTAAATTTATACAAGGAAATAGTTTTTACCTTGAATAACATTTTAGTAGAAGATTTGGATGGTTATTTACATTATTAAAACAAGAATTAGGAACAGTAAGTTAAATCTAATGCAAATTCAGCTATCCGTTTATATATTGTAATAGGGATAATAGAGGAGGTCCTAATTTCAGACAGAAATAAGGAAGATGTTAAGTTGTATCGAGTCAAATATTAGATTATGATATAACTAGACATTATTCCTAACATGTATAGGATATACAATAATGATACTTTATTATAAAAGGGTTCCTTCAGATAATTTTGCCAAAATATTAAACAATTGAAAAATAATATTACTTCCTCTGGTATAAAATGTTTGTAAATAGATTGATAAGCATAAAATGTTTATGATAAATCATTTTAGATAGTCTAGGTATTATATATGCACCACACGGCAATTTTTAGGTATGGACACCACGATATTGTATGGATACTAGACTATATGATAGTCAATTTACATTAATACTTGACATTATACATGTAATGTAATGGTAAGCTATGCCATCGTATTGAATTTCGAAAATGGTAATTTGTATTACAAAAATATGACATTAATTTGTGTGAAAAACCATGTGAGCTTAAAAAGTGCGTTGAGCTGTATGGGCAAACATTTGCACATGAAATATAAGTTAACTAATTGAATGTAATTAAATACATTTCAAAATCTCTTGTATTTTTCAATCACATTTTAATTAGATTTCAAATACTTTATTTTTCAGCTGCAATATCGTTTTATAATTGTGCACACCAGAACTTTTTGGCATGAGTTTGTGATTAATTATTAATGTTTTATAATGTAAAATCTGCATAAACACAGTACCAAGGACTACAGAAAAGGTCAAATATGATAATATTACAACTTCAAAATATTCCTGTATTTGCTCTTCAACATTATTGGAAATAAAACTAAAGTAATTAATATGCATTTAATTATGACATTCGTCATTATAAGTAATTGAGAGTAATGAATTCTATATACGAGGGTTGTCCCAAAAAGTCGTAGACAGGTAAAACAGTTTTGTTTCTCTTTGCCTTATTAAATTTCTTTCCTTGTCATAGCAAAGAGTAACATTTTATGATCATTCACTTTAACGAGGCCGAGTCTAATTCGAGTGCGCATTACTTTGAGCAGCTTTTTAATTTCATGCAGTCATTTGTGCGACAGTACACCTTTGCCAAATATTTTAATTTTAATACAAAATTAACATTATCTGTAACCCCTACTGGTCTGAAAATGTGATTTTACGACAATAATTAGGAAAGAACGCTGAAATGGCTCTACCGACGTCACCATTTTTGGATTTTGTAAGCAACGCATGACGCTGAAGAACGACGTATGACTCGCTTGCATATTCAAGACGTCCATGGATATTATACTAAAAACTGATGACAGAACATCTAAAGAAGCATGCATACTAGCA
>PRKT01000015.1:2687262-2731370 GCA_003671525.1 Saccostrea glomerata | reverse complement strand
AAAGCATTTCGTCAAAAAACAAAAGAGATATTGAAATCTTTGTTTCAGCCAATCAGGGGGAAGCTCACGTGCATGCACAAGAGTTCGTGCTAATTTGACCATGTCATATTATCTAGACTATTAATATGTCCTTATAGAATGAGTTTCAAAGCATTTCAATAAAAAATGTAAAAGTTATGGCTATAATAAGTATATTAGTCATTTCACTCATTTCACGCGCACGCACGTGCATGCGTATGCGCGCAAAATGACCTTCGTTGTGCACACTTACACTTGACACCTATTAACCCTAAAAAGGTTTTAACTTAGTTGGGTGAACAGTTTCTGAGAACACTCGCGGACAAAAAAAGTACCGGAGAACAAAGAAGAAAAAAAAGAATAATAATAATAATAATAATAATAAGAAACCGAGTAAAAACAATATGTTCCCAAACTCCGTTTGGGGAACATAATTATGAAAAAATAAAGAAAGAATATAAGTGTACACCGGCGCACGAAAGCAAGCGTAAATTACGTCTCTTATAACGTCGTGATCTCTTTGTCTGCTTCACTCGCGGGTATTAACATTCAAAATTTTTTTTTAAGTCATAGACCACTCTTGGTTAGGGGACATATTTAATTTCACTACTGTCCGTTTTTTTTTTTAGTATTTTTTTTTAAAGCAGATTCAAATTTCAGTCGAAATTTAGTCGAAAGATCGTCTTACATTGTAGACAGAAGAGAATACAAATCGTCTGACGTCGTTTGCGGTCCAGATTGTTCCCAATTGTCTGCGTGTATCAAACAGTACTCACCGGTCACGGTAGCCTAGTGGTAGAGCGTTCGCTTCGTGATCGGGAGGCCCGGGTTCGATTCTCGATCGCGGCGCCGCGTCATACCTAAGACGTAAACATAGGTAGTGACTGTTCCTTCGCCAAGCGCTCGGCACAAGAAGTGAAAGTCACGGGTCTTTCGGATATGACCTTAAAAACGTAGGTCCCGTGTCACGGTAGGCGTTGGCACGATAAAGAACCCTCACTGCTCAATGGCCCTGAGTGCCGAGTATAGGTCAAAATTTGAAGCCCTTCACCGGTATTGGTGACGTCTCCATATGAGTGAAAAAATCTCAAGAGGGACGTTAAACATTATACAATCAATCAATCAAACAGTACTCTACTTCTTACAAGCCGTAATTAACTATTTTCGTTACGGAAGAAAATCTCTCATTGATTATCGTGCAATTCAAAAATAAATTCTTTGTTAAAATCTGATGTGTAATGTCACTTCTGTACTCTTTTTTCCCGTCTCTGATGTATATTAACCATATCCAACACAATTTATCACATCTTCGTGCGCCGACTACGCGTTTGACGACGTCATTTTCATCATTCTCAATTTTAACGATACTATGAAACTCATGACACTAATCGTCTGTTTCTAAAGATATTTATATGAAATTTTGACATAATATCAAAATTTTTATTCTGGTTTCGGTGATTAAAATTTTAGTTCAATGTATTACATAGTACTGAAGAAATAAAAGCAAATGTATTAGTTATATGCGTAAATTATTCCGAATTTTGTCCGTGCGCCGACAGGCCTTATCGGCCTTCATATAAATTGTCCTAATATTATTAATATTAAGGATATGTATTTCAAAATTCACAATTTTAAAGAACATTGACTATATTATGTCTATGCAAAATTTGGTAAGTATTGGTTGTATGTTTAAAAAATTATAAACATTGTCTACGACTTTTTGGGACAACCCTCGTATTAAGCCCATGTAGTTTACAAAATTATCAATGTATTTGAAATTATTTAATTTTTTCCAAAAACGTGATTCAAACCCTGGTGTGTAATCAAAAAGTGAAATAGGTGAGAAAAAAGTACAATCTGCTTGAATATAACGACTTATAGATGTGTTTGACGGGGAAATTTTATATTTTCAAGGTATTATACACTCTTACATTTTTTTTCATTAAAAAAAGGGGGGTATTATCCATACTTCAGATGCCTGTGATAGTGCTGCATCATAAAATTTTCTAGAATAATTTTTTCTTATATATTGATAATACAGATGATCAAAGCATTAGTATATGACAGAAAAAATGAAAAATGAGTAAAATTTACTCGGGATTTGGTTTCGTTTCCTTTTCGAACTGGAGCCCCATTTCACTTTGATCTGTAATATAAAAGAAATATTTAAAATGTTTATATTCATGGAAAAGGAAAATATCTATTTTTGGAGCTTGCCTCTTGGATTTCATAAGATTTATCAATAAAATACAAAATTTGATCAAGGCAAACATTTTGGGTCATCTCTGTTGTAAAATAAACCTTTTCATTACAGATTATACAAACTTTTTATCATTAATCTTGAAAATAACAACTAATGTTTATATAAGTAATATAATAGGTTCAAAAATACACGTATTTACATATCTGGACATCCATATGTTTGTTTGCATCATCTTAAGGATAGAAACACATTTTAGGAGAAAAGGACTTTGGACCTATTCTTACATTATAAAATATCTAGATACATTCTGCGCAAGATTAAAGTCGTCATAATGAAAAGCTTATAGTGAAGTAAATACCATATCTTTTAAAACGGAGCATTTCAAGAAATGTATGTCTCCCCTGTTAAAGCTCAAAAAGATAAAACTGATTTATTGATTCTTTTTCAACTAAATGTTATGGTATCTTTGAAAAGTTTGTTTATGTGTGTCGCTTAATTTCTTAATCATACAAATAAGCAACCATTTGTTTTTCGTACGAAAATATCTAAGTATCCGATATAACTTTGATTATTTTGTTGATTGTTGCAAGATTTTTCACTTCTATATAAGCCAGGCACCATCAAATACCAGCGAACAGATTCAAGCTTAGAAAACAACTCATGGCTATTGAGCGCTGGCTGTTGATTAATAAAACATCAACCGTGACATAGGATCTTTATGTTTAAGTCGTACCCCAAAGTTCAGTGACATTTACTTTAAGACCAGGTGATTAGCTAAGAAAACGTCATAAACCTATGTTAAGGTGGGATTCTTCTCTCATTTCTTGTATTTGAAAATTAATGAAATTTTCACAGAATCAAGAGGACAATATCTCTAAGTGATGGTATCACTGAGATTAAATTTGATCGTTTAATATTAGAGGCAAGGTCATTATCCTTGACATTAATAAAAAAAATACTGTTTCCAATCATGCGATCCCTTCTTCTATTTCAAAAGATTGAATGGTTTTCTTTTTCCATAAAAAGATACTACGATACAGGGCCTGTAAGATGATATTACCAAACTGACATAAATACTATAACTAAAATGGATATTGGCTATATAATCCAAATTCTCTCTACTTTTCTTTAATTTTAGGATATATTAGTTATTTTTATATGCTTCCTATATTAAGATTTTTCTCATTTTCACAAAAAGAAAAGTTGTATCGGTTTCAGTGATAATGCCTAGCTGCAGAACTGTAGCTCTCTGCATGAGAAAATTCAGACAGATAAAGCAGAGAGCTACAGATCCAAGCGTTGTTATAACTTTCGATATACGCCGACGATTTTTTGTCGCTCACTTTGGGTATTTTTCTTGTATGTTATACTTTCCCTAGCTTTAAAAATGGTACTTAATAATAAATCATACATTTAACTTCAATCCCTGATAATTTACTTACCTTTTAACGCTAACAAATGGCTGTTTGTGGTTATCGACGTCGAAATGGAACTTTTTAAACCGACATTACAAAACTTTATTACATTCTTAGTAATAAATACAGGATTTTTGCATATGCGTTATGCCTGACGTCACAACAGCCGTATCAGCTCTGCAGTACTTGTGATCATACACAATTTTTGGTGGGTTCATATTCTCTTAATTTTAACATTTTGAAAATAAGGATAATCTTATATAATTTACAACGATAACCGAGGTGGCATGATGAAAAGCCCTATCTTGATGTGACGTTGTTACGCACCAACGGCAACGTCATGGTTGGTTGGAAACCTTTTAAGTTACTCTTTGACAACCAAAAAATGGGTTTTTTTTGTTGAGAAATTAAAAACAAACTGCACAGCAACATATTGTTGCTTTTTTATTCATGTATGCAATTCAATTACTAGACCAAATGTAACCCGTCAGCCTTATCATGAATGCAAAAAAAAATTTACTGACTGCAAAGATGGAAAAACTTTGTTCATAACTCTAATGCATCGTTTGGGATTAAAGAAATGTGATCCCCAAATTGTTTACATCAATATGCACGTGTATTAGTTTTTCTACGTGACGCCATACATTTCATGAGTGAGTAATTTTGACCTGACATTTTAGCCCAATGTAACCAAAATACACATCTGACCAATTTTAATAATTTTCGGCCACTTAGTTAAATATATTCGCATATTATGTTCTCATGCTTTTTTTTGCTTTCATTATATTATCATTAACAGTAGTAGTAGTAGTAGTAGTAGTAGTAGTAGTATAACATCAATTAATTTTTAATAGTTTACGATGGCACAGCAGCGTACAATCCAACACAATTACATTACATTTATATCTACTTATCATTAGTTTCGTTTCGTTTCTCAAAGTACAAGCAGACTTTTTAAATTACTTACTTTTATCGTGTTGCAGTTGGATCTTTTCATCATTTTTTAAGGTTTCTTTATGCATTATATGTACATTTTCCTTTGCAATTTTTATTTTATTGCTGTATAATGTCAGTGTAAATATTCCAGTTTCCTTGGATTTACAACAGAATTCAAACTTATTGGATATACTTGAAAATAACCCTTCTATCGTGCACTTATCCTCTCCATCTTTAGTGACACAACATTCAACTTTTTCGTCTCTTATAACGTGTCCGTTAGAGTCGACGAGCATAATGGAAAACTTAGAATCTTCATGAACGAAGCATTGTGACGGGCAGGAAAATTGGCATTTATAAACATTTCCTTCTGTATTTGTAATTGAAACAAGTAAATTTATAACATCTCCAAAAGAAAGCAATTCTTTGGTCTTAATATACCTAAAAGATGTTGCTGAGGTATGCTGATAACTATCAAACGATGTATTGAGCAGTTTATGAAGCCTCCGAAGAATGGACTGAGAAATTTCCAGAAATGCAGGTTTGTTATCATACGATAGTGAATGTTCAAGGAACAGAGAGGCCTCTTTGCATGATTCTGTAAGACTTTTCACTGATTCTGATTGACTCTCTAGAATTTTAACCTTCTGGCTGCATAACTTGTCAATTTCTCTCATAAGATCCTCTTCCTTTTTCTGTAGAATATCTTGCACAATTTTAAACGTATCTTTAATAAATTTCCTTTGAGCATTTGCATGTGCTTTTATGTTTTCTTGTTCTGTTGTTAAACATTCCATGACATCTTGGATTACAGAGATTGCACTCTGAACTTGAGAACTGAGATGATGAGATTTCTCTTTTTCCTCAATATACACCTTTGATAAAAGTGAGAACACGTGTCCCTGATGTTTAATAACTGCACATACAGAACAAATTGGTTTTCTACAGGACTTGCAAAAAATTCGAAGAATTTCACTCTTGGATTTATGTTCTTTACAGAATACTTCAGCAGAAACTTTGTCTAAATTGTTCTTTAAACTTTCTCTTATTTGATTTTCGTTGATTGCTAATAGCTCGTGATGGTTTAATTTTCGCACTCTTCTGTGAATCAACATGCATTCATTGCAGATATAAATTTCACATTGTTTACATCGATATGATATAATCGAATTTCCTGCACACATTTCACAACACTTTGGCCAATTACTTTGAAGCAATGTTGATAGTACATGTAGGTCCTTGCCAATGAAATCTCTCGGAAACGCCATCAAGTCAATGTCATTGAATAAAATATATTTCTTGCAACAGGGGCAAACAACTCTGTTGCCTTGATGATTAACATTTTGAAGACAGAGGAAGCAAAGAGTGTGCAAGCAAGGGAGAACACAAGGAAGATGATTTTCATCATTATATTCATTTTTGCAGGATTCACAATTCCACATCTTTTTTATATCAGTTTTAATTGTAAGTTTGTTTGCCGGTGTTCCTTTCACGATATCAACTTTCGGTTTAGTTGACTGTTTTTCTGAAATATGATTTGTTTTTAAACTTAGTCTGTTTTTTAATAAATCAAATAACATCTATCACAAGTTATTTTAAAATATATTCTTAAAGCATAAAAACAATTTCATTACAAACCTTATAATCCTTTGATGAGATTAAATATATATATATATATATGCCGTGTAACATGCATTGCCAAGCGACCATAAACAGGCTTAGATAACTCTTAGGGTCAATTACTGTGTTAATTTAATCATTACGCTTGTAATAATTCTCTGAATCTTTTATGCATTGCAATTAAATACATAAATGATAATTGTATGAAAGTCTGGTCTGTCTTTTACTTGGTACAATACATATATATAATCTATGAGGTAATGAGTATTATTGCTATGTATAATCTTATTTATTTTCATGATTTGAATTTTTCAACAAACGTGCATGGGTAATAAAATATCGAGTTGTTTATATATATATATCAAAAAATTTTGTTAGCATGAAGCCTAGCATTGAACAAAAATTGACATTTAAATGTCACTTTTTTTAAAAGTCACTTTTTTTTTTAAAAATTGTGTCTCTTAATGCTGAAATTATTTCCAGAGTTACGTATTTAAGTATTAAAAATTACATTAAAGTACCATAGTATGTGCATATTTTTCTGATCTTTTAAGTCATACATGAATAAAACTAATCAATATCCGTTTAAAGGTTTTGTTTTTTCAAAAAGTTCTCAGAACTTTTCTAATGCCCCTCGTAAAATACATTACACTGAGGGGTTGTCTTACTTTTTTGTTTGAGAAACCGGAAGTTTACTTTTAGGAAAACCCACAACCTCTTAGCTGTTTAGAACACTTAGGTAAACAGTTTTATTTCATGATGTATATACTAGACAGAAGAAATATTGTACAATTAGGTCGAAATCATTCCATATTCAAAGAGTATCAGATAATTCATTTTTAATACTTTTCCTTATCAGAAACGAAAGTTGAAGAGAACTGCGTATCAATTACGTCTCTTATTTTATATACAATATTGTTTTGTGACTCATCTGGAATATTACCTGACCAGGACAAACCAGTCAAATAACTCTTAAACATTGATAAAATTTCAGGCATTGATGGAGAATAAAGCACCAGTTAATTTGGAGGAATTGCAAAGAACGTTTCTAGAGTGCAACGTTTGTTTTGAACTTTTTAATGAAGAAGATCGTCACCCAAGGTTGCTTCCATGTTTGCACACCTTTTGCAATAAGTGTCTCGAAGCTTTACAAAAGGAAGGAAAAATAATATGCCCTCAGTGTAAGTCCACTCACACATTGTTTGAAAATGGGTTAGAACGTTTTCCAAAAGACAATACACGAAGAGACTTACTAGATTTCGTCAAGGCGTCATCAAACCAGAAATCCCTAATCTGTGAAATGTGTGTTGATGATCAAAAAGCCACACATAGATGTAAACAATGTGAACATTTTATTTGCGAGGATTGTGTGGAAATTCATGAAAAAGTCGTGGACATGAAATCACATGATATTTTTGCTTTGCAAGATCTTTCTGATGATTCACTTGAAGTGCATATAGAGAAATTTACACACAAAAGCTTTTGCAAGGACAAAAACCACGACAAAGAAGTTTTGAAAATGTATTGCTCCTCGTTTTCATGTCAAAAACCGGTTTGTACACTCTGCGCTTTTACAACTCATAAAGGTCATGAAATATCCACTATAAACGAAGCTTTTGAAGAAGAGCGTAAAAAACTAACCTCTGCATCTGCTAAAGTAAATGATAAGGTGTCCGATATGGAAAAAATAATGGTTAGGGTACAGAAAGAAATTGCCGATCTCCCCCAAACGGTAGAGGAACAAAAAGAAACTATTCAAGCAATATTTGGTAATGCAAGGGAAATACTTCGTCGTAAAGAAGAAAAATTGTGCAAGGAAATTGGTGTCAAGAAGTCCGAAAAATTACAAATACTAGAGAAGCAAAGATCTGAATTAGAAATATTGAAGGACTCTTGTGCTGAATCATGTTTTTTCCTTGAAAATTCCCTTAAATTTGAAAACAAGGCAGCTTTCTTAGAGTTGTGGCCGACCATTGAATCTCGAATGACAAGACTGAAATCTGCTTCCTTTGATAAAAATCCTCGAACAAAGGCATTCACTTTCAAAGCCACGGAGGGTCAAAATATGCTGCTAGATCTCCAGAACGTCGTCGATAATTTGGGAAAAGTTGTAAATAGTGAAGTTTACCTTCCAAACTGCAGTGTTAATGCACCTACAAGATGTTATGTAGGGGACAACATTTGTTTTGAAATTTTCCTCAGAACTCTTAACAAATCTTTGATAGTTGATGAAAATGTGGAGTTAATTATAAAACAAGATCGAGAAGAATTGCTTCGAATCAAATGTTTTTTTGTTGATGTTGAATATAAATGTAATTGGAGCCCAGAAAGTGAAGCCATCTACACCTATCACATTACGAGCAATGGAATGGTGATGCAATTTGAAAACAATACAATTACCGTACAGAAAAAGTGAAAATAAAATGTGATAGAAATATTTTATGCAAGAAAATATGCAAAAGATATATAACATAATTTGTTATATTTAGTATATACTTAAGAAAAATAGAAGTCCGCTGTACAAGTAGACTATTGACCAAGATGACATTTCATTGAGGATTTATTTCTATGTGGTATGGATAGTGTATATTTTTTATGAATATTTTACTACTAAGTAAGTGTTCTGTTTGATTTGGTTATATTTAGATACACATTGAAAAATTGTTATGATTTACCAAGATGCGTATTAGATTCCAAACATTGATTTTCATCAATAACAATAGCATTAGATTCAAATAGAAAATAGTTTGAAGTATGAAGCGTTGCTTACTTTTTCAGAAATGAATATTAAGTCAAATCATGATGTGAAGAAAATCTGATATGGTAATTTGAAATATCAGTAATTGTTTTATCTCACAATAAAATTTAAAGTATGAGGCATATATAAAAATAATGTTTAACGTCCTTAATATCTTTCTAATTCGAAAACATAATGAAGCGTTGCTTCTGAAATCAGAATATCAAACTTGTAAAATAATATGCATCCATCACCAAAAGATATCTTTCTATTATCGCCATTGAAAATATCTTTAGTGAAACAAATTATTATTTAAAAGCTTATAAACAATTCTGCATCTGAAATTCCTGAAACAATTAGTAGACTTATTCGTGAAGAGATAGAAATATCTCTATTTTTTTTACAGTTAAAAGGAACTTAGTATAAATGTTTAAGGTAAACTATTAATAGATAATTAATGAAAATATTGGCAATAGAAACTAGAAATCAACATATTAGATTAGATTTGTTTGAGGTTACTGTAAAACTGGTCCTCATTAAAAAAAACTCTGTACATTCTGATTAGACAAGCCATTTAATTTCATGGGAAATTGTCTTCAAAAAGATATCTCTCTTACCAGAGAGGGATATAACACCTTAATTTCCAATTTTTTAAGATAGGTACAAAAGTCACTGACGGATTTAGAGCGGGAGCCTAGGCTCCCTTTTGTGTCCAAACATACATAAAATTTAAACAATCAATATTTTTTGTTATGACTATGATTCCTGTACCGATCCACATCTACCCACCCTCTTTCAAGATTCCAAGATCCGCTACTGAAAGCCCAAAAGGTCATTTCGATATTCGAGTTTCGAAATACGAGATTCGAAATTCGAGTTTCAACATCTAAATTAACTGATCAAAAGGGTATTTAAGCTTGATTACTCCCCTTTGCAAAGTTTTGACTTTCAAAAAATCGATGAATATATATTTATACGAAGAGGTTGTTTGATTCCACAAGCATTCTGAGAGTATTGCATTAGCAATACCAATCCCTTACCGGTAAGTGTAATAATGCAAACTCATAATTCTCCTCGAAATAATACAACCCCTGTTTACCCAAATGAACCTGAGTTGCACTATTTATTAGTCCCCAAGCCACCAGTGAAACCAGAGGGGACTTAACATTTCCCCTGAGTCTGTCCGTCCATCCATCTGTATGTCCCCATGTCTGTCAGTCTGTCCTACTTGGTTTTCCGCACTTTTTTGAACGCTTGTATACAATGAGCTGAATTTAGGTATGTGAGTGTATGTTGATGAGTTACAGATCAAGTTGAATGTCGTTTTGTTGTATTGATACCAAAATTCAGCTCAACATCCGCAAGCGTTTAGGAAAAAAAATTGGGGAAAAAACCTATAGTCCCCTCCGGTTTCCCCAGTAGGGGAGTGATATTAATACCTATCTTTCATGTATTGTTATTTAATCGATTGACCTCTTCGGTATAGTAAATTGAATGACTTCTTAATTGTCAAAACCTAGCAAAGGTAAGAAAAAATACCGTTTGATTGGTTAATTAAAATCTTAAAAATCGAATGTCGAATATAATTTTTGAATTTCATTTTTTGAATCTCGAGTTGGCCTTTTTTGGCTTTCGCAGATTAAAAAAAAAAGAAACAGCTAGTGTAGAAAAATGTTTTTTTTAGTGTCAATTCATACTTAGAATTAGTTTTTGTTCTGCTTCTGAGTTTATCTTTTGAGCATGAATACTATTCGATTTAATATCTCCATATATTTCATCTTATAAAATATTTAATTTTAAATGTGATGATCAGGGAGAGATATCCCTTGTTAGAAATAAGAAATTGTCTAGTAAAAAGAAGATAGTTTTCAGTCGTCAGCAAATGTGAATCAAATACATGCTAATTATAGAAGAGCGCTGTTTTCTCAGTGCAAAAACATACGGTCAGCACACAGCGAGACAAGTCAAAAGAAGTTGAACAGTATACTTACGACAAAGTGGGATTATGTGTGACTGAACAAGACTTTCTTTATACTTTAAGTAAAACTTTTAATGATTAAGTAAATTTATAAATAAGTACGTCAGCTGTGAGAAATAATTGAGACAACTCAATAGGGCTGAATTGAGTCTTTAATTTTTACCCCGCACAAAAGGTTTTGTACATAATTTCTCTTAATTTTAGTATCTCAGAAGTTATCTGAGATTTCCTACGAATCACTTTTTGAGCAAGTACCTCAGTCTAAATTGAGAAATAATATTATTAGTCCCCTACCGGTAAAACCGGAGGGGACTGTAGGTTTCCTCTGAGTCTGTCAGTCCGTCTGTCTGTCTATCCGTCCGTTCATCTCCCTGTATGTCCTTTCGTCTGTCTTTCAGTCTGTCCCATTTCGTTTTCCTCAATTTTTTTTTCTAAATACTTGTAGATATGAACTGATTTTTGGTGTGTGAGTGTATTTTGATGAGTTACAGATTAAGTTAGAATTCCTCTTTATAGATTTTTGACGGCATTTTTTAATTTCTAAAAATTACGATAGGGATCATTATGCATTAAATTGAAATTCCACACGAGCTTGTATCTAAAGTTAGCACACTAAAGTACTTTGATTGGATGGTAGTTTTATGTTCTTAAAGTAACTTGCCCTTAGAAGGGAGATGGACAAAGTGCTTATTTACAGTTCAGTTAATTCCACCCTACTTTGTCATAGTTTTTTGCAAAAACTCTTATTAGTTTATATTCATACCTGATAGAACAATACCCCCCTGGTATCTTTTGGAGGAATGCTTTTCGATAGTTGTATTGATATATATTGTTAACTAAAAGAATTTTTAAAATGCATATTTACTTTATTTATTCAGTTCTTTAATCTTTCAAAAAATTTTGACAAGGGCAATAACTGTTTCTCAGGTCTCTTCATTCAGGCATTTGCTTTATTGTACTTAATATAAAATAGTTTCCTTGATATTCACAATTCAAAAGTATCTTATAAGTAGGAAATATTGAGGAACATTCAGCATCAGAATTTTGCATTTTAACCAGTTTTACATATTTTTCATGATACTCTTTACACAAAATGTGCGAATTTTTTGGTTGAAATATACTTCTATTTCTGTCTCCATTCTTTAATGATATGGTTACATATACATTTTTGTAATAATTGGAAAATTTAAAGTTTATTAAAATGAAAATAAATGTAGTTTTTGATTTTTGAACCATTAGAATTGTGAGAGTGGAATTACTCGGTTATGTTAAGGACTGATATGGAAAACGTGACCTTAGCACCTTTTTAATATGTATTACTTCTTTTGAAAAATTGTAACAAAGCAACTGAATACCTGTAGAAAATGTAATATAGTTATCCATAATGGATAGGACTGGGCCGTACACAGTACCAGTTATATCGCATATATCAGCTATTTGTCACGTGACTTGCATAAAAATAGAATTGTTTAGCTAAATGAAGGAAATGGGGATAGTGCAAGGGCATGCGCTTGTTTTTCAATCAAAAAATTGATAAGTACTCATCTCAAGATGTTAATTTCCTCTACCCAAAAAGAACTGGAAGCTAGTCTGTGGTGTTTGGGAAGTACTGACAACTTTGCCGAAATTATGTATAATAGCTTAAATTTCCACTTTGCTTAAATTCTGTTATAAATAAATATAATCTTATGCAAACCAGGATAAGCTCCCAGCACATTTTAAAATATACACTATATAAGCAATATCATATTCAATATTTCAGCTCAAACAAAATAGTTTATGCCCTTGCATTTTTTATATAAATCACGAATATGCTTATCGGTCTAGCGATATTCTCTACATTCAATGTCCCTGTGCAGCTTCAATGCTACTAGACAAATTCATATTCTATACAAATTATATTAAATAAATTATTTTGTTTAAGTTAATGATTATCTGAAAAAAAAAGCGATGATATCATATTCATTTAAGCACTTTTGTAATTATTAATCCAGTGAATCTAGTCCTCTGGATCAACTGCTTTTCAAGGCTGATGACGTCATATTTGGCGAGAGGTTTTCTTCTATTACTGAACTGTATTGCTATCAAATTTTGTAATTTTACAAGACACATTACCAATAGAACACACAAACAAAAATAAAAGAATTAATCAGTATATGAATTTAAATTCAACTGAACACATACCACCAAAATAAAGCGATACCACACCCAGTCACTCACTCGTACTTTCACTGCGTGTGTGGTCTCTACATTTATATCAACAAAATTACCGGTATTTATAATATTAACGATAAAAGGATATAATATTTAGTATAATTCAAGTTTAATAAAACACAAGATTAACAACATTCAAACCGTAACACGCATCACTCTCAATCTTTATCTCGAACACGTTCAGTTCATAACAGGGGCGTCAGCACAGTGAGTATTAATACATAAATTGACGAACCAGTTTAAGTCTTATAGATTCATACTAAATATCGTATCCTTCTATTGTTACCACACGCTCAGTGAAAGTACGAGTGGATGACTGGGTGTGGCATCGCCATATTTTGGTGCTCATTGCCAATTTGATGTTTAATCAAAAATAAAGAACCATAAAAAGAACTTGACTTTACTCGTTACAAATGGCGTCATGGACATAAAATTAGAATAAAAATCTTTTGGCAATGAGTTACTTCTAGGCCCACACTCGATGACAACTTCGGAATTCTGAAGTGCCCTTTGCCTATGTCGACGTTAAGTAGACTACAGTGTCATTCGATAGATGTTTCTGATGTCCCGAGTTTTGAGTTCAACTCCCAATTAACGAGTGCATTCGCCAAAGACTTTGAGTTTGGTTTATGATCAACGGCAACGCAACGGACATCCGAGTGTTCCAAACAACGCCCATTGAGGTGACAAAAAAAACTTCACCTGCTTATAACTGTGCACTTAAACAATAAGAATTGTGTTATTGTATCTATGCATTAGTGTAGTAATCCACTCTTTCAAATATGTCTACTAAGAGGAAAATCAAAGAACTTCTTGAACTTGAAAAAGAAAAAATCAGAACAGTTAGAGAGTGAAATTGCAACTAGCAACACTTCTCCAGAGGTTAAAGAAAACCGAAAGTGCTTTGAGTTTGAAAGAAATAGAAATGAAATATAGAAATGAACCGAAACCAAATAAAACTGTCTATGTTGCAAGAGAGAAATAAAATGCAAGGTTGTGTGTTAGACCTGTGAAAGAGAGTGACCCCGATGTAGCAGAATGGTTAGATGATGCTAGACGATATTTAAAAGTTATTGATGATGAAGATGCAAAGAAAGATGTTTTGATGGATAATTTAGGTGGTCAGGCAAAAGATGAAATAAGATTAAGACCTAGAATGGAAAGGAATACATCTGACAAAATCTTAGATATTATTAAAGATGTTTTCGCAAGTACAGAAACTTTGGGCGTGTTGCAACAGCAATTCTATCAAAGAGATCAGCAACATGGCGAGTCGTTGCAAAATTACGCGCACCATACTTTATTAACCGATTGTTTATTCATAGAGTTCCTGTCCTTGCGCCAGGTATTTGATTTTATTTAGAGATTATATTATTAAAAACTTTCTTAAAATTCTATTTGAATTTAAATCTAGTTGTTATCTACTTTTAATTAATTTTCAGTGCAGTGATTTCAATTTATAAAACTATTATTTTGTTGAGTAAATCGCTAAGATTTAAACTGGTTCGTCCAGACTCGGACTTTGCCTGCTGATAACAAAGAGGGGTCGTATGAAAGGTTGAAAAGTCTTAGACGTATCGTTTGTCAAATTGTAATATATGGTGTAAACGTTTTAAACACTTTAAATGACTTACCTTCATTAAATTAGGTAAGGGTAATATATATTTACCTTTGAGTGTTAATAAGATAACCTATTCAACATGAAAATTGTTTTTTGGTACGCATCCCCTAAGTATCCTTATATCCATGTACGAGTACGAGCTCGAGTTCGCGAACTCTGGAAATGTCTAATACTCACTGTGCTGACGCCCCTGTTATGAACTGAACGTGTTCGAGATAAAGATTGAGAGTGATGCGTGTTACGGTTTGAATGTTGTTAATCTTGTGTTTTATTAAACTTGAATTATACTAAATATTATATCCTTTTATCGTTAATATTATGAATACCGGTAATTCTTTTTATTTAAAAGTAGAGACCACAAGCGCAGTGAAAGTACGAGTGAGTGACTGGGTGTGGTATCGCTTTATTTGGTGGTATGTGTTCAGTTGAATTTAAATTCATATACAGATTAATTCTCTTATTTTTGTTTGTGTGTTCTATTGGTTATGTGTGTATATATTTTTGTTTGTTTGTAACTCATTGCCAATTTGATGTTTAATTAAAAATAAAGAATCATAAAAAGAATTTACTTGACTTTACTCGTTACATATATCTAGCGGCAATGTAAAGTGTTTTGTAGCGGTAATGACTATGTAGCGGTAATGAAACTTTCGAAAATGTCCAAAAAAGTGGTAATGTCTTTATAGAGGTTGACAAGGGAATTATGCATCTAAAAAGTCCCCTAAATACGAATTTTGTGCACTTCTTTACTTCTGTAATATATTTACAAAACATTTAAAGCTTTGTACAACAAATAAATCATATCATCGTTTTTATCTTTGATTATTTCTTTCACTATCTTTATAACTAGTTAGTTATTTATAGAACAGAAAATGCATACTAGAGACCATATTTAAATTTCTGACAAGAGTTATCTCAGCATAAAGGACATACGTTTCTGAGCTCATCATTCTTGATACTGGTGATTTAAATTGGGAATGGTTTGTAAAACTATATAATTATACATTCTATTTCAAAACTTTACAAACTTGCTTTTAATGTACTTTTATGCAATAAACATAACTTGAAAGTGTGAAATAACAGAAAATGACCAAGCGTCAAAACGAAAGTTGACCATAAATTGTAAAACGATGGCACACAAATTTCCAGATGAGGTCGAAATGTTAAAGAAACTTTTGATGTGTGGATCATGCCAAAATGCATTTGACGATAAAGATAAACATCCCCGTGTCCTTCCGTGCTTACATACTCTTTGTTATCTTTGTTTCCAAGCAATTAATCGAGATGACAGGGTTACATGCCCTTGCTGTTTCGAAGCCAACGATTGGGACGAATTTCCAAGAGGTAACACGCTCAAAGATTTGCGAATATACTTACAATTTTTTGAAAAAAGTTTGCCAAAGAAATGTGAGATGTGTGATGGAAATTCGACCATATCATATCGATGTAAACAATGTGAAATATACATTTGCAATGACTGCTTTCTGATACATAGAAGAGTACGGAAGCTTACACATCACGAATTACTTCCAGTAAGAAAAAACAATGAAGGAAGCTTCTCATGTAATAATTTTGAAAAATTGTCTGCTGAAGTAGAATGTTCAGAACATATAGATGAAAACGAGACT
This sequence comes from Saccostrea glomerata, assembly GCA_003671525.1. Taxonomy (NCBI): domain Eukaryota; kingdom Metazoa; phylum Mollusca; class Bivalvia; order Ostreida; family Ostreidae; genus Saccostrea; species Saccostrea glomerata. The sequence goes on along the minus strand of PRKT01000015.1, from coordinate 2,715,000 downwards.
CTTCGAATTTTCTGTTCATCCTGTAAAAAGCCAATATGCCCTGTGTGTATTGTTGATCGTCACCTAGGACATGAATTGTCACTTTTGTCGAGCTTATATGCAGAGGAAAAGAAGAAATCACAAATTTTATACTCTGAAGTGAAAGAAAAAATCTCTGCTATACAAAGAAGTTTGAATTTGGTGAACGAAGAAAAAAGAAATATATCTTCACATGCTGATGAGCAGAGAAACTCGGTAGTATCATATTTTGCAAGTGCCCAAGCAATTTTATGCCGAAAAGAAAAAGAACTTGAAAGAAAAATTGATGATCTTTACAAACAAAAGTCCAAAATTCTTTGCAACCAGGCTGAGTCTTTACAGATCCTAAAAGATTCATGTAGAGAGGCAAATATATTTCTAGAACACTCTTTATCAAACAAAAATAAAACAGCGTTCCTGGAAATTTCACAGGCAATTCTCTTAAGGCTCAGTGAACTTGGTAACAAGTGTTTTGACAGCTATCCTTATTCTACAGCAATGTCATTCCGAAGCATTACAACAGAAAACCTTATTTCTTTTTCTGCTGTTGTCAACAACTTAATTTCAGTTGCAAACACAGAAGTAAACACTTGCTGTTGTCAGATTGCTTGTCCATTGAATTGTCTTGTTAACATAGAATATCAAATTTCTTTGAATATTGTGTCTGCTAGTGGACCAATGATTAACACCAAAAACATTCGATTCACAGTGGCTAGAAATGGAAAAATTGAATATGAAATAAATCACTTATCAAGGCCTTGCCAAACAGAATGGAAGCCCAGAGAGACCGGAATGTACATTATGACACTGTCCAGTATTGGAATTGACATTGTAAAACGAGTCGTAAGTGTAGAAGAATCCAAAACAGAGTTCTGTAACATGAATCAGGAATTTAAAGGTAAAATATTTTCGACTTACATTGATATTTGCTGAAATTATGCACAGGTGCTTGGGAATAATTATTCATTTTTAATAATATTTTGCAAATAAGTCATAGAAACATAGTTTAATGAAAAAAGTCAAAAATTCCTCAGGGTACAGAACACGTGTGTGTGTGAGAGAGAGGGTGAGGTCGGGGGTTCTTCTCAAGCACCTGTGAAATTTCTTAGTTTGAAAAGAATTCTGACGTCATAATCATTATTTCTTTATTTTTCCTGTTAATATCTGTTAAAATGTAAAAGAAAAAAAATTTATTCATTGAATTCGGTATGTTATTACATGTATATGAAAATGAATCGTTCTAACTAAGCTCTAGGTTGAAAGAGTAAAAAATCTGGGATTGGTTTGCAATGAACATGTTTAGTTCATTAAAATGTATGTCTAAAACCAGAAAGTTTACTTTGTCTCTCTTAATTTTTTTTATGTTGTTATTAGATTCAGTTAAATGATTAGTGTCTAATGAACCTAAATATAGACTTTTTATGAAAAATATATATTGAAAGAAACAATTGGATAAAACAATTTATTTATTTTTGCTATTTGAATGCTTGTAGAACAGTTGGTGGACTTTGTGCTATGCATTAAAATTGGACAAAAGAATGGAGATGTGGCTTACTCATCCAGGCATGAATATACAAAAAATCCCCTGTGCATTTTATCAACATCGTCAATGGATTTGGCGAGAAATTCTTTTCAGGATGGATCTCTCACCGTACTTTATAATAAAAAAGAAGAAGCTCTTGCCTTTGGAAACATAGCAGAAAAACAGTACGCCGCTTTTAGTGAACAGGGCTGTTCAAACTCATATCAAATCAGTAAAATTTCAAAAGAAGATTTTGAAGTACGTATGACAAATCATATTTCACGTTAAAGATATTAGGATAAATATAATATTTATGGCAAATTTCGAAATTTTCTATGAATAACCTTTCAACGGAGTTCAAGTTAGATTTTCTGATTGCACGTTGTCCGGCGTCATATATTCGCTTGTCTAGTTGTCCGCCTCGTTATAAACTCTCCCCATTTTAACGTCCTCTCAAGAACCGTTATATCAATGCGATACAATGTTGGTACAAAGCAATCTTGAGTCAAGAAGATTTTGTTTGAATCGTTTTAAGGAAGGACCAAACTTCTTCCGGAGGAGGAAAAAAACAAGAAATACAACAATCGGAGCAGAAAAGCTGAAAATATGTAGAGGTTACCTTGGGTAGTTTTAATTCTATTTTTTTTTTCAAATAATATCCTCCAGGGAGAGGGTATAGGGCAAAAATTGGAGATTAAACTTTTTACATTGACAGAGTAGTAATTTTTTTTTAAGTCCTCTGCCCAGAAAACTGACATTTTCAGTTACACTTAGGTAAAACGAAAGCGCGACGGAAGTACAGACAACGAATGAAAGAAGGAAAGACTGATAAGACAACTTTATATGCCCGACTATTTTCATGTTGGGGAATAAAATCCATATTCTTATGAACCCATGTATAAGAAAAATGAAACTTATAGGGAAGCTTTCTAAGATATTATAGACTCAAAATTAATAAATGAAAAAGTTGAAATTAAAAATTAGCGGTCGATCTCAGAAATCCTCAACATACAAATCCTTCAACATATTTACATTCACTTCGTTAGTTCTATGGTCGATACAATAGCCTTGTCAGCAAATACAATTTATCATTAAGTCAAATGCTGACTGACGTTTTGCATACTAATTGTTAGTCCATTATTTAAACATTGAATTGACGGATTTTTTCGTTATTTCACGATCATGACAAGGAGCACAAGGCAGGTGTGACCGGTCAGCAGGGGATGCTCACTCCTCCATGGCACCTGATCCCACTTCTGATGTTTCGGAGGTCCATGATTGCTCTGCTCCTATTTTGTATTGTTTTATGGACTTTGAGATTAAATATTGTTCGTTATCCCCATATCCTTTCAATGTATAAAAGCACCAAATGTACTTACTGGTACTAGTATTATTTGAATTTCTCCCTTCACTGTATATTTATCTTTTCAGCTGAAAAAATTCCTGTCAATGATTTTTTTGTATTTTTTATATTACTTATTTGATATGTACTTAACATTTTAAAATGGTGCTGTCATGGGAATTCTTGACTTATTTAAAAGATATCGCCCCACAAATATCGCTCTGTATAGTGTTTATATAGAGTATATAGATAATTCATGTTTACGGACCCATAACAGAGCCAATAATGCGAATTTTTACGCACAAATAATAGATATGTTAGATAAAACTATATATTCAAATATTTCAGAATATTCACAATGTTTAAATCATCTGAAAACATTTGTTTTAGTTTCATATAATATTTGAGTGGGATAATTTATGCATTTTCATGACAGCTTCAACGACTATAACATTATTTTGGGGAAAAAATTCTGTCAATTAATATTGCTAAATAAAACCTAAACTACACTTTGATTTTGTTGAGAAAAGACGATTTGAAATGAAATCCAGTTCGGATTGGACAGTTAAAAAATCTTAACAAGGAAATTATTCATCGAATTTAAAGATGCAGAACATAGAATAAAGAATAAGACTGAAGATGTCAAAGGCTTCATTGAAAACTTAAGGTAACCCAACCCATTTCTTAACTGAATCAAAAATTCTTCAGATAATGGTTTCCGAGGTTAGAATTTGGCCACAATAGGAATAATATGGGGAAAATCTTTTTAATTGTACATGTCTTTTCAAGAACATCAAGGTCACGGTAAAATATATTGATGTGAAAGTATCTGTGGTAGTGTAGTCGATTCTTTTTCTGAAAAATTACAACCTGTTTAAAGGGTATGGCCATGATAGGCAATAAAAATTTGTACTATCATGTATTATGCATTATTGGGACCAGCAGACTAAAAGCGACTCAGATTAGTGTTGTGGCTGATGACTCTTTTGTTTAAAATAATAATGTTTATCTTAAATTTTGTATGCTTTTAGATTGGAAACAAAATTTCATCAACATCAAAATCACTAGACGAAAGAGTTCTAAAAATGGTATCTTCATATGTGAACCATTTTAAGGAATTGCTGAGCGAAAGACGAATGGTGACGAATTTTGTTATAGTGTTAATTCTTCCAGAGGTTTCACTACATATTCCAAAAGAGGATATTTGCAGAAAGGTACCAAGTAACAATGATATTTTTTAGATATATAAAACAATGACTTCTTTGTACAATTGTTTAAATAACTATATCTATTATAAGGATTAGGTGGACATGCATACGATTTAGAGAAATTATTTTAAAAGTAACTTTAAAAATGAGTTTAATGTTTCACTAAAAATAACTATGAATAGCCTTATAGTTTTTACCATAGAAAATCAAAGTTTTCACTAAAGTATATCAAAGAATTTGAATTTCAGATTGACGTTTTTCAATTTCTTTTACTCGTATACATGTATTCATATTTTGGATTAAAATAAAGATATCACGCCAATATTAACACATTTACCAATTTTACATCATTGGTATCGGATTTAAGAGATTTTAAATCTCAAAAACAATCTGAAGTAAAGTTTCAAAGTGTTCACTATATAATTGTCTATAGTCAACACAGCTAACTAAAGACAATCTCAATCTGTATACACTCAGTAGCAGAGTTGTACATACAAATCTGTAAATAGAGCCAAAACAGACTATTTTTGTGGTATATATCATTTGCTGTAAGAAAACTGAAATGTAAGATACATTCATCAGTACTTAAATGAAATGGTTGGGGGGGGTCGAAATAACAAGGTTAACTATTTTTTTTTAATGAGATTTACATGTACACCTCATAGCAGAACGACTTTTCTCAGAAGCACTAGATAAAGTGTTCATTTTAAAGGAATTTTTTTAATGCATGTACAGCACACTCAATATTTTTATTGTTTGAATCAAAACCGAATATCATTCATGAAATAAAACTGTAAAATCCCCCTCCCCCCACGAAATAGGATTTTCGTGTTTGGACAATGGACATCTTTTCCTTTTTTTTTGCTTATCAGGTTTTTTGTAGGGCTATAAAAATTCTCTTACACTTAGCTCCCCCCGTCACTTTCAATTTGCTTCCGACGCCAATGATCTGGAGGGATGTTGGTTCTTCGCTGGTACGCTCTAGTAGCTGTTCATCTGATATTTTAATTGGCCATGTCCCTTTACAGATGTGTCGTAGGCTTTTGTTGGTAAATACCTGGAATTTTTTCTTGTTGTAGTCCTGCTATTAGTCTCCAGATTTCTCATCCGTAGAAAATCACTGATTTCACATTGGTATCAAATATTCTGATTTTTGCGCTTTGACTGGAACTTAGTATACTGGAACTCCAGACAAGTTTGAGCATTGCGAAGGATTGTCGGGCTTTGCTTATTCTGACTGTAATGTCTTCGTCTGAACCACCTGTATTACCAGTGTTGGGCCCTAAGTAAGTAAATTGTACCACATCTACCAGTTCTTCCCCCTCAATTGTGATTGATAAACTTTTTCTAGTCTTGACTTTCATAACTTTAGTTTTCTTGCTGTTAATTTTTAGCCCCGTCTTCTTTCCAGTTTCATGAAGCCTGTTGGTCTTTTCTCGGATGTCTTTTATTTGGTGGGACAGTGTGTCAAGGTCAAAATCCAGGTTTTCCAATCTTTTGACCGTTGTCCATTGTATTCCACATGGACTGTCGAATGCCTGCTTTTGATCCAGTCTATCACTATTAGGAACAAAGTGGGCGAGAGTAAGCAGCCTTGCTTCACTCCAGTTTTGACTTCAAAGGAAACAGTGAAGGATGTTTCATGTATCACTTGCACTGAGAATTCTCATATAGGGTCTTAATATAGGGTCTTAATATTATTCACTATCTTGGATGGTACTGTAAACAAACTTTTATTCACGACGACTTTATTTCGCGATTTATCAGGGGAAAACTCGTTCTCGATGATTCATTTTCGCGATCAAGCCTTTTTGATATGCTGTTAATAGACACATACATTTTAAGGACCGATTCACGGTAAGAATTAGTCGCGATTCCATAGTGTCTCATCAGTTGCCACATTCCATCTCTGTTGACACTGCTAAATGCCTAAATGCAAAGTCGATTAAACTTATATACAGAGATTATTGCCATTCAACAGATTGCTCCACGATAATTTTCAGAGTTGCAATTTGGTCAGTACAGCTTTTGTTGGATCTAAAACCTGCCTGTTCATCCCGTAAAACTTTATCCATCGCATCTTTCATCCTGTTCAGTTTTACTTTACATAGGATCTTGCTAACTACTGGCAGCAGATTAATGCCTCTTCAGTTTTTACAGCAGCTTAATTCTCCCTTTTTTTGGCAGTTTGTCCTTTTTTCCATTCTGTTGGTATTCTCTCAGCTTTCCAGGTAGTTTATACAGGTATTTACTTATCTCTTCACCTTCATATTTTAACGCCTCTGGTGGTATACCATCTACTCCAGCCGCTTTACCATTCTTTAATGATTATAAGACTTTCTTGGATTCCCGTTTCTTTATATTGTCAACCTTTATGTTAATGTCTTCCCCTGGAGGTAAGGTTACCGGTTGGTCTGGTTCTGGCCTATTCAAGACAGACAATAATGAAGTGTTCATTCCACTTTCCATTTGTTCATTTAGTTTGGTGAGAACTTTACCATCTTTGTCTTTGACCTGTTTAGATTTGCATGTTTTACGTCTACTTAATGTTTTGGTGATGTTGTAGAGAGTCTTAATATCTCCTATGTAGGCAGCTCTTTCGGCTTCTGTTGAAGGGTATTCAAGCTAATTAATAAGCAAAAACATAGTGCAATCAAAAAAGATAAATTGATATTTTTATACATTTATTTTAGCTTGGAAAACAGTTATCAGACGTCGTTTGCATATCTGAGACAGATTCAATTTTTTACCTTGGAAATATTCCAACAAAAAGTTTTTTATCACTCCAAGGAAGCCCCTGGCATGGAAATTTCTCACCAGGTTGTAGATATATGCTCCTAAATTGTGAATGTAAGTCATGAAATTTTCTACTGGGCATAACTTTATGGGTTTTTGTGTTTCGCTTCATATATATGTAACTATATATATTTCTTTCTTATTCAGTTTCCACTGAAGCTACAATCATACAAGGAGACGAAGACTTTAAATATAAGACTTTAGACAGAGATAAAACAGTTGGGATAGGACATGTCCAAGAATGTGTTCTCGACAACATCAAGGTTGTATTCGGAAAGGATGTCTTTGAATGTTTTAAAACGAGGGAACGTTTCAGTTATTGTTCAATGATGGATGACATACATAATAGAAGAAGAGCATCAGTGAAATCTATGGAAAAATTCAATTTTTCTTTTCATCCTGACATTCTTTTCATATATCAGGAAATGAAAGGGAGAGCATTCAATTTGAATGACGTAAAGGATAAAGAAATAAAGAAACACATCGAATTTCGAGGGAAAAAGCTCTTCCTCCATGCTGGCTTTATTTTTGAGGATGTGTTTCGAAGAGTTATTGAATTTGCAGAGCATAAACTAATTGATTCTGAAATAAACACAATTATATTATATGGAGAATTTGCAGCCTCTGAGTTCTTTCTATCGTTAATTAAGAAAAACCTTCCAAACGTTCGAATTATTGCACCGGCGAATCCAGAATTGGCTGTGCTGACTGGAGGAGTCGTTTACGGTCATCAATAAGAAATTGGAAGAAACTATTTGCTTACTACTCAGATAAAATTTCTTAAATGGAGATACTTTTTTATATCGAGTTTATATCGGTATTACAGATAAATTCATCTTAGTACACTACTAGTTTACAAGATATACAAGATATATTACTGTAAGGTCAAGACCATTCATGCTGGTAAAGATTCAACTACTGCAGCCCGACTGAAGAATGACTTTCCATATCTCTTTCCCCAAAAAAGCAGGACAAGAATCGCTTGATGAAACTGAACTAACATAGATTACTTTTCATTGTCAAATTCATATTATCTCTTGTAACAAGTTGTTTGAGTCTTACACATGAAGTGGTAACTGACCACTCCATGTATGGAAATTTTTTTTTTATTTTTCATGTATACATTTTATCTACTCTGTAAGTGTTATGTCTGGTATGGTAATAGATCGCTCCACATGTAGCTTTTTTTTATGGAAGATGTACTATGTGAGTGTTTTTTCATGTCAGGTGCAGTATTAAGCTGCTGCAGATGAATTTTTTTTACTCAAGCCCCTAGAGGGGCTTGAGTTATCTTAAACGATGCTAGGCCATCGATTAACTCAGTTTAAAAACACAAAAATATATTATCTTTGTAGATAAAAATATTTCTAGAGACAAAAATGAAGCTTATCTTGAAAATGTCTGTATACCTAAGAGCCAGTCCGTGAGAAAACCATGCAGAACTGTCCAAATGGAAGGTTGTCATATCTTAATGAAATTTGTCGGGTAGTTAGACTTTATAATATGTTATTCAAAAATGACCGGAAAAATTCCCATCATTCAACATGGCAGCCGTCATCTCATTTTTGCACATTTAAGTGCAAATGCACTTAAGAAATTCAAGGAAAATGACACATTTGATTTATTTTACTCAAAATTAAACTTGCATTTCCATTAAGGTATTTTAAAGTAACATAAGACTATGTTCTTTCAAAATTGATAGTTATTATAATCAAATATACAATATATCAAAGGGCAGACAACTCTTGAAAATTGGCATAATGCCAAATTTCAAGAATTGCCAAAAGTATTAATAAATTAATGTCCCAAATCTTCCAAGACCAATCTTTGAAATTAATTATTTTGATTTAATTGTACAAATATAGCTCTAAACATTATCTTTACAAAATATTGAGCTTGGGAAATAATAAATAATTGAGATATGGGGATTTACAAATTGCAAATTTTCGAAGAAATAAAATGCTCAAACTAAAATGGGTTTCAAAGTCAAATATAGTACTTCAAATTTTAAAAAAAAAACAATTGTTGTTCAATATTAAAACATGTAACAATTTTCCTTTGAAAAAATAATTAAGATTGAAAAAAAAAATTAAAAATTAAATTAAACTAAATTGTCAAAAATGACCCCTAATATGAGGATTGGCATTTTGCAAATTATTTAGAAAAAAAAAGCATAATAAATTGTATTGGCCTACTTGCAATTTTTCAACAATCATATGAATATTCATGTTCTTTACATTTTGTAAGTTAGTTTCTATTTAATTAATAAAAGGGAAATTACAAGTATTTAAATTCAAACGGACTCTATTTCAGTATCATTCGTATGAATTTTGAGACTTAAACATATAAAATTTGAGCCTTCAGTAAGTTGTTTGCTTTCTGTCAATTTTAAATTGGCGCAATCATATAAAAATACTGACTGGAGATGTTATACAAAATACTCCATAAAGGAGTTTAAGAAAATGAAAGATGCTGGAGTTTAGTCTTATCCCACCTCCCGAATCAAACAATTGTCATCTTTTTTCGCTTGGCAAATTCTTTTCAGGTAAGTTTAATTTTACACACACACCCCTCCCCCTCGACCCTTTCAAAATCGTTTCTACGTCACTGCTATGACTGCGATTTTCGTGAATAAGAGATTTTATGAACATGAATAAATCAACTTGTATCAAATAATGGGGGGTTGAATTTATAAAATATATATTGTTTATAAATTTGTGTATTTAAAGTGATTTAATCTAAAAAAAAAATATAATAGGTTTTCCGTTCCGTTTTCCGTTACTCGTTTTAGCAACACCCCTCAAGAACCCCTATCATTTTTCATTATTTTATCCATTTCAATACTAGTATGTAAATTGTGGGGAGGTAAATGGGATTAGACGCCTCCCCCAACTGTTTTCAGTGGATACATATACGGGTAACATTTTAATAAAACAATTTATCTTCAAAATAAAAATTTGTCTGCAATGGTATTAATAATACCATTATGGTTATTCAGCAAAAAATACCAAATATTAATTTACAAAGCCTTATACAATTTTATTAATAATGTTATGAAATAATTTTGACAAAATTTGATAGCCCCCCCCCCCCTCCCCCCAGTTTGAATGTATATGAATCCAGCCTTTTATCATGTTTATAGATGTTAAATTCAAGCCCGTTTTAAATTGTTACCACTTTGTACTGCAAACTGGCATAAGTTTTGGCTGCAGTAACGACTCATGTTTTCTTGTCTTTTTTTTCTTTTTTTTTAATTTTTTTTTTGGGGGGGGGGGGTAGTACCCTCCCCCGAATAATCTTGCCAATATATATCGTGGATGGTCCAATATCGGTGGGGTACCTAAATCGGTGGCATCTCCTTTTGAGCTGATGATTTTTAAATTGGAGATCTGACTTTATCAATATATGGATGTTAAATAACACAGTAGTTTAAAGTATGTATTAAAATGTAAAATTAAAAATATTCCTAGGAATGACGGTGTTTGGTTAACTCAAAAACACACTAAATTTATGAAACGTAAACTATTTACATGTAGATTGAAATTACCAATTATTTTTTGAATTAGTTGAGAGTATGCAATCAAATACCTGTATGTATTCTTATATTTTCTCAACTGATGACAAAACAAGTTGCTAAGACACTCGGAAAACTATGTACCTTTATATTGAAAATATATGATTTTAGTTAGTCAGTTTTCCATGATTTTCCCCTCGCTTATTTCATTATTACATGTTTTTCTTTTTTCTCTTCCTTTTCATATTCTGATTATGTATATCATATACCTGTGTCCCTGACCTGAATTTATATGTTGCAAATATTCTTCATTGTCCTCATGTACCTGAAATGGTTTGAGTGAATAAAATGATCTTGAACTTGAACGGGGCCAGGTGCCTTAAAAATATATCAAATGTATATTTTGATAAAAAAAAATATCTGTATTTTATTTGATTTAATTTCCTATTCAATTGTACTTGTTAGGAAAAATTTTGTAACTATCAATAACCACGTAATACATGTAGATTCCTCGAGGACAGAACCCTATAGAAAACATAGCCACTACATGTATATGCTTGTTCCCCAAATAAAAAAAACAAACATCTGATGACCTTGTATTATTTTTTTTTACTTTCAATGGAATTCTTGATATTCGATAATGTAGGTTATCCCCCCTCCCCCACACTGAAATAGCTTCCTATGGGTCTGCTATTTGTTTATTCAAGCTAAGTTGTTGTTTCTTTCTTACATTCAAATATCTTAAAATAAATTTTCCCTCTTTCATAGTGCAATAATGCTCCACAACAACTCCCTAGGTGAAGAAAAAATGATCATACATGACTTTCTTCTTTCCATATTGACATACCTATCACTTTTTACCCAATAATACAAAAGAGTTCCAACAAGGGGAGATAACAATTTAACTCCAGCAAATTGGTAAAATGGGGCTAAAATAAGCAAAAGAAAGTAATATGAAGTATCCAAATAAGTTATTCCTTTTCTAAAAAAATATATTAGATTAAGAATCTTCTCTTTATCATTTAAATATCATAGAAATAATCCATAAATATGGTAATGGACTGTTATTTAAAATATGTGAAATTGTAGCAAATTATGGTACAGTGTATTTCAAAAAATAATTTACAACATGTAGATATTATTTCCCAAGCTCAATATTTTAATACAAAGTAGACCTTAGATCATTCTTAAAGTAACAGTTAATTTAATTTAATTTCAACCTTGGTCTTGGGAGAAACGAGCATCTTAAAATGGCTAAAAAATCATACTCATTGATATAGGATCTATAAATAGATGTGTAAAAAATAAAATATTCATTTGAATTAAGTTTTTTCTCATTAATTGTGTAAAATGGACCATGACTTTGAAAATAAAACAAAATTTGAAAATAAACTGGTGACAAAAGGTAACTTTTTGACTTGATCAATTTGTATAGATTTTCTATTAAATTTTGTGTGAATTTCGACAAATATGCAAATGAGCTGTTACTAAAAATAGATGCAGGGTTCGACATTTTTTTGTGGATATTCTGACTTCTACCTTAATGTAGAAAATTTGATGCCACTAAAAACTCCCAAGTTGCAACCTTCCATTTGGTCGATTTTTTGAATATTTTTGCATGGTTTTCTCGCGGACTGGTTCTTAAAGATATTAAGTGTCAAATATCGGATTCTATTCTATGGTGAATGAACAATGAGTGAAGCTCCGCAGCCACAGCAGTTTCTATACAGAGATTTCGCGCAATCGCATCATCTCGGGTCTTTCCGTCAGAGGTCGAAAAAAAAACGCAGAAGGATAAAACGTACGCTCAACTAGGACCAGGGGTCCCCCGCAAATAGTTCGTCATTTTGCGTAGTAATAAAACATTCTAGGAACTCTTCAAGCATTAAAGGCACAAAAGTAAATTCATCGATAGCAATACGGAGACCTCAGGTCACCTTATATATTAATTGAATTTTATATGATAGACAATTTTTTTGTCTTACTCCAAAATAATCATATTTATAACTTTATAAAGATCAACTTTCTAATAAATATATTTGCAGAAACGTGATAGTAATAAAGGGTGACCAGAGGTAACCTCATATTGTACATCAATAGGGAGACAAAAGATCACCTTACACTGTACATCAGTAGGGGGACCAGAGGCCACCTTATATTTAACATCATTAGGGAGACCAGTGGTCACCTTATATTGTACATCATCAGAGGGATCAAAGGTCACCTTACATTTTAAATCAATAGGGGTCCAAATGTAATCTTTTATTGCGCATAATAGGCGGGACCTGGGGATACCTTATATCGTACATCATTTGGGGGACCAGAGGTCACCCTACCTTGTACATCAGTAGGGGGACTACAGGTAACCTAATATTGTACTGTACATCAGTAGAGGGACCAGAGGACACCTTATATTGTACATCAGTAGGGAGACCTGAGGGCACCTTATATTGTACATCAGTAGGGAGACCTGAGGGCACCTTATATTGTGCATCAGTAGGGACGGCAGAGGACACCTTATACTATACATCTGTAGGGGACCAGAGGACACCTTATATTGTACATCAGTAGGGGGACCAGAGGACACCTTATATTGTACATCAGAACGGGGAACAGATGTCAACCGATATTTTACATTAGTACGAGGACTAGTGGTCACCTAATATTGTACTGTACATCAGTAGAGAGACCAGAGGTAACCTTATATTGTACATCAGTAGTAGGACCAGAAGTCATTGTATATATTTCATCAGCAGAAGGACAAGAGGTCACTTTATATTGTACAGGGACTAGTGGTCACCTAATATTGTACTGTACATTATTATTATTATTATATTTATTCAGGCAAAGAGTCAAATTCATTACAAATCATAACACAAATTACATTCAAAAATTAATTAGGGATCGCTTAAAAGTTCTAGCACATACATGTAGCTATCACGTTAAAACGATATCACTCCAGGTATTATCAGAGTTCTCATTATCACAGGATTATACAGATTTCAGAACCAGATCTTATCACATACAACACAAATAAACATATTTTTAATCAATCTTTGCCTAGGATAACCCATGAAAGCAATATATAAAACATGTTTATTTCCAATGGGGTCCTAAGATGGTACAAGTTGATTATAATTTAATTGCCTAAGACAGCATAGACAAAAAATAAAAAATAAAATTGAGGATTACATAAATTTTCTTAGCCTGAATAAAATAATTTGACATATATATACATAATCACAGTTTCAGGTTAATACAAATTATTTTTAAAAAATTCATTCCCTTGTAAAAATATTATATATAAATACTTTCTTCCATCCTTACATCTTAGCCAACATAGTTCTAGTATGTGTAAAAATCTTATTTATTTGATATATTTTGAAACTTTAGTCCCTTATTATTAATTTAACTTACATTTGAAAATTTCGCCTTGTCTTCGATTGCATAAAAATTATAACTAAATTAACTTTGAGAGGCAGAAAAGAAGACATTTTCATACGCTACCATTCCGCCAAAAATATAGTCCCTGCTAGTTTTCAAACGCAGTTTACCATTTCTATTTAAAGTTGTATAATTGTGATGAGGAAAGAAAAATATGGTCTTTTAAATATCTTACATCTAAACATATAAGACTTATATACCGGTATCAACAAATATACTTTGAATATTCGATCTAGTCAGAAACCAGAGAAGAATCCCACCTTAACGCTGTCGTTGGAAAACTAACTCTCTTGCCTCCAAACCATCAACAAGAGTTTATTAAAGCTATTGTTCCCTTAACACAATTGGTTTTTATACCAAATTACTGAATATTCCTTTTTATATTTGCACAACTCGAATTTTGAAATGATTGTATTAAACTATATATATGAGAAAACATATTGATTTTGAATAATTGTTTATCCTTTAATTCATCAAAAGATAATTAAGATTTTTTTGAAAATAAGTTCACTCCTCGAAGTGCTTTCAAATGGTGAGTAAATCAGAATTTCACAAGTGTTCACTATGTAATTTTGAGGTATTTCGAGCTTTGCTCGAATTCTTCTAATCATTCAAATGGACGTTTCATGCAAACCACAACCCATTCATAATCTTAAATATGACCTACATTAAGGGTGCCAGGCATGAGCCTTTAAATTGTTGTTCATTTACAGACATACAGTATCTGACAGTTCCTCTAATGAAATCTTTCAAAAAATTAAGGCAGCTTAAGAAAACTTGCTTATTTCATTAACCACCAGGTTTGTTTTCATTACAACGATGAACTTAATCTGGACAAAACACTGAAATCAGAGCCTAATAGTACACGTGTTCTTCCTAGAGTATATAAAAAGCTCTACAAAGCATTTTCGATGCTTATCTTAAATAACTGAAGCACTACTTTGTGGAACAGTATTGTTTATTTGCACAAATAAACGATTATTGCAATAAGAATCCGTCCCGTACACGTGTACAACCGAGGAAATTCTATACTAGAGGTTCCTTGTACAATGTTTTCCTGTTTTTATCTTATGCACACGGGTTAGCATCCTGTAAATATGTTATCAGATTATATAACAGTAGATCGATAAACAATATCTCTGTGTAAAAAGTATCAAATGTTACAAAAACCTATTTATTACATGAACAATGAGGGCTTAATCTTTTTGCCTGAAAATACAGATTTTGAACTGCCGCCCACGAAGAATGGAAATCAATTAATGCTTCAAACCTTTAAATCACATTTTTATTCTTCGTCAAAAACAGTTATATATATATATATATATATATATATATATATATATTTATATATATATATATATAAAATAAAAGAAAAAAATATAGTAAAATCTAAAAGATAAATTTAAGCAAATTTGAATAGCGAGTTGCTTTCTTGTCAGCAAGAAAATAACACTTTTAAATAGAATCAACTTGAAATGAAGAATGTTTGTTATGATAGTTAAAAAAAGCTAACTAACTAGTCATGGACAATCATATAATTCAAAGATTGGTCTCTATCAGGCCTTATCTTCAAGGGTAATTTACTTATTATAGGGTATAAAATTTACTTATTATAGGGTATAAGTGTCTCTGTCAACCAAATGACTTCAAGATACTAAGCGGTCAATTCATTTTGTTTCCAGTTTGACATTGACCTAAGATTTTGTGACCTCACAATCAACAGAGGTCAATTAGTGCTACTTATGGAACCAAGTATGCCATGTTTGGTGTGTTTCAAGCAAAGCGTTAACAATGCATTGAGAAGATGTAATTATTTTATGTTCACTTAGACGCTGGGCCTTACGATCTCAAATTCATTGCAGTATCATTGCAATTACGAAAGTAAAAGGTCATCAATGCGATGATTAAGCATCTTACTTATTAAAATTTTCAATACGTTAAAAAATCATTTAATGAAATCCAAGGATTACCAAGACCAGATAAAGGACGTTGAACCCCGTGCGTGTCTGTAAAACAGACGAAGTTGGGGGTTCTAATGATTCGAATGAACAATACAGCAGGTTACCGATTCCTATTTCAAAAACAGAAGTCAGTAAACTGTCTTGTAAGGTTTAAAGACCAGGTATTTGTTCGACGCAAATATGGTAAATAGTGAAAACTATGTTTAAAAGTGATTGAGATATTATTTTTTTTTAAGTGATTAATTTTATTATGTTTTAAGGAAATTCTTTAGCAGTCTTTAACAATATGGTCAATTAAATAACTTTCATGTTTCTTAGAAGGGTGAATCTTGATGTGATGAGCTCAAATTTGGAATGTCTATAAATGTTATGGTTTTTGAAAACAATCCCCTATTAAACGTCGTAGTTTAGTTTAGTATGTTTTGTCTTGCCTCTATTCCTTGATAGAAATATCATCAAAGTCGTGGGATAACCAGAATTTAGTTGAGTTAGTATAGAGAATATAGTAGCAAGATGTAGTATTATTTAAACTAAATTTTTCAAATTATAAAATAATTATCAGCAATAAATTGCAATGTTCTATTATTTGGACGCAATATTTAATTTGCACATTGAGAAGTAATGCCAGTACAATTACCCTCCTTAACATAGCAGCAAAATACTTACAACGCCTTTCCTATAAATTCAATTAATGATTGGATTGATCGTTTTAGTGAAGGAAGGCAGATGGTTAAAAATGGTACTTGTCATCTTGCCCAGTGAAAGCAAGTTTGAAAGATATGTGATTTTAATTAACCGATTTGCTATTAAAGACCTCAAATTTTCACTTTGAAAAATAGTTGAATATTTGAACAATGATATAATTATTAAATAACCTAAGATATCGTTTACTTTAGATTTTAAATATATTAGATATGATAAAAAGGAGGCACCCAATCTCTATCCACCTTGAATAAAGGTCCCTCCCGATTAATGGTCGTCATGCTTGTTTTTGGAAAGGATATTCCTATCCACCCATTTTGTTGCCGAGATTTGACCATTTCTGACAAATGAACTGTTCTTGTCATAAAAATTAACTCACATGGAAAGAAATATAAAACTCAGAAAAATCTTTTTTAACTTTTGTATCAAAACGCTACGGAAAGGGTCACGTGACCGCCAATATCAGTGATTCGCGCATGCGCAGAACGGTGGTTGATGTGCATTAAAATCGGAGAGGATTAATTTAAAATATAATCAACATTGAAACCAAATATTGTTTATTTTATGGAAGTTATTCAATTAGTACGCTAACTTTTTAATCACCCCTCGTATCTGAAACTGCAAGTGTTTTGGTTTTTTGAAATTGAATATTTGAATCAAAGATCTAAATTTCAAAAAAAAAATCTAAAACGTTTTGAAAGTTGAAATTTAGAAGTTTGAAGTAAATTTTAAAATATATAAAGTTGTAAAAACTGTTCTGAACTTTAGTTAAGCTTAAATTTTCTAAACAAATGGTGAATTAAAAACTCTGTTTTCCAAACATGTTTGGAAATTTGAAAATTTAGATTTTTGAACCAAAATATTAAAATTCAATATACCAGATCAGTTTGAAAGAGTTTAGAAATTTGAACTAATATATTAACATTCTAAAACTCTAAATCACTTTAGAAATTTAAATTGTTAAGTGATACACGGACCCTGAGGTAGTGTAGATTCTAAATTGTTCAAATCATGACCCCAATTAATTGTGTGACGTAAGCGGTCCAACATCTCATCGACAGGTCCAACATCGGTCAGGCATCGAATTTTTTTTACTCACGCTCCGTATAACATTAGAAATGTAGTATTTTTGCGTAAAGATTTTGTATGGAAACAAAAAATTAAAGGTATATTAATGATAATTAAGTTGTTTGCTGACAGTATAGTTTGGGAAAACATTAAGTGTACCATTTATGTAGTGTACGTTTATATGTGATATTATTTTCAGTCTTCAGTTACATACTCGTATTGAACAAAGCTTTGATTGTAGCAATGTTTTATGAATTAAAAAAGAGGTTCTGTAGAAACCCCCTCCGACAATGTTTTTATACCCAATGGTTCTTAAATTGAGATGTTATAATCTCCACCTTTAAATCTGAATAGTATAAAAGACAATTTCATGAACCACAGAGGAACCTGTGATTCACTCAACGACGTAGCAAAATGGATAAATCGCTGGTTGTATCAAACTCATATGCACGATAATAGGATGTAAACAAAATCAGTGTTCTCAATTGACAGGAATATTTTAATTTTAAAACGTTAAAAAAAAATTACATTTACTACTTATCAACATTTTATCAACAATTTAAATTTGACTTTAATAAATGGGTATGCAACTCCCACTTAAGTTATGCCAAGCAAAAAATTTTCATGGATGGGTATAAGATACTAAACCAAAAATAAATCTCGTAAAAATTAAAGTTAAATAGATCTGAAAAAATAAGGGAGAAAAATGGAATTTTTGGATTGTCTTTTTGTCAAAAACACTGAAGTGAGATGTGATTAAGGACATAACCCTGCATCTTCCTCTCTCTCTCTCTCTCTCTCTCTCTCTCTCTCTCTCTCTCTCTCTCTCTCTCTCTCTCTCTCTCTCTCTCTCTCTCTCTCTCTCTCTTCTCCCCATCCCTTTTCTATTTCACCATGACTGGCACTCTTTGGTTCATTTTGGGCCTCTTTCTTTTCTTGAATCAAATTTACAAAATGGACTGTATTTAGCAGCACATCCATCTGTGACTAAGTTTTTCTGTCCATGGTTAAATGATACTGGACCTTTCATCACAACTGATCTCTTCCATTAGTCACTGACAATGGAACAGTCAATCATGTACTGCACATAAGGGATAAAAAGCAATACACAGTACTATTGTTATCCTGTGTAATTGAACACTTGCTTGCTGGATCTGTCCGTTAATAATTTATCATAATATTGATAAGTGTTCACTTCTAGCCAGAACACTCAAGGAATTTATAACAAGAGTTATTGCAGATATATTTGCACATGTCAAAGGAACATTTGAGGCCAAAAGGCAGTGAAGATTTTTATGTGTATTATGTCATATTTCATACAGTTTATTACCCATAATCCTTATAGTCAATGATTCTTATAATAAAATAAAAAAAGTGCGAATTTCAAAGGTTATAAGTATTATTTTTCATTCACTGACCATGTTTTATGAGATGCATTGTTAAAAATGTCAGTGCCTTTCCTTAGCAAGGGATACAGTTTACAACAAGCTGATTTCGCATTTCAAGAAAATTGCAGACCTGTTTACCCATACAATTCGCTGTATTTTGTACGGATTTTAAGTTAAAAATACGTCTCACGTTTTGCTATTATGAAAATATGGAAATCGGAAATATGTTCGTTTGGAACTAGCACTTAGTTTTCGTTATGATCTGTCTTCGTTTTACACTTTTAAATTGCTAAAAAAAAAAGAGAGAAAGATTTCAAACACTTAAGTGATGTCGGGTTGCCAAAACGCTGTGGTTTTATAATATGAAAAAGATCATGTTGTTAAACCAAATTTTAGGAATCAGAAAAGCAGTTGTTCTCTTTTTAAATATGTAAAATCAAGGAAAAGTTAAATCTTACTGGAAATTGCCAAATCTCACAGAGAAATCTAATCAAAAATACTGAGAGACGACGATATGGGTGAACAGTGTCTGCAGAATTAAATTGTCAGGGGTGAAACTAGTTTGAAACATCTAAATTTCTCTTTGTTTGTGTGTGAAAAAATGCCAATCAATTTAAATAAAACTTACCAGGAAGTCCATATTTACTAAATTAATTGCACAGATTTTATATATACATGTACAAGGTGCTTGCAGTTGTTTTAAGATGCATTAAACATGTTAAAGATAACCATACTGATCAATGTTAACTTGAATTATCGATAAGTGATACATTTTTCATAGAAACAGTGCAAGTTTATTTTGTTGATTTAATATGACCTTTTCCTTTTTCAGATTTGATATGTATTCAAATAACATTGAGATTGTGCCTTCTAGTGTAACATTTGGTGGTGTTTGTTTGTAAGGGTTTTATTGGCAAGCTGTTCTTGTTTACTTAGATGCACTCCTCTGAAAGTGCAGACAGACCAATGTCACATTATCAATGAATGTAACAAAGATGCAAAACAACAACCCACTAAAGATACTCTTGTATAATGTATGTCCACTTGATATCTGAGTGTGACTCTTAAACTGAAAATATTTGGTACCTCCCTCCCCCCTCCCCCCATCTGAAAATATTTTATTTTGCCCATCCAAACTGAAATTGAGTCCTATGCGCCTGTTAAGTTACTGTTTTATTGTATAGTTTGTGATTGTGATTGTGATTTGCTAAACTTAATTATACTCCTAAGCATCAAAATATTACACAAACACTAAAAAGGGCTTGTATAAGAGAATCAATTTACAGTGAATTAGTTGTTGAGCTACTTTGCTTTTTAATATGTCTCTTAATGCAGTACGTCTGTTATACCCTATACCGGTATATTTTTATAAGGAATGTATGTTGAATGTTTTTGTTATGAATGGCCAATTGCTTTTCTTTTGCTTTAAATGAAATGGTTAATACATATAATTGTGAGACAATGCTTTCATCTCATCTCACAAGATTTTTTTTTTATATACCAGTTTATTTTATAATGCAATTAATAAGCTTAAACCTGGTGCACATTTTAGAATTTCACCCAATGACTTGTGGTTGCATATCTCTTAATTATGGCATCTCAGAACGGTGGGTTCTGTCAGAGAGAGTGGATCAATAGCTTATATGTAGATAACAAAGGGAATCGGAATTACGTGCTTTACTGGGTCGATGGGGATACCATGCCTCCTATTGATCCGTGCGGGGGAAGATCATCGGAAAATTGAGAGCAATATGGCCTCAGAGGGTCTTCTTCTTTTAATTCTCATGTTGCATTGCTTGCACACCCCCATGTAAATAAATGCACCGGCCATCGTTGATTTTAAGTAGATTTATGCATATGTTTTTTTTCATGATCAAATTATATATGCATGTATACCTGCAACATCAATTTTATGATATATTTCTGCAAAATTATATATGTGTCTTTAAGTATATTTATGAAAGACTTCGTTTTGGTAATAATTAAGATTATTAATCAGCTGTTTGCTTTGAACTTGACCATGTTTTCTTTTCCTGTCTGTTAGAAATTGGATGATAAAACTGCACCCCCTGTCAACAATCCACCAACCGTAAGTTTCGATTGGCTGTTGTATTCACTGAAGTCAATTCTCATTGGTCAGTGTGATCATCATAACCTTTCATGCCCATTAACAAATACAATAATGAAATATTTAACTTAACTCAACAAAAAAAAAAATTATATGCTAACATTCATGTGGAGTATATATGATTTCAAATCTTTAGTTTAGATGTATTTTTTGATTTGGCAGTATACGTAACATTTTTTGAATTGAAACTAAATAAATACAAAACTAGATGCTAATTCATATCCATTGAACACATTCAGTTATTATAACTGCATGCATATACAGCTCTGTAATTTTTTTCACATTTGGTTATGCTTTGTTTTAAAAATGGATACATGATTGTGTGTTTTGTTTGTCTGTTATATGGCATGGTGAAATCTTATGAAACTTTTGCATTCAGCTGTTTGATTCAGAGATGTAAAAATGCACTCTAAGTTACCTGGATTGAATGCACTACGATAAACAAGTACATTTGTACTTCATCATTGGATTAAATATCCATTAAATAAAAACATATCCGTAATATAAAATACCATGGAAGCTAATATTATCTAAGGGTATGTATATTTTCTGGTCATCTTGCATTTTCATCCGGAACACCTCGGGCCTTTCACAGAAAAGTTTTTTCTGTGAAAGGCCCGAGGTGTTCCGGATGCTTGCATTTTAGCACTGGTTCTCTGCCCTTGATTCCAGTCGCTGCCGCTAGGAATTACAAGTTTTGGTTTTTTAGGGCGCTTGCGCCCGTAACCAATGTCAGGGTACCAGTCTACTTGCATTTTTCCCTCCCATTTTCTGTTTACATTTTCAAAGAATCTTGATCCCGATGTTATTATATTCAAGAAAAGAAAATGATGAGAAAAAGCACACTTATAAAATTTCAAAGAGTTAGGAAGAGTGACTTAGTATATACAAACACAATTAAAATCTCATATTAAAGAACCAGAGTCAAAATTTAAAAGATATTTACGTATCGGGCTAGATTTACGATTTGGTTTTAGCTTTTATTATTGTTCCGGAATACTAAGAAAAGATAAAGAAATTGAAGAAAGCTGGTAAAAATCTTAAGACAGTATCACTGGTACCAGAACACTGTTTAAGGGTTCGTATGGTGACACTAGACTAAGATTTTATCTTATAATGAAATTTAATGTCAATACTACCGTCAAATATGTACTTGCATCTATGATAATTTCAGTTTGAATTTCCTCTGCAAAGTTGGTACATAGGCGCATGTACTAGTAATTCTGTAAATGAAAAAAAGATAAGTATATATAGGTCTACCCCCTCTTTACTATAAATTCAATTGATTTTATAGTATAGAGGGGGTAGACCTATATAAACTTATCTAATATCTTTCGTTATTTATACAGAATTACATGGGGAGTGCCTATGTCGGTAGAGGATGGAGGCTTCAAAATAGAGTTGCAGAAAGTGGAAGAGATGATGTCTCTTGAATCAATTGATTCCAGGGGTTGAACATCTTATTGCCGTTTTAGCACTTGCATATCATTTATTATTAATTGATCTGTGACAGTGTCACTATGACTTTAAGTGAATGCACATGTTCTTCAAACTCATTATCGTCCTTTACAGTGTAACACCCTTCAGTGTATAGGGCAGCAACAAACTTCCTCCACAATTGTCTATCCTGGGCCAGCCTCGTCAATGATCCCTAGGTCTGATGCATAGCTTTCATGTTGCTTTCAACTGTCCTTCGCCATGATGTTCTAGGCCTGGCTATAGCTAGTCCCCTCTTTCTTTTGCCCTCTGAGGTCCAATGCAGTGCTGTTCTTGTTTTTGACTTGGGATATTTTCATAGAACGCAGTTTTTTACTAGGTTTTTGATAATATCTTAAGAATATTTTAATAAGATCAGGAAACAGTGAACCTTCCCATATCATCTAGGGAAAGCTTTGCTACTAATTTGAATTTTAAAATGATGGTGATTGACTGAAACAAAAACCACAGCAGGTATCCTTTCGGGATTGTTGTCACTTTTTCTCAAAGAGTGAGTAATGATCCATGAGCAATACTCCTTGCACTTTTTGACACTCTATTTTTTAGCCTCTGCATTGTACACTGAGTCTATAAGGTGCAATCACTGTAATGTTCTTGATTCAATGAATTTTGAATTCATGAGTCATACAATACCGGTAGACTACTCTACACTTTAAAGGGCGAAAAATGGTAAATAAAGGTGCAATTTAAACCAATATATGTGCACATTTTCATATGTTATATTATTCAACATTAATATAAGAATAAACCCTAAATGTTACTAAATCCAATTTACATGATTGTATTTAAATTCATTATTTATAGATATATTTCCCTTTGGAAGAATAATGACGATGACAGACTTGGACCCAATCTTTGTCAAAGCTTTGAGATTGCTTCATTCTAAAAGCAAGGACTCAGCTGATCAACTCAAGCAATTACTGGATGATGTGCTTCATACAAAGAAGGGGCAAAAGGTAGTATTGTGTAGCTAGTGTATAGTGTATATAATGATTGATAACCACTGCTCAGAAAAATTATTTTAATCCACATGATACCCTGTAGTTAATGCCTTATTTTGTTAATCAAACCCATTTGTAATTTAATTATTTCATAGAGTCAAAAAGCTTTTGGAAATTGACTGGTAGATTGCTTACTTAATATTTGTAATTATTTTCAGGGAGGATCAAGTTCTGATTCCAGATCATCTAGATCATCACAAAAAGAAAAAGATGACAGCAAGTCCAAGAAGCGTGAAGCTGAAAAACGGAGCATTGACAAGGTTATAATCTGTCCATTATTGTCTTGGACATTTCCAAGACAATGAAATAAGTACAGATAATGAAATCATAAATACTACTTTTTTTTATCCCCAGAGAACTATCAGAGAGAGTGGTTGCTTAATTTTTATGACAAAAACCTTCGTGGTTCAGGCACCTGGACGGGGCTTACTTAGTTGGTCATTCATTGAAATGGCATAATATCCTAGGAATTTTTGTTTTTTTGTCAGGAAATAAATAATTTTGTCACTTGATGATAATAATAAACAATGTCCCTAGACTAGATTTGTGATTTTTTTTTTCTCTGTTTTGGGTCGAAGTCTTATTTAATAGGACTTAAACATGAAAACTAAAATCTATGTCAGCAAGGAGGCAAAGTTCATGTAAATGAAAAGAAGTTCATATGTGAGGGTTAATCTTTGGTAACACAAAAACATTGGTTGTTCATTACTGAAAAACATACCTTTAATTTTAATCTTCTTGCAAAATTAAGGGTCTTTCTAAGTGATGTACAGATGATTATTGTTGTAGTGAAAATATTAGAGTACTCCTGATATTCAGATGATAAAAGAGAAATACATGTATAGTACTCATGATTCTCTAATAACCATAGACCCCTTTCCTTACGAACATAGGTGAAGCAAGAAAACTTGGAGGTTCCTGATGAAATTCCATCCAAAAAATCGAGGAAAGAATCCCCAAAGCGCCCTATTAGTCCGTCAAGTGAAGAAGAGGTGAAAGTCAAAGACATCAAACAAGAGGCAGTGGAGAAACCACAGAGTAAAGACAAGGAAGAGAAAGAGAGGTCCAGAAAGGATGAGGAAAAGAAAGTGAAACTAGAAAGGGAGGACAAAGTGAAAGTGAAAGAAGAAAACAAAGGGTCAGGGGATAGTGATGAGGATTTCAATGATTTTGCCTTTGGACTTGATATAGCATGTGTTGTTTGCAAGTAAGGAAATGTTGATCATTGATAATCAATATTTTAATTATTTCCTTGATATTTTAATTATTTTTTAGATATTTTAATTATTTCTTTTAATAACTTTGAAAGCATTTACATTTGTGTGATTTTTTTAGATCGTTTGATGTGAAGACAGGAAATCAGCTGGTGGAATGTCAGGAGTGTCATCATTTGTATCATCAGGTCAGATATTTGCTCGTGACTAAAATTGACCAAAATGTATACATGTAACTTTAAAGCAAATATTTATCCTGAACATTCTTGAAAGTTAATGCTAGGTAACTAAAAATATTACACAAAAGGACCATCCACCCACTCTTAAGAGATTATTAAATGTTTTTCACTGCTGGTATAAAAAACTTTGACAAATTTCTAGGAATGCCACAAGCCTCCAGTGACAGAACAAGACGTCCACGATCCCAGATTTGTCTGGTATTGTTACAAATGTACCAAGAGTCTCAAGAAAATGGTATGTATAAAAAAGTATGATTTAAAGCTCGCATCCATTTTTTGTCTTTTGTTTGTATTACATAAATATCCATAAATTATTTATTTCACACTTTGAATTGAAATGCACACTGCATATCATGAAAATTGTCCAGTATGTATTGGAAATGAGCTTTTAACTGTAGATCACTAAATTTTCACGACACCTTATTTTCGCGAGATAGTCATTGACTCTTTATTAGCGGGACATAATTTTCACGAATTGTTGTTTTTCCTCTATATAATCGTAAGGAAAATTTATCACGCGAGAATGAAATTTTCGCGAGCTCGTTGTCTCGCGTAATTACGCGAAAATTAAGTTCTCGCGAAGAAAACATGATTTACAGTAAAAGATATTTATATTCCTACTTTACAATACATGGTATTTATTTTGATAGGTGAATAAACCCAGTAAGAATAAACCTGAGGAATCTAAGGAAAAGGTCCGCTCCTCCTCAAGTTCTGGCAAGTCTGGTAAGAGTGACCCAGCAGGACTCTTCAACTTTAGGAAGGTAAATATGGCTGTATTAAATGTAATAGTACATGTTTATTGGAATTTGTTAAACTGTGGATGAAAGTAATTTCTTTTGCTGGAGATAACTTATATTTACTATGGTTATGGAGAGGACACTTACATTTGTGCGTTAGAGCTGCATTTTACCATCATGTAGCTAAAAATCATTTTTGTCAGGAAAATCTAATATCACTTAGACCTTTTTAAATTTTCAAAATGATTAGTTTATTCACAACAATGATTCTTTTCTAGGTTTCCACTTCAAGCAATAATTCAAACAACTCAGGAGCTAAACCTATGAGTGGCCTAGCTAGTTTGGCAGCTAAACCTGCAACTGGATTAAGTGGTGTGTCTGCTAAACCAATGAGTGGACTTGCAAGTTTAGCAGCAAATCTATCTGGAAAGACAGAACAAACAAAACTGACCAAATCAGAGCCTGGAAAATCTCCAAAATATGACCAATCAAAGCCCACTTCTGGAAAATCTGACCAATCACGATCAAGCAAGTCAGATATACAGAGATCTAATTCAGTTTCTTCAAAACCAGACACTGGAAAGCAGCGGACAGAGCAAATATCAGAGAAATCAGGTGGCATGTCAAAATCAAGCTCATCATCCAAGCTTAGTTCTAAAGGTGAGGAGTCTAAATTAAAATTATTATCAGAGATGACAAAGTCAAAGGCATCAGAGTCAGGAAAATCTAAATCTATGGTGGATCCTGCTAAAATAGAGGCCTTCAAGGCAAAGGCTGCAGCAGGGGAATCATCTAAATCGAAATCTCCAAGTTCACCTTTTGAGGTTCCCAAGTCAAAAGCTCCAGGATCTAGTAAGCAGGCCTCAGGTGGTAGCACATCAGTTGTCAATGCAGAGAAAAGACTTCAAATGATGAAGAAGAAAGCAGCTGTTAAGATACAGGAAAAAAGAGCCTCATTAAAGTGATCAGCCAATAGCTGACATCTGTGAATGACTCTTAAATTTACAATGTATCTTTCTCCATCTTTGTTTTTTGTTGACCAAATATTTGATGCATGAAGCAAAAGTTTGAGATTATGTGATATACATTTACTGAATTTTGGTAATTTTTTCATGATAATATGCATGATGTTCATATGTTTTTGTAAATTCAGTTGTAGACGGTGGAATTTTACTTGTTGTTATCTAAAAGGTTATAATTAAAAGATAAACTTTGAAAATAGTTACATTAAATACAATGGTTATATAGACTGTAAAGTTTCTCAATAGTTAACAGACCTCAACCTTTGATCTTTTGACCTCAAAATCAATTTGAGTCTTCCTTGGGCCAATTTGAGTTGTGGTATAACATTTCATTGCAAAAGCTCAAAGGTTTCTTAATATTGCTTGGAAACATGTTCAAATAGACATATTCTATGAATTTTTTCCTTTGACCTTTTGACCTAAAAATCAAATCAGTAGGGGTTTTCCTCACTTGTATGTCATATGGAGTATTTAAAAGTACCATTTTTGGAAAAAAAAAGCTTATGCATTAGTAAGGTGCCCATGTCTGCCATCCGTCCATCTGCCTGTAAACAAATATTTTTTTAAAATGCTAGTTTTTGTCTGATTTCAGTATAACTTGGTACACAAATAGATTACACAAAAATACAAAATTCTATTTAATAGTTTTTTATTTTGATTAAATTTATTGTTTTGGTTACTAAAAAATAAAAATATCTGTGAAATATATTAAAAAATGCTAAATGCGGTATTTCCGATTTTTACAAGGGCAGTGTGGGAAAGGGTATCAAAAAGTGTTGTTTTTCCACAAAAACCTTGTTTCCTGAACTCTAACATTCATTTCTTCGCAATAGCTAATTCATATTGGGGAATGTGCTTAGGGGTGTCCTCTTTTTGTGTTGTAGGGCTTTTGAATTTCGATTTTCAATCAGAGGACGGGGGGGGGGGGGGGGGG
>PRKT01000015.1:2666155-2686885 GCA_003671525.1 Saccostrea glomerata | reverse complement strand
ACGATTGTAAACTATAGTTTACAAACGTGAATCTATGTTTATCAACAAAAACTATTGTTAACACTTATTACAGACAGATAAACTTAGATTATCATTCGTAAACTATAGTTAACAACCGTTAAATATAGTTTTACAGATGAAAACTATACTTAACGAATCGTTAACTATACTTAACGAATCGTTAACTATAGTTTACAGTCGATAAACCTAGTTTATCAAATGTGAAACTAGGTTTCTCTCATTTTTGTGAATTTGGCGTGCCATACTCCCGAATCTACAGCTCAGATAATATTATGTCACTTTAGGAACTTGGTAGCACTTGGCACAAAGATTGACAAAAAACTTCAATATGAGATGAAAAGGTTATTTTGTATTATTGAAGCTTTATTTGTGTTGATAATCATCTGATAACTCAAGGTCCTCTTAAATGTTGATCATTTAGTTTGTTTCTTGATTTTGGAGTTCAAGGCGTACCTTGAATGGAGTTCATCAAAGGTCACCAGAGTGACACTTGTGTTTGTACTGGCTCATTACTTAGTATTGAACTTGAATAAATAATTTTAAATGCCAACTGATACAGGTTTTGTTCCAAACAATTTGTTTTGTTTTGAATTTAAAATCATGTGTACTGTATATGCATTTAAACAATCATTTCATCTCATAACACTAAGGTAAGACTATAATCAGTGTTTGCTTTTTTTTAAAACGATCAAAATAATATGATTAAAAATATTAAGAAATGTGTAAATTATATACAGTTTACTTATTTGTTGTCTGAAATAGCAGAGATCATATGTATTTATCTATATTAGACAATTGCTTACAAAAAGTTTCTGACAATTCCATGTGTATACATGTAGCTTGATTAAGCAAGTTAAGCAGGGAAAACAGTAAAACCATCTGAATTACTCTATATAGACAAATTTACAATATTAAAATGGGAATCAAATTTTTTAGGATTGTTGTTTTTTTTTGTTTGTTTGTTTTTGTTTGTTTTGTTTTTTTTTGGGGGGGGGGTTACAGCAGCCGTATTTTAATGCATCTAGTGAAGAGAATTTTTACAATTTGGAAATCTAGAGACATTTCTTGATGCTGCTTGTCTTTTTATGGACATCATGGAAATATTAAATAAATTCTTACACTAGCCGATAGGCATATTAATGGAGCTACAAAGTCTTGTAGGATCGAATGGGGAGAGGGGGGCACCAACGGTAAACCCTCACCAACAGGAGAACTTGAGTTTTAAATTTTCAAAACACCGATTATTATTTTAAAACATGCACGGATTTAAGAAGATTAACCTTGTTTCACCTTCTATAAACCCAGAAGATATTCTGTTCTTTAAATGATCTGGATTATGTTATATGTTGTAATGGATTGCGGTGTGCATGTTATATTAACTATCATTTGCACTTGAACTCGATTTCAGTTTCAGTAATGAAGTCCTCTTTCCGATGTTACCGAACTAAAGTGCAGTCGGTCGTCCTTGTCTGTGTTCTCGCCATGTGTTGTTTTGTTGTACATCTTTTCATCTCCCCCTCTGGTATGTATATGTGTGGTCTTTTTTATTCTCCACGTGTAAAATATTTCTTGAAATTGTCTTTATCAGAAATTAAATTGCTAAAAGAACACAAGCATAATATGTCATTATGCATCGGGTACCTTAAAAGAAGCCTGGTTTACATGGATATATATGTTGATATTACAAATGTCATTTCCTTAGGCAGATAATTTGTTTTCAGGTCTATAGATAATAACCCCCGGTACAGGAACGTAGCAACAGGGGGGCCTGCCCCCCCCCCCCCCCCCCCTTTTTTCCCCAACATTACCTTTACTATTGAAAATGTCTATTGAAAGGTTGGTTGGCCCCCCACTTCTTACCATAGTATAATGATATCAAGGAAATGTAGTATTGTATTGAAAAATATGTAAGTGAAAGGAAGTTGTCCTTGAAAAAAAGTTAGCCACTACCCACTTTTCAGGTAAGTAAAAAAAATTCTCTGATTGCCCCCCCCCCACTTTCAAAAACGATGCTACGTGCCTGCGGTATTTTAAGACATGACTGCATGTCAAGGAATCTACACAATACTCTTTCTTTAGACAATGTACAATATTTCAGATAACAGTTCCCGTTGTTCATACCTAACTTCTACACCACAGAATCAGCTGGAATTCCTTCATCAAGCAGCGCCCTCTATGTTACTAGTCAATGGAACAACAAGGATGGACAGCTCTAAATTAACTTCTACTATTAAGGTATTTTTTCTGAATAAGGCTTCAGCACTTTAGTCGACATGCAACATGCAGGTCTAATGTGATAAATGTAGTACTATATACATGTATGTACTTCTTAAGAGCTTGCTTAAAATATACCAGTATTTACTATTGCACAGGTACTAAATATAGTGAACAGGACCCTCCTCGATATTCACAAGTTACCTGTGCTCTGTTGATCTGTTTTGGTGCGATGTAGAAAAAACAAGCTGTATAATTCAGAGAATTTTCTAGTTATGTCCCCCGCTTAAATAAGGAAACAAGAGGCCCAGGGGCCACAGCATAGCACATCGGGCTTGAATTTGCTTTCCCCCCCCCCTCCAGGCATTCATCATTTGAACAAACTAGACTCTACACTACCTGAGGATGATTCCATATAAATATCACTAATCATAGCTTTGAAGTACTTGAAAAGAATATTTTAAAAGATTTCCCTATATATCCCTACGTAAACCTTGGGTCGGCCATTTTGGCCCCACCCTAGCCCCGGGGGTCATGATTGGAACAAACTTGAATCTACACTACCTGAGGATGATTCCACATGAGTTACATCTTTCCTGGCCCAGTGGTTCTTGAGAAGGATTTTTAAAGATATTTCCTATATATTCCTACGTAAAACTTGGGTCGGCCATTTTTGGCCCCACCCTTGCCCCGGGGGTCATGATTTGAACAAACTTGAATCTACACTACCTGAGGATGATTCCACATGAGTTTCATCTTTCCTGGCCCAGTGGTTCTGGAGAAGAAGATTTTTAAAGATTTTTCCTATATACTTGGGTCGGCCATTTTGGGCCCACCCTAGCCTCAGGGGTCATGATTTGAACAAACTTAAATCTACACTACCTGAGGATGATTCCACATGAGTTTCATCTTTCCTGGCCCAGCGGTTCTGGAGAAGAAGATTTTTTAAAGAATTTTCTTATATATTCCTAATGTGTAAAACTAGGGTCGGCCATTTTGGCCCCACCCTTGCCCCGGGGGTCATGATTTGAACAAACTTGGATCTACACTACCTGAGGATGATTTCACATGAATTTCATCTTTCCTGGCCCAGTGGTTCTGGAGAAGAAGATTTTTAAAGATTTTTCCTATATATTCCTATGTGAAACTTGGGTCGGCCATTTTGGCCCCACCCTTGCCCCGGGGGTCATGATTTGAACAAACTTGAATTTACACTACCTAAAGATGCTTCCACATGAGTTTCATCTTTCCTGCCCCAGCGGTTCTGGAGAAGAAGATTTTTTAAAAATGCCATTTATTTTTAACAAATTCATGATTATCTCCCCTTGGAAAAGGGCGTGGCCCTTCATTTGAACAAACTTGAATTCCCTTCATCCAAGGATACTTTGTGCCATGCAAGTTTGGTTGAAATTGGCCCAGTGGTTCTTGAGAAGAAGATGAAAATGTGAAAAGTTTACGACAACAACGACAACGACAACAACGACGACAGACAACGGACAAATTTTGATCAGAAAAGCTCACTTGAGCCTTCGGCTCAGGTGAGCTAAAAAGAGGAGGATGCTCAAATTGGGGGGTCGACCCCCCTCCCATTCTCCAGATTTGCAGAATTATTATAAATGTATGTACTGAAGCAAATAAAGGGCTGTCATGGCCGTAAGGAGTTATTGTATAAAATTAACTTCGAAAACTCGAAAGCTTCTTGAGATTTCGCCCGGAAATGAAAGGTTTACGCACAGAAAGAAAATATTAATTCGACCTTGACATTTGACCTTTTGACATCGAAATCAATAAGGGTCTTTCTTATGCCATAGGAAGTTGTGATATGAAATTCCACTGCAAAAGCTCGAGACTTCTCCAGATATCGCGCGGAAAAGAAGTGTTTAAACAGACAGATTTTTTTTAATTTATGACCTTGACCTTTTATATGTATATATGTCAATTTCAGAAGGACACTGGTTTACCTCCAATGTTACAGGAAGGCCCAGAAAATTTCATCTCCATGAACAATGCGGAGTGGTCATCAAATACAGTGCTCTTTGGGCAGCCAAAGAGTTCAGCTGGTACGTGCAATATTGTTAAAATAACCCAGAACTATAAATGTCAAAGTAAAATGAAAAAAAAAACTTATTTGGTATTCTTTCTTGTACTGCAAGATCAAAGATGAATTAAAGCACCAACATCAATGTTCAATACAGTGGTATCTTAATGGATCTATTAAAAGATTTTCGCTCGTCTCTCTGTAAATCAAGCACATACTTTTGTTTAATATTTTTTCAAACTATGATTTCGTTACACAAAGAAAATCATATTATCATATTCCATGATTTATCTGGCCCGGGTGCCTCTTAAAAGGCCCAAATGCTGTTCAAAATGGTCCAAAACGCTTTTTTTTGCAGAAGGTTAGTTGTCCTTGATGAGTCAAACTTAAAACTTCAAAACAGGTCTATTATACATTGAAAAAATTCAGCATCAGATTTTTAAGACACGGATCGAACTGTTGTATGTGAGACGATTGGTCATAGACCAGTCATATGCGTGCTATAAGCACTAATGCGATATGAAAACATCATTGACATCTAGTACTATTATAATAGTACATGTATATGTCTGTAATGTACATCCTTGTTTAAAACAATCACCTTTTACTCCTCTGGGTTGCCAAGAATAAATGCAGAAGGGGACTGGACTTCCTTAAGTATCAGATTGCTGCTTCTGTATCTGATGACGTCTTTTGACTATGTTTCATATCCTCGCCATACTATCAAAGTATCAATCGAACGCACCGCTGTGAATAAACTTTCATTCAATATTAAAAAAAAACAACTTTTAATAACATAATTATATAGTGATTGAAGTCAAAAGATTGTAATCAACAATATTTTATACATTTATGTATTCCAGGTTATTTGACTATTGGCATACCAGTGGTAAAAAGAAAGCTAGAGGGAGCGCTATATGTCTACTCAACTATAACATCCATCATTAAGGCGACAACAGACAGTCAAAAAGAAAATATAACTCTGGTTATTTTCTTCTCAGATTTTGATAAAACTTGGAACCTTGATACAAGTCGGCGTATTAGTGAGACGTTTTCGACATATATCAAGACAGGGTTCCTCCAAGTGATCCACAGTCCATTAGATATTTATCCAGAACTAGATAAAAATGCTAATTTCAACGATGATTCCAAAGACAGGACGATATGGCGATCCAAACAAAACATAGATTTTGCATATTTGATGTGGTATAGCAAACGGCTTTCACAATTTTACGTACAGCTTGAAGACGATGTAATTGCAGCCAATGACTTCTTTACTGACATTAAAAATTTCATTGAGCGAAATCATAAAATTCGTTGGATAACATTAGAATTTTCTCGGCTAGGGTTTATTGGAAAATTATTTCGGTCCAAGAATTTGTCACGTTTTGCTACATACTTATTGTCTATGTTTAATGTGCTACCCTGTGATATCCTACTAAACAATTTCAGAGTCCTACATGATCAAGTTTCAACCATTCAAACTCCAAAAGGTCTATTTCAGCATATTGGAAAAATATCATCATTAAGGGGAAAACTTACACCTATAACGGATTTTACATTTAAGGACTCGTATAACTACAGTTCTTTTGATATTCCTGGAGAAAATCCACAAGCAGAAATATTTACAAACATGGAAGCAACTTTTGGATCTTTTCCGGAAAATGCTTACCAAAGAACTGATGGGGATCCATTCTTTTCTGTCGTGAGCTTAAAAGCTAACCATCTGTATAAAGTAGTGTTCCCCAAACCAATAAACATCAGTAGAGTCGTTGTATCTACAGGACATCCCATTCTGAGGACCGGGATTTTAAAATGGGGCGTTGTAAAAGCAGGAGTGGGTATTCAAGATCCAGACGAGCAATGTTTGGTCCCTCATTTGGTGGGGAGGTTGTTTGAAGGCGAATTTGATTCAGAAATACAGGGCTACTCTATTCCGTCTAATGTGAAATGCATTGCTGTTGTATCAATACGAGACAAACCGAATCTAACAATCATAAGAAAGATTCAAGTGATTCTAAAAACTTTATTTTAATAAAAAAAATCAATCGTAATTTATTTCTTTCTTTCGAACTCATGGTATTATTTGCAAGTTACGACAATTACTTGTCTGTGGAAATATTTTTTGGAAAATTCGTTCTTATGTAACAAGCTTTTTTCCTTTTTTTTTTAGGGGGGGGGGGGGGGGCATAGGCGCTAGGTTTCAGGATGCAATGTGTATTTTGTGAATTTGTGTATTTTCTAGGTATTTGTATGAATACAATAATTAATTTTTTTTTACAAAAATATTTCTAAAAATCGCTTGAAATAAGCACGTTTCGACATTGATCTGTGACCTTTTTACCACAAAATAAAAAGGGGTCTTTTTTAGGCCATAGGAGTATGTGGTATAAAATTCAATTAAAATGGCTCAAAGCTTTTCGCGTTGAAACAAAAGACGGAAATAGACAGACAGACGGACATGCTGGAAATCCCCTTCTTTCAATGAAAGCGGGGGACAAAAAGAATGAAAGTAGGACAGTTGCCATCTCTGATTAAACAACTACAGGTGCAGACTATATCTTCTAAAATGATTGAATAACACCCCCTCTCTTTACAGCCCAGTCCCTCTCCATCCCCATCTCTCTCCAGCCCTCTCCCAACTGTCGCTCTCCATTTTCTCCCCAGACTATCTCCCTTACCTCTCTCTCCACTTTCTCTCTCCCTCTCCACCCACTCTTGCTCTCCACTTTATCTCTCCACCCTCTTACTCCCCATCCCCACCCTCTCACTCCCTCTCTCTCACTACCCTTTACCAACAATCTCGCTCCCTTCTCTCTCCCCACCCTCTGGCTCCCCATTCCCACCTCTCGCTCCCCATCCCCACCCTCTCTCTCTCCCCACACTCTCACTACCCTTGACCAACAATCTCGCTCCCTTCTCTCTCTCCCCACACTCTACCTCCCCATACTTTCACTACTTTCTATTCCACCCACAACCTTTGTCAACTATCTCTCCCCACAGTCTCACTACCCTCTCTCTCTCTCCCCACACCCTCGATCACTCCATCTCTGTCCACACACTCTCCCTGTCTAATCTCTCTCCCTCCCCCCACACTCTCTCTCCACTCTCCCTCCCTCACCACACTCTCCATCTCCATTCTCTCTCTTCCCACAACCTCTCTCCCCATACTCCCTCCCCACACTGTCCTTCCTAGCTGCAGGACTGTGGCTCTCTGCTTGAGAAAATTCGGACAGATAAAGCAGAGAGCTACAGATCCAAGCGTTGTAAAAACCTTCGATTTACGCTGACGGTTTTTTGTCGCTACTTTAGGTATTTATTTCGTGTAGTTTAAGCTTTTTCTGGCTTTTAGAATGGTATCCTATAATAATTCATATATTTAACTCTTATATTTGATACTTTGTTTACATTCTAACGGTCCGAAACAGTCCTGTATATATTTTTGTAACGTCGGTTAAAAGGAGTTCCATTTCGACTTCCGTAACCACAAACAGCCATTTGTTAGCGTTGAGAGGTAAGTAAATGATCAGAAATTGAAGTTGAATGTATGTTTAATTATTAAATACCATTTAAAATTATTTTCAAAGCTGGGAAAAGTATAAAATACATGAAAAAATACCCACAGTGAGCGACAAAAAATCGTCGGCGTAAAGCGAAGGTTTTTACAATGCTTGGATCTGTAGCTCTCTGCTTTATCTGTACGAATTTTCACAAGCAGAGAGCTACAGTTCTGCAGCTATGTCCTTCCGCACTCTCCACACAATCTCCCTG
Source organism: Saccostrea glomerata (assembly GCA_003671525.1). Lineage (NCBI taxonomy): Eukaryota > Metazoa > Mollusca > Bivalvia > Ostreida > Ostreidae > Saccostrea > Saccostrea glomerata. The sequence continues at coordinate 2,678,841 of PRKT01000015.1, read as the reverse complement.
CCCACACTCTGTCTCTTCCCCACTCTCTCTTTACTCTCCCCAACTCTCAATCCCCTCTCTCCAACACTCTCGCTACCCTCTTGACACATTCACTCTCCCGACATTCTGTCTCTCACAACACCACCTCCCCACTCTTTCCATCTCTCTATCTATTCTTATGTCAGTCTGACTCGGTTATTATTTAATCCTTGTAAAATAAACTACATATATGTATAATACATAAATGTTTCATTAGTTTTTACAATAAAAATAATTGAAAATTTTTAAAGAATAAAGAGAAAATTCTTAATAATATTATAAAATAAATTATTGAATTTTTATTCTTGTTATTGTTTACTTTCAATACGCAAGTTTCGAGATTATCTCCCTTGGTGCGCTCTTTCGTTGAGGAGGGGAGTTTCGTTGCCGCGTAAACAAACAGGTGGGACAGATATTTGATGTTGTGTATGTTGGATACATTGCATCATAGATATACCAATTTATTATAATTACACGATTGTCAGGATGCACTCTGCAACTTAAGAATAACCGAATTAAAGTAAAGGCATAATTTTTAAAGCAAAAATATCGAAACAAAAAAGAAAATATCAGTGGATGTAAGACTTTTCGGCCGAGGGAAGAGATATAGACCTCTAATAAATACGATGCACATGTATCTGGTCATTGAACGTCGGGAATCTAAATGACATATTGATTCTTTTCCTTATTATAACTTTAAAAACACTTACTTTTTGGAAAATGTTCATACAATCAAGAAAATCGGTTACTTTTTATAAAGACTGACGTTTCTTTCGTTTTCAAGTACCCGAAAATTTATAGTAGATATGTATATGCATAGTTGAGCTTGATAAAATCATCAAGTGCATCACTGCTTAACATTATTATCTTTCTATAACATTTAATTAATTCTAAATGCCATAAATATCGTTCTTTTATTTATGCACTTTTGTATGTACAGAGACAACCTGTCCCACCTCCATGCTGAAACGGGTACTTTTTGCGCCTCTATCGTAGGAGAGCTACAATCTCGAAACTGGCGTATTGGATTTTGCTTTTTTTTGTTATTTTATTTATGTACGTACTTTTAATAAAACTAGCAACGAGCAATATCTTAAACGAGGTAAGTTACTGACAAACAGGTTGATGAAGCAAGGACATCAGCAGTCTATTTAAAGTCATCATTTCGTAAGTTCTTTATATGGTCGATACAATGACCTTGTCAGCCAATACATTTTTTCATTAAGTCAAATGCTGACTGACTTTTTTCATACTGATTGTTAGGGCATTTATATATATACACTGAGTTGTCCACGGATTCCTTTCCCGTTATTTCCCAATCATGACAAGGAGCGCATGACAGGTTTGACCGGTCGACAGAGGGAGAGGGATGCTCACTCCTCCATGGCACCTGATCCCACCTCTTTTTTTTTAAGAAGTCCGTGTTTGCTCCTCTCCTATTTTGTAATGTTTAATGGACTTTTGAGCTCAAATACTGTTCGTTATCTCCTTATATTTCATTGTTTACTTAATATTCTGGGGTAGAGGAGAATAATTTTCAAAGAATTAATGCATTTTCATTATATAATCATTTGAGCCCCACTAAAAAGCAGAATAAACCCCTGACCCAGGGGGAAGCATGAAATTCTCAATTTTGGAAGAGGCACGCGTGCTCATCATAACCATGCATGAAGTTTGAAGTTCGCTAAATACCTAGGAATGGAGTTCAGGGAATTTTCAAGGAATAAATGCATTTTCACTATATTATCACTAGAGTCCCACCTACTCCTACAAGTAAGAGCCTCGATTAACGTCCCTACGCTCCTTATATACCTCGGAGCCAAGTCAAAAGTATCTCGCCGTGAACCTCTAGCATGCTGGAGTAGAGTCCCTCCCACCATAACCCCCGACCAAATGGTCATAAATTAAGAATTCTGGAAGAGACAACCTTACGTATTATACTGAACTATGCGTTTAGATTGTTTGCATAATACCAATTAAGGAGCAGAGGAGTTTTCGAATCGTTATTTCGTTGTGAGTACATTATAAATAAGCTCCCTTTTCCCCGGAACTGTTGGCCCTAGCTTGGACCATATCTTTCACAAAGAACTATATGCGGTATATTGCATATGTTTGCCCCCACAAAAGTCAAATTTTGAAAACTTCCTGAAATGTGCTGAATTCAATAAATTGTACGAGAAATATAAGTTAACAAAAAATATTATAGTTCCAGAGCAGTGTATTCACAATTTCTGTTTTTATGACGTCACAAACTAGTCCGATTTCATATCCTTTTACAGAAAGAGGACAAAATGGACAAAATTTCAACAATTTAAGCTTTAAAATTTATAGAGCGCATGTGTGTTCAGGAACAATATTGACATGTTTCATTGATATTATCATTCTAAACATTATATCAAAATATTTATCCTGAACACACATGCGCTCGGTGACTTTTATTTAAAATATCGACGAAATATGTACATTTTTCTGCAAAATTCATAAAAAACTGAAATTTACGTCATATTTGTGACGTCATTAGGTACATATGACGTCATTACTTATGAAATTATTCAGTGCTTTGAAGTCAGCATATACTCCCCTGTTTAAGGACTTAATTAAATATTACTCCATCAAAGTTTGATTTTGGGGGGGCAAATGTTGGTTAATACCGCATATAGTTCTTTGGAGTTACCTGGGAAAAGGATCTATGCATGATAAGACTCACTACTCCGTTTTTTTTTCTATACTAGTATCTAGCGTCCACCCATCCTTTCGATACCTACCTAAACACACAAACCCCCAAAATAAAACACAACACTTTATAGTTAATATAATTTATTCATAAAATGAGGTCATTCAGACTTAAGGATTTCATTTCATAATCCAGCAAAATCAAATTCAATACGTACAATTTATCTTGTATGACGTATTTTAGACAATAAATAGAAATAATGATAAGATTTCAATCAGAATAATATGTTTAGGAATTTTGACTTTTTTCTTTCTTTCTGGCATTGGGTGTCAAAAACCAAGGCACACGTGGACCCTGAACTTAGAAAAAAAAAACTTAGAATGGCTAATGCATAATCAATTTTGTATGCAATTGGTAATCAATGTTATCTTAATTTGCACAAAATATTCGTTTTAGAAATAAATATTCATGACTTTATTGTGCCCCAGGCTTATCGATTCAACATTCCGGAATCTGGGATTTTCTCTTTTAGTCTCCATCAATCATTTCCAGTTTTGAGTTATTTCAGGACACTGTAAACCAAAATCATAAAAAATGTCTATAAAATCTATTTATATCGTGTGTCTTGTGTCAATTATGTAGTAGCAGAATCAATTGGGGACTCTTTAATAGTGGAGCTTGATAGAGGTATAATCAGTTTCGTAAATTATCGTCAGTTTAATGTTAGAACTACATATTGATACTTGCTACTTGGGTCTTGGTTTACCATTATCAGATCATGTATGTACCTTATCTGCTTATTGATATAAAAAAAGTATCAATAAGGTACAAACATAGTGATATTCATAAACCAAGACCCAATTACCTGTACATATAACACATCAAAATATAAAATATCTGGGGGGGAAAGCTGTATCCAACTGGCCAACATGCCCAATCTAAACATGCTAAATGTACTGCATAACAATTAACGTAAACTAAACTGTATAAATTTATGTAATATTTTTTTCATAGGTTAACCAATTTTGAGAGGAATGCGCCACTAAGCAATGCTGGATGAGGCGGAGGATGATCTTTAAGTTTGGTCTGACCATCATTATTGCCATCGCTGTTTGTATGTTCTATTTGATCCATCAACAGAATGATGAACCTAACCTAGAGCAGTCCCCAGAAAATGACAGCATTGTTGGAAATCAGTCGGGAAAAACCACAGAGATCAGTGCTGAAGAAAAATTAAGAAAGGCTGAACTAGAAAAGTGAGGATTATCATTTAGGGATTTTTTTTTAATGATTGTGTTTAAAAATGTTCACTAATTTAAGAGGACTTTTTTTTATTATAATTAGTCAAATGGATTATTTTCTGTATATTTTTTATATTCATTTAGTTCTGAATTTCAAAACGAATATAAACTATTTGGTTTTAAGTCTAATTGATAATGGTATTTTAATGTACATGTATCGGAGTATGCACTGTCCTATAAACTAGGATTGTTTCCATAACAAGAAAAATGGGTGTCACATGTATGTTGTTTATATTTTCCAAGCATCAATAAGTACCAATTTTATATAGAAATGATAGATGTTTCCACATACTTTTTTCAATGATTCCAATCCCCCCCAAAAAATAATTAGAAAAAAATTTACAGGAAAGCCAAGAGATGGAGAGAGAGTATCCACCTTTCTGTTGTTGTTTGTGGTGACCGTGGTAACGAGTCCATCATTCTCATCAAGTCTGCCATTCTCTTCACCAAAGGCTACATCATCATCCACATCTTCGCTGAAGATGATCTTCATTCCTCACTGCAGCAACAGGTTGGTGCTGATTTTTCAAATTTACAGTTACTTTCATGGATCTTGTAATTTATTTATTCATTTTATTATTTTTTCCAGAAGAACAAACATGTTATAGCATATTTGGAAATTAAGATAGAAAGTTGTATATTCACATACATATATACTATTATAACAAAAAAAATCTTCAAATTAGAAAAGTACACAAACTGTTTAATGTCTGTACTCCTGTGTAGTTTTGAAATTATAAAATGACATTTAATTTTTCATTATTATGGGATCCCCCTTATCTTACTTTTGAAAAATGAGGTTTTATACTTTGGATTGTATAATAAGATCTCATTTTACAGCTTGCATCATGGCCAAATATAGCTAAAAGCAATTTTGAATACCACTTGTATGGTATAACCTTCCCTGACTCAAATAATGACTGGAAGAAACTTTTTAAACCTTGTGCCTCTCAACGACTCTTCATTCCAGTAAGTATATTAGTTGCTTAAAGAATTACTGACTAGTTAGAATAGTATGCCAGGGCATCATAAATATTCTGTGTTTCCCACTATCATTGATGTCCCTGGCATACTATACTAACTAGACAGTGATTCCTTATATTTCCATTTCATTGTGAAATAAAATTGTAGATTTAGACTTTAAAAATGTAGATACAGATTTAAATTACATGAAGAATCCCTTGCCATTTTCAATAGTCCTCGCCCACTGAAGTCAAACACAAAGGCAGCCGCACGAGATTTACATGCATATTTGGCCTCCTTATCGTCAGACACATAGACAGATGCGCACAAGATTTGCATGCATATTAGGCCTCCTTAGCTCCTGACGTATCGACCTCCCTAATTTGCATCCCAGTAGAATTACCGGGTATCAAGAAATCAACACTGCTAAGTTTCAGAGAGTTATCACAAAGAAAAAATTAGAAATGGAAATATAAAGAAATAATTGTAAGAATCAATTCCAGTTTGAGAATGATGCATATCTGTAGTTAAAATTTTCTATGTCAGTTCTGCTTGACATTTTGCCTTCATGGATAAGGCATCAAAAAATATATAACCAGCCAATCTGTTTCTTAGTTGATTATCTTGCACCGTGATCTCTTTTTCCTTCATAGAATCATCAGTAATTAACTTGTTATAGCTGAATTGGATTTTTCTCAACAATTTAATTAATTTAAGGCAAGTGAAATGTGTTTTTATCCCCTTAGTATTTTTGTGAGGTTAAGGGGGAGGGGGATAATGTGTGTTAAGGATCAAGCAAAAACTTGATTTTTATCCCTTTCTGTATGTTTAGTAAATGTACTGTAGACGTACATTTTTTCGCAGTGTCATAATTCTGCAGAATCTTAATTTCTGTTTAATCGGCGGGTAGAAAATTATGCGGATTTTCTTGACTGTCACTATATGCCTTACATTTATATTAAGTACGCTTGGACAAATTTCCGCGGATTATCTGTGACTGCATACATAGCTTAAATTAATACCATGCGGAAAAAAGTACTTCTACAGTAATTGTACTTGAAGTTAAAGTGGTACAAAAATATATATTTAAAACTTAAGTATTTTTTTTCCAGTCACTCTTAACCAATGTGGATTCTGTGCTGTATGTTGATACAGATATTTTATTTCTGTCTCCTCTGGAGGAAATCTGGTTTCATTTTACCCGGTTTAACAGTACCCAGCTGGTTGCCTTGGCTCCAGAGAGTGAGGACAGACAGACTGGCTGGTACAATAGATTTGCCAGGCACCCATATTATGGAGAATTAGGTAAAAAAACAATCTTCATGTTAAGCCCAAATTCAGTCGAGTTTCAAATATGTTAATAAACGTACCCCAAATAGAACACTGCTTTAAAATAATACTAGACAAGAATTCTTTCCTCACTTTTTTCAGGGGTCAATTCCGGTGTAATGTTGATGAATTTAACAAGACTTAGAAACTCAACTTGGCTTCCATCCATTGTGAATTACTACAAAGAATACAAACTGAAAATAACCTGGGGAGATCAGGATCTCATTAACATCTACTTTCACTTTCATCCAGGTGAGAATAAATCTCAGAAATAATTAACAATGTACATGTACGGCGTGTACTGCAAGTGTGAGCCAAATTATAAATTAAAATACATAATTATGAAGTTCAAGAAGCACCCACAGAGTCTCAGAGTAATTATTTTAATAAGTTTAGACCTTGCATGGTCTGACAAATGCAAAAAAAAATTATAGAATATATAAAGTTCACTTATGCAAAGATCACACATACATATACATGTATCTCTGTTTTCTAGTATGTTGATGTCATCAATTTTCTTTTCACAGATGAGCTCTATGTTTATCCATGTGAGTGGAACTACAGACCTGACCACTGTATGTATATGAGTGTGTGTACAGGTGCAGAGCGAAGCGGGGCATATGTACTTCATGGTAATCGACGAGCAATGCAGAATGATAAACAACCTGCATTTAAAGCTGCTTATTTAGCATTTAAAGAAGTAAGTGACTTCACTGCGATTAAAAAAGCAACATTGATTTTGAAACACTGCACATAACATAAATTTTTTATATATCTGGAGTAAATTTCATAAAAGAGGTAAAGACATGTTGAAGTATTTAAAATTTAAAAACATAAGTTTAACATATATTTGTATAGTTAAACCTCATTATTTCAAACACAACAGGACAAAGATAATAGATTTTAAAATAACAAGGTTAACAAAAAAAGTAAAACAAAAAAGAGGTTGGGTCACCCATGTCACTTTGACACATTGATGGGTTTTTTTTGTTGTTGCGATAATGAAGTTCAACTGTATTTGAAAAGACTGGTTTTCTATTTACTGTCACAGGATTTTGATTGTATTATGCAGAAAATATTTGAGAATAATTCCACTGTTATGCTTGTAACAACATTAATAATTCTTTCCTCCACATAGAAAGAGTAATTTGTTCTCTTTTTTTGCAGTATGATTTCCATCAGCAGATGAAGACATCCCTCCTTCCCCCTCTTCAAGAAAAACTCGAGGCGACATCCAAGACGCCTTGTGGACGTGTCAGACATATATTTTCAACCAGAGTTGCTCAATTTGTTAATCATGCTGAAAAATGACTCACTTGACTCTGAAGAAATGATTGCAAGGCTGGCTGTTATCACAGATTTTTAAAATTTTGAAAAAAAAGATTCAATGATAATAGGTTTCTCTTCCAGTGGTATGGACATAAACATAAGATAAGGTGGGGGTAGTAGCTTGAAAATCAACTAGGTTTATCTTCATTGTATTTTTTCTTATGGCTTAATAATATATCCCTATCCCTTTAATGAGTTTATTTTTTGGGTGTGGATGGGTTGGTCTTTTTGTATTTTTTTTTAATCTGATTTGGTCAGTACCCCCCCTTTAAAAACATCTGAGGGGGGTTTCTATGAGGGAACATTTCTTGTTTAAACTACAAACTTGCCTTTGTTAATGAGATACATCTTCAGAAGATATGACATGAACAATTTGTACTGTCTCCTGCAGATTACATGATATTGGCTGATAATGATTCAGCCTTATATTTGAATGTGATATTCTTATATAGACAGATTGCTTGAATTGTCTCTGAAACATAGCTATGTATTCTTTTCATTTACTGTATATCATTAACATTTTGCATGATTATTTTTGGGACAGATTGATACTGTATTTTTATTTATTTATCTTTTTTTTGCAAGATATGAAAATCATTACATTCAATTGTCTTCCTTACCTGAAAGTAATAATAGCTTTGAAAATGACTTTATAAATATTAATTTTAAATCAAATTAATCAGATTTATAAACAAGAGTGATTTGTGTTCCCCTACAAATACTAGATGAAGTATGAACGTCTAATATCTGCAAAGTATTTTTAGAGAACAAAAATTACAAGTCAAACATTGTAATTTAAAACCTAGTGTGGAAAAATAAGTTACTAGTATTCAAAAAATATGGGGAAATTGCATAATATGAAAATTGTTGTGACTTTCAAGTCTTTTCAATTTGCACCAAATGCGTACATTGTTTTACAGAATGAGATGCAGAACTTCAGCTGTAGTTTTATAACATTATAATGCATGTTTGACCATGTAATATCAGAAAGATTTCCATGGTTGAAAGAAACCACCATATCAGGACTGAAAGGTTAAAAGCAGATCATCAGTAAAGACAAAGCAAAGCTGCACCCCCTCTGAAATCTGACCACCCCAAGGGGAACATCGTAAATAGGCAAGGATGATGATCCGCTCTTGTCAGAGGTTTATAGATGAAAAGGGAGAAGAGCGAGAGATTTTGAAATGTACTAGTATTGCAAGAATTTACAAAGTTGAGTTGTGTAAGTTGCGTAATGCATGGGGACACTACATCCAGGTGAACATAAGGATTTTTTTTTCTACAATGAACTAAAAATGGGTTTAGGCTTTCCAAACTGATACAATTATTGTTATGTATGTAACACTATTTCACATGCCTGCGACTACAACTTTAATGAAAGCTAGAGTTACTGTGAGCAATGAGCTCACTAAATGATACCCCCCGCCTTCCCATATCAATATAACGGCGGTGTCCATGTTTCCCTTGGAAAACCCAAAATATGTGTCGGATCAATAAAGTAAAATAGGAAGTGCATAATGGCAATATGTTATAAAGATTCTGTGAACATTTCATAAATTTCTTTCCTTGGTATGCGAGGAGTAGCGGATATGAGATGGGTACCCCAAAGCGTAACAGATGGACGGACATCCCGATTACTATATACCCTCCTACTTTTCAAGCGGGGGCATAATAAAATTTAAAAAATTTAGGCAATTAGAGGACCTTTCCCTATACACGTTTTCTGAACGCAATATTCTTTTATCTAATTGATGTTTATTGAATGTCTAGTTTATTTTCCGGCTAGTTTTCGATTTCCTCTCATTCAGTAACCCCCTCCCCCCATACACACACACTAACACCTACACAGAAAACACACTTCAAATTCGATGCTACATGTCTGAGTTTTTTCTTCTTACAACACATAAAAAATAGATTAAGAAATTGTAAATATATACCTTTATTGACTGTGTTCGAGGGCAACATGCGTTTTGTCGGACCCAAGAACCAATCTTTGCAAACGATTTGCCTGAAGCCGTTTGCCCAAAGGCAAACCGTTGTGTACAAGGGGTCGTGAAATAGCATTTTACCCGAGAACAAAGAAATGGGATTATTTCTTTCTACAAAAACAGCAGCCCATCTGTGTCCAAGGCTCCAAGCCCTTTCAAATATAACATAAGATACCTCTCATCGAATTGAAAGAAAGAAGAACATATTTCCAATGATCTGAATGAGCAAAAATACCCAGAACAACAAGAAATCAAACGCTGCACAGACAGACCTCCAGCTGACAAAGTGTTTAAACGTTTTTTCTTCAGAACTGAACTGGTTTTCGTCATGTGGCACATTTCGCCAACATTTTTTCTTACAGTTCAAGATGCGCACAAATTTTACCAACCTGACAAGGTGGCCGGGTACCTCCTTCCTGTTATGAACGTGAATAGTTCGCAACAGGACTACCGTACAGAGTATGGCAATGACTCCGAATACATATTGATAAATGATGTAGTAGCTCAAGATGGACATTTTGTCCGAGTTTGCGGGTACTTTGTCTACAAGAATTCCGAGGTATACGTTGAAGGACAGGAGAATGGCTACGGAATATTGCAGTTTCTCGCCGGCGTTGGCGGGAATAATAAAAACAAAAACATTTAAAAAGCCTATCAGAACAGTTGGTATCAGGAGATTGAATACAAGAAACTTAGATTTCCTTCTGGCTTTAATTGTGCACTTAATCTCTGATGAACAGGCTTTTTCCTCTGTAGTAACCTGCACATTTGTCCATTCAGTATTTGCATTTTCATAGGCGCATTCACCATATAAATATACCTCATTTGGATTGCTGGTAATTTCAAACGAACACTCTTTGGTGTCGAAAGGAAAGTAAGTCATATCAATAAAGCATTGAGATTCAAACACCTTCTTGTCATACAGATTTATATCCCCTGAACTATAAAATGCTTCCCCAATAATGTGTGAAGAGGTGTCAATGTTTGATTTTTGTCCAATTGAGTTTCTTAGCAAGATGGTTGGTGTCCATATTGAAAGCCTTTTCTCTCTCATGAAGACGAATTCTAGTGGAAACTGAGTAGTATTCCATGCTATTCTGTTATCATTCCAATTTTGCAAAAACAATGCGTTTACTTCGATTTTGTTTTCTATGCTATGAATTTCAAAGTCTTGGATAATGAATAAATTAAATACCATTATCAACGACAACGATATCTTGGGTTGGTCGTATATCCAAACTTTTTGAGCTCTGATCCAATTTCTCAAGATAAACACTTTGAACATCAGAAAACATTCCATTTCTACCATGACAAAGTTGTGGTAATAATAGCAAAATCCAGATAGATAACATTTTTATATGTTTTTAAGTCAAGTGATATGTACACATGCATGCACTGGTTAAATTGACGTATTTTTTCTGTAGACTGGATGTAGACTGGATGTTGTCTGGTACTTCATCCCCGGTTATTAATCATGAATGTTTAGAAATCAATAAATCATAAAATAAGAGGATGAAATCATGCCATATATCAGAGACATAAAAATAAAATCCATAACCTCGGTCGTACCAGGATTTGTCTTCATGTTTCGGATCATTGGGTATAAAAATATTGTGGGGAGAGAGAGGGGTCAACAGATCCTATTTTTTTTTAAATTTCTTAAACATTGCTATAATCACATCATTGTTCAATATGTGACGGAAGAATGAAAAATTATAATAAATATAAACGTACACTACATAAATGGTACATTTAAATGTTTTTTCCCAAACTATACTGTCAGCAAACTACTTATTTTTATATCTTTAAACTCTTGTTCTTATACAAATCTTTTCGAAGACTTACATTTGTACCCCTTCATATAATAAGGCCTTTTCAACTTTTACGGTGTGATAACTCAGTGGGCCCAATGAAGTTCTTTTTATCTTTCATTATACTTTTAGAAAGCCTAATAACGCCCTCATAACGCACTTTGCTGCGTCCAGCGTGAAAAGAGGGTTTTGGGAGCATGAAAGCCCTGCTTCTCACAAACAGTGCAATCATTTATCACAATATTCAAGTTGGAAGCGAAACGGTATGTGCTAGTCTCGAAAAGAGATTTTAATTGGCTAAAAATGTTTTCAAAATTACATCGAATAAATGTTTCTGTGTCTTTATGGAAAATGAGACCCAATAAGATTTTATTTATTCGATGAAAGCAAAATTTAAAATCTGGAATTGAATATTTTAACCCACTACTTTTTTTTATTTTCTTCTTTGCTCAGCATTAGCACATTCCGTTTCATGGTTGAGTTTGACTTTTCCACTCATACATCACATTAAAAAAAGATTAAGTCATTCTAAACATACATTTATTGAATGGGATCGAGGACAACATGCGTTTTGTCGGGCCCAAGACCAAAACATTTGTCTGAAGCCGTTTGGCCGAAGGCAAACAGTTTGGTTAGAAGGATCGAGAAAAAGCATTTTACCCGAGAGCAAAGGATTTTCATGTAAGTTCAATCGATTAAAAATTGGGTTATTTCTAAATATAGATAGATATTAAAATCAATAAACAAAAACAGCGGCCCATCTGTGTCCAAGTCTCCAAGTTCCTTTAAATATACATGTATTATAAGTTAACTCTCATCGAATTGAAAGAAAGAAGTACATATTTCCAATGATCTGAATGAGCAAAAATACCCAGAACAATAGGAAATCAAACGCTGCACACACCGACCTCCAGCTGACAAAGTGTTTAAACGTTTTTTCTTCAGAACTGAGCTGGTTGTCGTCATGTGCCACATTTCGCCAACATTTTTTCTTACAGTTCAAGATGCGCACAATTTTTACCAACCTGACTAGATGGCCGGGTACCTCCTTCCTGTTATTAACGTGAATAGTTCGCAACAAGACTACCGTACAGAGTATGGCAATGACTCCGAATACATATTGATAAATGATGTAGTAGCTCAAGATGGACATTTTGTCCGAGTTTGCGGGTACTTTGTCTACAAGAATTCCGAGGTACACGTTGAAGGACAGGAGAATGGCTACGGAATATTGCAGCTTCTCGCCGGCGTTGGCGGGAATAATAAAAACAAA
>PRKT01000015.1:2593470-2655682 GCA_003671525.1 Saccostrea glomerata | reverse complement strand
ACCCCCCCCCCCCCCCAAAAGATTATATCATGCAGATCCAAATTATAAGAGGTATTAAATAAATCACTTAAGCCTCCCATTCAAAAAAACAATTTACTTTCTATCTCAAAACATTGTCCAAATCATTCAAAACTGTTTAATTTGTAGCTGTTACTTCATCAAGCCTGCACAATTATTTTCATTGTCAGAATATTTGTATATAAGTAAATCAAAAATGAAGAGTCTTTAATAATGTTGTATCACTGTGTATTCCAGATTACAGATTAAGTCAAACATCTGCCCATTCATAACTATTACTCAGAACAACAATTAACAGCAACATGTACAGTACATGGAAATAAAACATCTACACAAAGGCATTTAGAAATAGGTCAAATCTAGTTAGCTGAAGGAATTTCTTTAAGTCCTTCTCTATGCAAAATATATCCCTAGAGGACTAAAATGATAATGGCTGCAAATTGCCTGCAAAAAAAACCATACAGAAAGTCTGTAATATTTTAACTTTTTATCAATCAGTGCCTTTGTTGGATATAAATCAGCTATTTTTTTTTAAAGTATAAAAAAAAGTTATGTTTTTTATCTACAAAGGCACAGCTTCTGTTATTCAAATTTTGTATTAATCTTTTGTTCAAAGTACAATTCTATTAATCAAGACAAAAATATTTCTGTTGCTTTTAGTCTATCAAAAAAAAATGCCTTCTAAACAGTCATTTCAAGTAGACAGTATATCTTTTTACAAGCACATGCTACATATGATTTTTGTATCCGAGATCTATATTCCCTACCATATCACTCATCTGTATCACAGCTTGCCAAGGTGACAGAACAGTCTGCCCCATCATACATACATTGTACCTGTACGTTAACAACATACAATATACATGGACATACAAAGAAATGTGAAAAATATGTACATGTAGTACAATCAAAAACTCATTGCATGTGAACATACACATGTACTTATATGTTTATTGATGAATAATAATTTATTGAGGATATCAATGAACCAAGTACCAAGCAGGAGAAATGTTTGAAACAGAGGAATCATTTAGAATCAAAATGAAATTACTATACAAGTCATATACCATATACATTCTAAAATATAATGCTGCGAATCCTTTGACAAAAGTTATACTCAATTTCATCTTCCAACAGAAAGAATGTAATTTTCTCATGAAGATTGAAGATATTTAAAGACAGACAACAGTATTAAGCAATAGTTACTGCTTGTAATTTTTTTTACATTCCCTAACAAATGTCTTCTCATAAACATGTATTTTACAAAGAAAGAAAATAAAAGTAGACATCAGCTTCAAACAGCTACTTGGTTAATACACAGAAAACTTCAAAGCATCTCATTCACTGATTTATGCTCTTCCTCACATAAATCTTGTTATAAGCCTCACATACAACAAGTACACTGAATTCAATGTACCTAGAAATGCTTTGAAACAAATGGTCATTTACACAAAGATGATATCTTCTGTACAAGTATAAAATTAATAACTTACATGTACATACATTTGTTATGCCACCTTAAATATAAAACATATATATATATATATATAAATGTAGTTGTTTCTCAACTACATGTGTTACTTATGCAAGGAACATGGACACGGAAATGCTGTAACCTGTATCTTATGAAGTAGACATTTTTATGTAACACCGAAAACAACAAAATGTGTGAATAACAAGACAGAATCACTGATTTCATAAGAGTGGCTGTTGTTGAGGGGGAGGTTGGTAAAACTGTCTACCGTCCATTTGTGACATTGTGTATTGAAAGTTCTGTTGAGGGGCCCCGCTCTGGGCCGAGGAAACTTGCTGTGGCATTGATTGGTTGTGAGAGGGAGGCATTGCACTCTGGGATTGAACTGATGGATTGTAAGCATTCATACTTGAATCTGACGAGGAACTGTTGGATTGTAAGTAAAGATAACTTAGTAAATGATTAAATAAATAGAGGTAAAATTCTCATAATTATTAAAATCTACATTGTACTAATGAAATATTTGGACATCTACTATGGTAAATTAAGTACATGTACAGGTATTCAATAGATATAATTTTTCAAGTATGTACATCGCATCAACCATTTTATTTCTGATAATGTCACTTCATTTTCTTTTAAACTGGAAATTTTATGAAACTTAAAACTGTTTCTAAATGCCTATTTACCTGTAAGGTTGACTACTGGGTACTTGTGGCATATAATTCTGTGGACTCATGGACATTTGCGGAGGAACTGATGAATTCATTTGATTCTGTGGCATCTGTACATTTGGGGGCATCATGCCAAGATTTTGTGGCATTGGTCCCTGGGGTATGGGCATCTGTCCCACCGGGATTGATCCCTGGGGTAGAGAACTAGATGGCATCTGACCAGGGCCAGGCTGAAACTGGGGTTGACCGTTATACACTGACTGTATATGAAAAAAATATCAAAACGATTTCCACAAAATCAAAGCATCATAATCTGTACCTTCAACACATACATAAAACAATCAATTTTAAAGAAATAAAAAAAAAATTAATTGAAACAAATACAAAGGTAATTATGTACCTGACTGGGAAAGTTGTAATTCATAGGAGCAGCAGGATGTTGAGTTTTATAGCCATAAGGAGCAGGGGTCTCTTTCATTAAGTTGTGATACAACTGCATTGCCTCTACCACTTTAGAATTTAATTCACATAAACCGGCATGTTTTCTGCCAAAGAGAATTTTAAAAAATGATACATTATTAACCATCAAGATTTACATAAAAAAAAATTACCTATCAAACTATTTTTAAGCTGTTTAGCACTTTTGATTTGATAGAGTAAACAATATATTTTGTCAAAAGTCCTAAACTGCCTGTTCATGAAGTATAGAATAGAGACAGAAGCCAGTCTATAAAAATCCTTGGCATCATTCAACTTTGTATTCAAAATCCTGTAACCTAATTTTCTAACACTTAAATTTTGAAGGTACGTAGATTACCCCTTAGATTTATTACTTTACAGATAAAATTAAAGATACCATGCAAAGTGTTGCATCTAATGATTCTCTCTTCAACGGCTATGGATAAACAACTGTGTTTACAATATCACTCAATGTTACTGTATATTTTGTACAATCGTATACATTTTTTCAGGCAGTGACCTTGTACTCGGACTTCCAGGTCATGCGTAATATTTGTGCCTAGTATTAGCTTCCCTAGATAGTGCTGAGACAAAAAACAGTTTTCTGCAAGTGACCTTGAACTTGCCCAATTGACATTGGTTCAAGGTCATGACATACCTCAGGCCATAAGTTATCTTTGTTCCAAACATAAACTTAATCTTTATTTTGAGAAAAACATTTTATTCTGATTTGAGTTTTACACTTTTTCTGCCAGAACCCTTGAAGTTGCCCAATTAACCTTTAATCAAAATCAAGACACATTCTCAGGTGATAAGTAAATCTTTCTGTGAAGTTTAAACTTCAAATGTGTCTTCGTTAGGACCTGGACAGAATTGCTAGGATCGGCCGTGGATTCCTATATACATTGTACAACCAAGAGAACTCTTTTGTAGGAGTAATAAAGAAACAATCCAAACAAAATTACATGTACAATTATTGTGTCAAGAATGATGGTGTAGTACAGCACTTTAAAATCCTATAAATCATCAATAATTTGTGAAATACATGGCATCTTATGGTGGCTAAAAACTATGGTATGTTTTTTTAACCTTTCTTGGTGTTTAAATTTATTGACCTGAAATAACAAACATGACCAAATATACACAGCTAGGGTAGACTGTAGTTTCTTTTCTTCAAAGTAACTACAAATATATTAAAGGACCTGGTGCATATATATACAGACTTACTTGTCAATTTTCTCTAACTCAGTATCAATGAGAGGGCCCATTCTGGAACACTGGTTCTCCAGTCGTAACATTTCTGTTGAGTCTGGTTGTGTTTCTCCTGTGGGATCAGCATTCTGTATCAGCTGTAACACCTCGTCAATCTTACCCTGATATAAACGTAAAAATTGAGGATCCCATACAAGCATTCACTACCAGTAGTACTACACATAACTTAAACACCGGTAATCATAATAAGGGACAAAATTAAAGGCCGGGGGCGACCTAGATTTTTTGCCACCTGGTAAAATAGGCGGCGCTTATCTCCATCACTGTCAGTGCTGCTGATAAGAACTGCACTGAGCTGAGTCAGCTTTGTTTACAAATTACCGACAGTGGGAATTCCATTCCATTTTGTGTGTAAATATAAATAAAGAAATGAAATCTGTGCACTGCGAGTCTAATTATTCAAGTTTAATTAATTATAAAACATTTACTTATTAACACATTTATGCAGTTAATAAACAGTGTAAAGTTGTTGCAGATAATCACATGTCATTGGAATGAAAATGTGGACAGAGAATACACATCTGTTTACATTTACATTTACACAAAAGTTTCATACTAATAAATTAATGGAGTTTCATACAAAGTTCATCTAAATTGGGATAATTACACATATGTCTTCTTCAAATAAAATTAATAAAATCACTTTCTTCTTTTAGCTTTGAACACACACTTCACATATCGCATCCAAATATTTTTCCTAAAAGAGAAAGTTAATTTTTTGTAGTTCTTTTTACCCTTAGCACTTCTTGGCATACGGTGATTCGGTCTCCAAACAGATGTGTATTCTCTGTCCACATTTTCATTCCAATGACATACAGCCAAATTAGATCTTGCTCTGTACATGTCATCAGAAAATGATATTCTTTTATCTTGGTATACATTCATGACATTGTTGAAGCTTTCAACATAAAAGGTATCGTGGCATAAAATGTAATCCTGTGGATGCTTATAAACAATAGAATTTTTTATGACCCCTAGCAACAACTTCTCGGCACACGGGTTAGAAATAACTTTTCGAGATATTTCATAGTTTGGATCCATTTGGCACCTGGAGGACGAATGACAATTTGAGTGATTGTTTTTGTAATGTTCTACTATGTTCAATAGAAGTGCTTGAAGTTTTGAGGTATCTTCATCACAGTTTCTAATGGCCCAATGAAAGTGAGTGCACACTGGCTCCACTTTGTCATCAAGTTGAGATGACCAGGATTTTCCCTCAAGATAAGCTGGACCAGAAGATATTTTTTTCAAAGAAGATTTAACTGATTTTACTGCATGCCAGGTGTCATTTTGATTTGTAGACTCGCATTCCTCACGAATGTATTTATTAATTGACAGATTCCTGTCATGAGTATGAATTCCTACTGTAACATTTTGATCTTTCAAATGCTGGTATATTCTTTCTGTTCCGAGTTTTTCATGCCGTTGTGACACTTGATCATCAGATTTCGTTACGTGTTGACATGATAAAACTTTGTGTGTATTGTCCCCAATAGCCACTACGCTGGAATCTTTAGCATTTTTGCGCCAACCATGCCGTGCATCAGTCATTATATCTATACTCTCAAGGTCCTCATAAGATGCCACTTCCTCCAGAGTTGCTGTGTAGATTGAGTCTTCATACTCCTTTTGAATGTGTTTCTTTGATTGATTGAAAAACTTTTGCCGATCCTGTTTTGATATTTTTCCAATACCTGCTCCATCGGCAAATCTAGTGTAGTGTGATGGAAGCATCCCGCTGCATAATAAAGAATGGTTGACGCGGTTATTTACCAAATATTCATTGTTAGGCAAATAAGGAGATGAAGACCACAGAAATGTATGCCTACACCCCTCTTCCTCGCATTGAAATTTGGTTGACATCACATGCCCTCTCTGATGCTTATTCTTCATTTTTAAATTCCCAGTACAATTTTGACCGTGGTATTCTGCAATTTCCACCAGTCTCCTCAAAGAATCTTCAGCACACAAGAAGAGTTTTTGATTCACATCCTTTTTCTGAACTTTAATGTAAGGACTAGGTGCTGGAGATTTTTCTTGGGCAGACTGTGGAACATCATCTTGGATGTGTTCCTCATTTCTTTTCTCAGTCCAAAGAGAAAAGAGATATTCAATGACTTGCAGATTACCAACATGTTTATTCAGTTTGCTCTCTAATTCAGTCCTTAGTTTTTGTAAATTTTCCAATACACTGATTTTCTTATTTTCATCTCCTGATAATTCAATTCTGAAACTTGGTGTTCTCTTTCGTTTTTTCGGTGGACTAGACATATTCACTTTCATTCGCTGTGGTTGTTTTGAACTTTTTGGTTTTTACAAATGTACAAGATACTAATTCTGGGAATATACTATTATTCTTGAAAAAGGGGTGTTTGTTTACAAACATGCATATAATTTTTTTTAACTCGACAAATGATGCTGAATTGCATATATGAACACTTTATATAAAGCCTGTATTTCTTTTTCAACATAAATTTTTAAAAACAATTTAATTTTTAGATTTCTACATCCAAGAAGCTGCATATCTGCAATCTTGACACCCCTCACATAAAAATGGTCAGACTTGACACCTAATCCTATCTGTAGTTAGCACTTCCCCGCCAAAATCCTGATCTAGCATCTGACAATGACATAATCTGACCTTTCGCTGCAGAGTTACAGAGGCACATTAGGGTTATCTAATAAAATTCTTCTTAAAATTTATCTATCTTAAAATATTTTAATTAAAAAATAATGATAATGTAGAGCTCCTAAAATATTATGATACATTTGTGCAGCTCTTAATTCACAAATATGTGGTTTGCTTCTCTTTCTTTATGTAAGTATTCAATGTATCCTGTATGGTCCTTTTGAAATGATTGGGCTTTCCAGTGTTCCAAGTATAATGTGAAGCCATCTTGGTATTTGCTGACTACAACATGGAGAGAACAGAAGACAAATCTATTTTAGCAATTGAAGTTACAGAAACTCAGAGAGAAACAATACGCCATCTTTTTGCACACCATGAGTGGGATTTCAATGAGGTTCCAATCGAGGACAATGTAAACCAGGCCCAAGAGGAGCAGAACAATGAAGATGTTGCTGATTTCGTTATAAATCAAAATGATGAAGAAGAGGAATGTGTCCACTGTCTATGCCGTCCTTGCATAACATCGGAAACCAACCGTCAGATGTGGTGGTTAGAGGATCCGGAGCCGCCAAACAGAAGCAATTCTCAAAGGAGAAAGGACAAATACAAAAGATTCTGGACAATGTTGTTCCATAGAAATGTTTGGAAGGATCCGAGATACATTCAGCGGAAAAGGAATGCCCTAAGACAGGATCCGCGCAGAAAAAATTACATTTATCACAGGAGGGACCTTATGCCAAAATGTGTTGTGAGCACTGTAAGACATTGGCTACCGAATCTTAATGATCAGCCATACATGGGACATATGTGGGAGTGATTGGGAACTCAAACCCATGTTAAAAATATTTTTTTGACTTGTGAATATTTTATTTATATATAATTAAATGACTGGAATATACTGGAATATATTAAGTGGGCTAATTATCACTTGTTCACCTAAGGTTTGTATGAAAAAAAAATTAATTCTGTTAATGTATATTTATTTTCAAAAATTGTTTACTTACTGTTCAAAATAAAAATGTTTTCCTGTCATTTTTCTCTTTATAAATTATATAAAAAATGCTAGTGAAAACTATTTATAGTATAGTGTGAAAAACAATTCCACACAGAGCATGTGCTGCAGCACATGGCTACAGCCACTTCCTGTGTAAACAAAACACTGGTTATCTCCGCCTACTTTGTCAATCACTGAGAAGAAATTCAAAATTCAGTGCAGCTTCAGAACTTTATTCCTAAATTTCTCAAGATATAATTTTTTTTCAACCATGAAAGATGGACACATTATTCACCATCAAGGTGGCTGCTTCCATGCCAAAAATAAGAATTTAAAATGATTATAAAAAGCATATTTTCTCAAAAATGCTTCTCAGATCTGAAAGCTGCATAGAAAGTTGAATTTCCCCAACATTTTTCGATTGGCTGCCTTTTATATCCGGGCCCCGGCCTTTAAGCTGGCTGAACTATATCAATGTAACATTTAACTGACAAATTCAATCATCCTACAAATCATTGCATTTAGAATTGAATCTATACTACCTGAGGATACTTCCATATGAACAATCATTGCCTTGTTAATTTTCAACATTTTTAAAGATTTTCCCCTTTATATATATACTATGTCTATACTTGATCTTGTATTGTATTCCCATCATAATCTCAGGGGTCATAATCGTCTTGAGTAGCCCTGCCCAAACACGGGGATCATAATTGAAACAAACCTGAATGTACATACAGACATACATAATAATGCCATGTGATCAGAAAAGTCAGTCCCAGGTGAGCTTATAATTACCTCATCAATTGTCACTTCATCAGATTCAAAATCCAAAACCTGAACCTCTTCCTTAAATGATACAGCTTTTTCTGCTTTGGCTGAAATGAAATCAAAAAATATATATTTCAAAATTTTAAAAAACAAAGTGCACATTTCCTTCATTGATATGAATTTGGGAAATAGTTTCCTTTCAATGCAGTCTAGTTCTTACATTCTTCAGGCTCTACTGTCAAGTCTGAGGTTACAAAATTGGCAGGAAACAGCCCCTCTCCTCGATGGTTGAAGCCTTTCCACCAGTTTGTGTCACTATAAAAAACATTTAATATTATGCCATCATTATTCCTAGCTTTTAAAATTGGGGCTCTTAAATCCAAGTTGGGAAAGCATAAAACGTAGGTGTCAAGCTTTAGTTTCAAAATAATAAGCAATACAAATCATTCCTATAAAAAAGTTGAAATACATACCGTATATACTCGCCTATAAGTCGGATTTTTGGGAGTTTATCTCTTGTCCAAAACTCTATGTCCGACTTACAGGCCAGCTATAAAATTAATGGTATTATGAGGTCAGTCCCTCGGATATATAAGCTTATTAAATACAACCGACTTATAGGCGAGTATATACGGTATATCTGCATAGCCTTCATTTTTTGCTGATGACTTTGCCTATTTATCAACTTCTCAATATAGAACCCAATAATTTGTCATCCCTGTACAACCTACACTTAGTCAGTTTCCTGGGGTTACATATGAAGTCTTATGAATACAAGCAACATCTATTCCTTTTTTTATTGATTTTTTTAATATCTTACAAGAATTTGAGGAAATGTTGGTCTTTTTTTAACAAAACTATATGCATTCTTCAAAATTTCTTATTTCAACAGCTATGAAAGAAATGAGGAAATATACTGCATAATCTGTAATAGATTATAAGCAAAAATAATCCTTGGTTATGAATCATACATCCTAACAGGATAAACAAATTGACTAAATGTAGGTCATAGTGAGTAATGGTTACTACACCTGTCGTCAGTGACACTAATGAATTCTCCCGACTTAAATGTCAGCTCATTATCCTCAGCAGCTTCAAAGTCATATAAGGCTCGAACCTACAACACATGTCAAAATAGTCAAATCAGTTTATCCTGCATAAAAACAGTCTTCATATTGATTTATCATCTTTATATTATTATATATACTAAAAGTACAAAATAAAAGTACATGATATACTGTATATAGGTGATATAAGATGAACATGTTATCTTGTATATATAGCAGCCAGGAATACAAAATTCTCTTTAAAAGGTGTAAATTTTAAGCATTGTAACACTATTTTTCTGATTGATTTACCATCTCTGGTCTACTCTCACCTTTCTGACTTCTTTGGGTTTACTACTGGTGGCGTAAATAGCTGAGGAATTAAATCCTGTAGGATACAAACTCGTGGTCTTGGTTGTTGATTTCTCTGTTTCCTTTAAGGAAAGGGCTATTGCTATTCAAAAGAAAAAAGATTTTCAAAAATGAATAACTACAATAATTATACTTTAAAACTTTTTTTTTTTTAATTGGGCAACATTAAAAAATCACTTTTGATTTGTTTTCTTCTTCTTTCACAAACATTTTCCAAAGTATACAACTGATCATGAACTTGATGATATAATTTTGTCAAGGTCAGTAAATACAGTGCATCCTTAGATTATATACAATTTTTCCCACTGCCGAGTTTTAAGCCATAATTTTAATTATAGGAGGTTTGAACTTTGTTTCTCCATGAAGAGTTTAAACAGTATATGAATTTTATACTTTTTTAGCCGGTGAACTTGAATGTGCAAAAATGTCCTTGAATCACGGTCAACAAACCGTATGCCATAAGGTTGTTAGCTTATACACATTATTTTTTTGTATCAAGAAGGTTTGAGTTTCGAATCATTCTTCATTACAAAGTTATACTCTGCTCATGACTGCACAGACAGACAGATGCTTAACTGGTCAAGGTGATTTCTATGTTACCCACTTATATGTATTTATATTGTTTGGAGGGGGGTGTGTAATTAGCTCTTTCCTTAATATTCATGTTAACTCATTAAAATTTTACCTTTTGCTAAATCATCTTCCTCCTGTTGGCTATTTGCAACATTGGGATTGTTGCTTATCTGTGTGGACTTCTTTATCTAAAACCATCAAAAAGGAAAGCAATGATTAACATCAATTAGAAAGAAAATCTTTGTAATAAAAAAAGATAAAAACATGAAGTTGAAAAAAATTTGAACTGAACTAATAGTTCGCATGGGTCATTTTTGCACAAATGAAATAAAGATTTATCAGGCAGACTTACCGGGGCATCTTGATCACTGAAATCTATTCCCTCAGATTTCAAACTGTTGTAAAATGATGGTATCAAACTGAAAAAAAAATATATATTGTCATGTTAAAAACAGAAAAGAAATTCTTCATCAAAACAAACTGAATGTATTAAACTCAATTATATTCATTTCATATGGTTCAACCGAATCATGCACATTTAGTTTAACAAGAAATTTTTAGAAACAAATATATCACCCTTCTCTCTTAATGTAAAGTAAGTGTTTTTTGTACTGTTATAAACACATACCTTAACGTGGGTTCATCTCTAAATTCCTTAGACTCTGCCCACTTCTTGATCATCAACTTTAATCTCTGAGCTACTTTAGGATGGGCCTGTTAATGAAGGTATTAGATTTTTTCAGTCATTAAGTTTCCCCACTCTGATTTAACAAATTAACAATACAGAAAATCTTGAGCTTTAAATAAACCGAGAATCTAGCTGACATTATGTTTTTCATAAACAATTTTATTTGAAGCAATTCAAGTATTTCTGTTATATCACATATTATTCTTTTAATAGAAGCTTTGTCTGTATGATAAAACTTACTTTTTGGTTTATCAGAGTCCGACATTCTGAGATGAAATCTCTAGATGATATTTCTAAATGAAAAGGTTTACCACAGTTGTTGACACAAGCATCCAGGAGCTATAAAAAGAATTGCGTTCTTATCAATTTTGAACTAATTTAATCAAAATCTAATTTCACAAAACAATTCTCTTAAAAGGACATCAGTATTTAAATTTACAAGAAGGAAAATGAAGCAGAAAGTCCATTCATTAAAATGTTCATTTAACCAAAATTAAACACAGTCTGTATATATATATAATTTTGGTAATGATGCATTAAATTATATCAGAGATTATTTTTGGTAACAAGTGAGCTTTTTTGCTTTACAATTAATTTCTATTTCTTTGCAATTTTTTCCAGAACCTTAATAGCCTAAGGAGAACATTCTTTAATATGCAGAATTTATTCCGATGCTTGCACATTCAAAATTAAAATATCAATTATGTGCAGTATCTCTACTCACATCAGACAGCTGCCATATTGCTTTTCATTTCTTGATTACAATACGGTGACTACAAAGTAAAATTACCGTTAATGCCTGCATTGCCACAAATGGGACACGGTGATTCAGTCTTTTGGCAATGGATTGCAAACAATCTTTTGATCTAAAACAGAGAGACATGACATTGATGATATCAATAAAGCTCTTAATCCTTTGGGGTATTTCAAAATCATATCACTTACAAGTGATGCAATACTGA
This sequence comes from Saccostrea glomerata, assembly GCA_003671525.1. Taxonomy (NCBI): domain Eukaryota; kingdom Metazoa; phylum Mollusca; class Bivalvia; order Ostreida; family Ostreidae; genus Saccostrea; species Saccostrea glomerata. The sequence continues at coordinate 2,643,750 of PRKT01000015.1, read as the reverse complement.
ATATCATATCAACTGCAATGTACTTTAAAACACCTCTCATTTAACTAGATGTGTTTGTGGAACAATGATGCCCGTATGGCAGCTTTTTCAAAAATTTCAAGGTCATGGGATAAAGATAGATACCCAAATAAAGGTCTTGTCATAAGAAATACACAAATGCAATCTGACAGCCCTAGAACTATTCACAAGATATGGCCAAGGTAAAAGGATTAGAAGAGTAATTAAATTAAACTTCAAGGTCAAGAGGTCAAAATTGTTGGTACCCCAAAAAACATCTTTTCACAAGGAATACACACCTGAAATGTGAAAACCTTAGCACAAACATTTCAAAAGTTATGAACAAAGCTGATGTTTTTTTTCTCAAGGTTTGTCCGGCTCCAAGGTCATGTTCAGATGTCAAAAATTTTGATACCAAAAGAAAGGTATTAAAGGTAATAAAATAAACAAGTAAAAAATTAAAGTTCATAACATGATAATGATCGAGTCATTTTATAAAGAAAAACCTCTTTCAAAAAACACTTAATGTCATATCTATCCTTGGATGCAAGAAAACAACAGTGCATCTTTATTATTTTATTTCATAATGAAAGACCTATCTTATTGCTCATAAATGTAACACATACTCTTATGATGAGTTCAACATGATAAACATCCAACAATAATACATCTTTTGATCCTCCATACTTTTTAAGCCATGAAAAAAATTATCTTTATTTGCAGACGTTCAAGTGATGTTGATCTCTTCTCTTTGATATTAAGACATATATCAATCTTTAGATATGGAGAATTGTTATGCTTTTCCACTGTATTCAATATCTGAATTACACAACAAAGAACATATCACAAAAAGTTGGAAAACAATACTTCCCTCTCCCCTCGGAAACTTTCTTGACAAATGTTATAAAATGATACTGTGTGATGTAAAAAAAAATAATGATGTAGTTCTGAGCTCAAAGAAATGATTAGATTTATATGAATAAAGTGCAATAGAATTTTGGCACTGTTTATTAGCCCTCTCAAATATCAAACTTACCCATTGGTTGTATTGACTTTATCTACTATGTCCATTATAACAGCCCAGTTCTCTTCTGTATTCATTTCACTGGTTGCCTTTTCTGAAAAAAAAGTATGGAAAATTTGAAGGCTTTAAGAGAAATGAAACATTAACAGATTAAAATTAAAATGTTTGAATTAGCATTTTTGTAAAGCATTTTTCCATTTCCTATATTTCACTTTTATTTACTTAAAAAAACTGTTAAAGATAAATGTAGTAGACAGTTCTTCAAAACATTACACCTGAAAATGCTCTAGCTAGGATGAAAATGAACCAAACTTCTTTCAAAGAAATAAATATGAAGTTCATAATATACAATGTAATATGCTCTAAAGAGCTGTATCATATTGAGCTGACAGACAAGAATCATAAGATCAAACAACGCAAAGTGTTGAATTTGATCTGATAACCTGTGTCTCTCAATAAGATCCCTCTTTGGATCAGATATAAATGATAAATTTATTATATAACACCCCCCACCCCACCCCCCTTATTAGCTACCAGTGTATGAAATGAAAAGAAATCATTGAAAAATCAACTTATTTTAACATTTTATATTAAACAAAACACAGTTGAAAACACCTTTTTTTAAATACAAGGGAAGAACATTCTGTGTACTGTGTAATCAGTTTCAAAGAATAGGATATTGATTCAGTAAGCCATAGAATAATATCTATAAAGTCAAATTACACCATTAAGGTCAACAGTAAAACTGAATGATACATAAAAAGGTTAAGCGATTGATGACTTTTTTTGTAAAGATGGTTTTTCAATATTGTCAGGATAGAGGCCTGAGTTCAGCCTGATACAAACACTTCTTACTATTCCCAAAACATCACTATCCTTCGAGATGATGCTGAATAGCTTTTAACTAATTGTAACTTTATAGTTATAGACTGCTACATTCAGGTGTGCATATAAATAACCATTATCATGTCCATTCACTTGATTAAAAAAAATCCTGTATTATATTATTGGTAATACAAGTTGACCTCTGTTATGCAATGGTGCACTTGACTCTTTGTCTTATACATTTCTTTAATTCTTTCAAATAAGCACTTCAAGTCAGGGCTTGAGAGAATGATGGTTTGCTGGTCTGGGGCCAGTGAATTTTAAAATCTGGGCTAGTTCGTTGTAGAGGACATGTGCCCTTTGGGCCAATGGTTTTTGTTTGTTTGTCTTTTTTTGGCATAACATTGATTTTTGAATGGACTAGCTTATTTTTTTTTTTTTACATAGAAATGTTTTCGTTTCTTGCTTTATCAATTTAATAAGTTGTACTGTTAAGTAACAACATAGACAAAATATTTCTACTTTTATTACGATTTCGGTTAAGATTTGGTTTTATAATTGACTAACACAGTGAAAAAACCAAGTTGTAAAGTAAAAATTAAAGGTGATAGTTCAAGTGACCAGTGGAAAATAAAATAAAAAATTATACATAAAAATAATTTCTAGCCCTGCAAATTCGGTCCTACTAAACAGAGTATGCTAGTACGATAGAGTACTTTAGAGTACGCTTGTAAAATCTAATAATCTAATGCAATTAAACTACTTTTTGTATGTTTTTCTACTTTAGTTTAACATAATAAATAGATATTTTAAATAAAATTCGTTTGTTTTCCCTATTTAAGGAGTTTATTTTAATTTTTGATTTCAGGTTATCGTCTATCGTTTGATCCCGATCTTATTTAATTTGAACATGTAAAAATGTTTCAATTTTAATGTGAAAAATATTTACATAATGCAATTGATTTAATTTTTGATAAAATTAAGTTGAAATTAGTAAATATGAATCAAAAAAGTAATCGAGATGGGGGTTTTATACTAGTAATATATAATGCGTTGACTTATGCATGTTCTGAATGTCACGTTATTTTCTACTCAAAATATCGTAAAAAAAAACAAATATTTGAAGGAAATATTGCAGTATTAGTTTATAATAATGTCTAATCAAGTTGTATGAACATAAATAAAGAATCTAATTGCATTAAATTTCAAAATTTTTCTAGCGTACTCTAAAGTACTCTATCGTACTCTGTTTAGTAGTACCCCTGCAAATTAGGAAAAGGAGAGTGGAAGTTGTTTTGAGTCATGTGGAAAGAGAGAGATAGTAGGCTTATAGTCTGACTTAGCCCAAATAATATGAATAGCAGTTGTAAACTTCCTAATTTATTTGAACCAATTTTCATTTCTAAGTCAAAACATTTATAATTAAGAAACTGAATGTGAACCTTAGTTTTCAGCGAGATATTTATTGATTTTTTTTAACAACAAAAAGTAACACAAAACTGATAATGATTATATCAGATAATCGTGCTAAAAATTGTGAGGATTTAGCCTTTTGAATTATGAAACTCCACTCTATAATACTAGGTATTTTAGTTTTTAAAAATGTTCTAAGAGGTTGCCTATCATTAGCTTTTGTTGTAATAGACAGTGGTTTTTAGTCATGTGTCAAAACCTTGTGTCCTTGAATTTCAATGTTTCTCACTCTTCTCTTCATTATTATAGATAAATGCTCTTTTATGTTAAATAAAATATACACTCTTACCGACATCACCGTCGAAAGGCGTTGAAGGGGTGAAAAGTGGCATTATTTTCGTCTTCTCTGACTTCTGTCTATGGAAAATATATTACGGAACTATAAATTGCGCATGTTCTGACGTCATCTTTTGTTTACTTCCGCCAGTCAGACCCACATGATAATTACGCTTACCACGAGTTATGGTCCCTGTTATGTTGGTCTATGATTTTCTTACGATGAATTATATTTTAAAAATAAAATAGAATTGATGTAAGCCTTCATTTATAAGTAGAAATTACATTTAAATTATCTTTCAACAAAGAATAACGGAGTAACTAGAAATCGAAGTCCAACAGAGAAGAGAGGATAACAGAAAAATAAAATATGTTAAAAAATGTAGATAAAGATTCACCCCTTTTTATAATAAGAAAAATGATCTTTCTGTTTCATCAGAAATATTTCTGATGATTGTACATGTGTTAATGAATACTTTGCTTAAATATCAATACGCTGGCAAAAGAGGCTTATATAAATTTCATATAAATTTCTTTTTTTTTTTTAATCCCGCTTAAAAAATAATTCATCAAAAATTCACTTCTCAACACAACGCATAAAAAAATTACAGTAAAAAAAAAATCTGAATAAATATTAGGAAATATGCATTCCACAAATAGACTTCATAATATTTCTAATGTTCTCTCGGATCAGTGTTTCTCTCCTGCCTCATATATTCAAATTCATTTCGGTTTTGTTTTGAACATATTTAATTGACAATCAATGTTAATGGGGTTGGGTATATTATAAATAAGTTCTAAAAACTTAAATTGGGGTTCATTTTCCATGCAGTTCAATTCAGTGCGTATATATATGCAAATGATCGTATATCTAGGCAAAACTTTTATGTTCGCATTTTGAAATAAATTAATACAGAGCAATCAATTAAGTTAATAAAATATGCAGAGTAACGTAAAGTGTATGACTTTATGCATTGATGTCTGGATGACGACTGTGAGTAGGACAGTGACAACCTGGATAGTCAGGATAGTCTGGAAAGACAGGCAACCAAGGGTGTGGAGGTTACATCTCCCGCGAGGAGGAACCATTTAGAATCAGAGATACCCCCAGCGAGTGCAGGGGAGGATGAGAAATCTATTTCAGAGGATATAACGGAAGCAAAACCGCACAGATCAAGGATTGAAAGTTTGAATTCGAGCAGATATAGTTTTAAAAAAGACCCTAAAAAACGAGCAGGGACTGAAAATACACATGAGAAATTAAAATGGGATGCGCTCCGATTTAGCGACTGACGCAAGTCCATTTGACTTTTTTATCTGTTTTCATGGGTCTCTGACAGATCCGTGAGATGGTAAGAGTGTCACCTTTAAGAAAATGCCCAATATTTTCCAGAATCTTGTGTCTTGCAACGGGCAAAATGGTGAGGAAGAGGTGGTAAAGAAATCTAACCACAGTTACCACAGCGTACAAGCGCCAGTCAACGACGGGGGCAGTCAAGGAGAAGTGTTAACACCAGAGGAGCAGACACATGAGCCCATGAGGCAGCAATTAGCAGAATCAGAGTGGAAAGCGAAGATCAAGTGGCCAGCTAGCAGCAATAAGGAAGAATGGGAGAAGTTTGAAAATGATGTAGACACAATCCTAATCGGAACCCGTGGCGAAGTGCGTAGAGCGCTGGCTTTCTATCTAAGGGTTTTGAGTTCGAGTCTACTGGAAGCTCATTTTAGTCGCCTGCGTGGCGCAGTGGTTAGAGCGCCTGCTCTAGAGTCGCGAAGTAAGGAGTTGATCCTTATGTTGCGGGTTCGAATCCCACTGTGGGACGTGGAGACCAGTCCTTCGGATGAGACCGTATAAACCGAGGTCCCGTGTCGCTGTAGGTGCTGGCACGAAAAAGATCCCTCCCTGCTCAATGGCCCTAAGTGCCGAATACTGGACAAAATTTGCAGCTCACCACCGGAAAGTGGTGGCGTCTCCGTATGAGTGGAAAATTCTCGAGAGGGACGTTAAATAATATACAATCAATCTAAACGCATCACTGACAGGAGGAAATGACAAGAAGATCGAAAGTCATGGCAACAATAATATATAACGTAGGACGGAACAAATTTGGAAAGGAGGAAAAGCAGCAATCAAGAGGGGTAGCGAATAAGAACAGAAGGCAGAGAAATGGCCAATCTGAGGCGAGAACTGCGACAGCTGGCAAGACGATCTAGAACATCAGAGGGGGAACGAACTGCTTTGGCAGAATTAAGAAAAAACATAAGAGAGAAGCTAAAGATCATGAAAGGGGCAGACAGAATGAAGAGGTGAAGGAAGGAGAGGGGAACGAGAGCTAGAGCACGGTTTATAGCCAATCCATTCCAATTTACATCCAATTTACACTTTTAGGTAGCAAAGGATCAGAAAACTAATGGAGGGAACAGTATTTGGAGTATATGCACAGTTATCCAAGGAGAGATGAAGATTTAAGAGAGTTCGAGAAGTTGATGCAGCTTGACAAACCAGACCATTTGTTCGACGAAACAGAACCAAAGCTATATACAGACAAATATGTAATCAGGGAGAGTAACTTCATCACCAAGACCGAACAGAATCCTATACCTTACGAGAGTTGTCCGAGATTAACACAACGTTTATGGAATCATCAGAGAGTAACGTGGAGGAGGGGACATTTATCTGACAGTTGGCACCAAGGATACTTCATTGTTCCCGTGGAACATTGAAGGAATAATTTTCCTTGCTATTTTGGCCAAGATGATGACAACCTATACTAGTAGTATGTTGTCTAACAAGAACATAGACATAAATGTGCAGAAAGGAGGAGTGTCAGGGGTATTGGGATGTGTAGAGCATACAAGTGTTCAACGGTGATTATACGGGAAGCTAAAGAGATGAAATAACTGGCATTCAGATGGTTGTATCTAGACAATGCTTATGGTTCTCTGCATTATAGGCATGTCCAACTTTCACTACAGCACTACCATGCACCAGACAGGATACAGTGGGGGATGCTCACTCCTCCATGGCATCTGATCTCACCTCTGATGTTTTGAAGGTCTGTGGTTGCTCCGCTCTTATTTTGTAATGTTTAATGGACTTTTGAGCTCGAATATTGTTCTTTTTCTCCACATATTTCATTTTACAGGCTTCAATTACGGTTCACAACTCAAGACTTCACAACATCGCGAAAGCGCCTATAAGTTGGGATTGTAACATGCTGTACAGTATCAGTAATCCTGTTCTATACCGCCATGGATTTGATGAATAAGTCGTGGAGAAGATGATCAGAGGTCCATAGATGAAGGTAGGTGTTAGAGCGTTCATGGATGATATGACAATAAGTACTAAGACTATCATAGAGACAAATTGGATCTTGACGGAAAAAGAAGATATCATCGGTTGGGCCTGTATGAAGATCAAACCACAAAGTCTAGGAGCCTCATATTAAAAAAGGGAAAGTCACAGAGGAAAAGATCAGGGTGAGAGAAGAGATTATCCGATCAGTCTCAGAAAAACAGGTCATTTGCCCAGGAAAGTTCTTTAATGATTCACTGGGAGATAAACAGAACATTAGTAACACTAGTTATGAATTAGAGAATTGGATGAACATCATAGGTAAAAGTGTCTTACCGGGAAAATACAAAGCATGGATGTATCAGTAGGGTACATTTCCAAGAATTTTTTGGCCCCTACTTGTGTACGATGTGCCACTGGCATTCGTTGAATTGGTGGAGCGATGGATCAGTGGGTACCTTAGAATATGGCTCGCAGTTTCCAAAAGCGTCAGCAGCATTGGTTTAGTCAGCACAGGAACAAAGATGCAACTACCATTGACATCCATTGTCGAAAATTTCGAGGTCACCAAAGTCAGGCAGTTTCTGATGTTGCGCGACGGTAATGATTCCAAGGTATGGGAGACAAAAGAGAACATCAATTTGGACAGAAAGTGGTCTACAAAGAAGACAATACAAGAGGCAGAGTCACGCCCTGGGCAAGCCGTCATTATGGGAAGCGTGATAATAGGAAGGCAGGGAATAGAAATATTGCCATCGTCAAGATGGGGTACATCGTTGGAATTGGAGAGGAGTCAAATTGTGCAGAAAGAAGTGCGCAAAATACAATAGAAAAGCACACAAAAATGGTGAAGGCAGTGATATGAAGAAGCAGGAAAGCTAGCTAAACTGGAGAAGATCCCGACAGAAGAATTATCTTGGAATGATTTCTGGATAACAGCTGCAGTTCCAGCTAAAGTCACTTTACGAACTGTCGCCAACGCCAACCAACCTGACATTAGGGACATAAGGGACGACCTAAACTTAAATCTTTGTTGTAGACTGGCCAACCTGGAACATTCATAGTACATGTATTCTGTCTTTATGTTCAGTAGTCTTAACAGATGGAGGATATATAAGGAGACACGACAGAGCTTTATCTGTAATTACAGATAAACTGGAAAAAGCAAGGAAGAAACTTCAGAAGATCAAGGGGAAAGCTTGAATTTTGTAAACGTGGTGAACAGTCGTGCTGGGGGGGGTGGACTGTTGGGGACCGCCAGTGACGGGAAATACAAGCAGATCTCAACGTATGCAGTTACCACAGGAAATAACATCTACAAATCAGAGACCAGGTACTAGTATTGTTACTTGGTCTCCTAAAGCCCGAATCGTAAATTTTTCTGGAACTTACAGTGCTGTGGGAGGACAGAATTGAAGAAGCTAATGAGCAGAAAATGAAAAAGTACAAGGATCTGGTTACAGACTGTCTACAATGGGGCTGGAGAGTATGGTGTCTCCCATTGCAGGGCAATCTACTAGGTATATGGAGGGCCTTGCAGATTGTCGGTGTAATAGGCAAAGAGACGGAAACACATTGGACGCCTGAGCAGAAAGGCAGAAACGCATCCATGGATTTGGAATAGCAGTAAGAGACTAAGACTGTGTGTGAGTGATGAACATTCAATGTATTGCAGTGAAGGCGGAGAGGTGAATGTATCCGAGTTGGGACTTGATCACCTCAGTCGGTATACCTCTGGAGGTTTCATTCACATAGAGACGTCACAATATACCGGTGAAGAGTTTCAAATTTTGACCATTACTCGTCACTCAGAGGCACTAAGCGGTGAGAGTTATTGATCGTGCCAACGCCTTCCGTGACCTCGGTTTTTAAGGTCTCATCCATAGGAATCTGTTTTTTGGAATATTGTTTGTATTCAGGTTGGGACTTAATCACCTCAATTGGTTTACCTCTGGAGGTTTGATTTATCTAAATGCACGTCACAATATACCGGTGAAGGTCCTCAAATTAAGACCATCACTCGGCACTCTGAGGCATTGAGCAGTTAGGGTTCTTGATTGTGCCTACACCTTCCGTGAAACGGGACCTAGGTTTTTAAGGTCTCGTCCATAGGACCCGGTTTTTGGAAGATTGTTTGTTTGTATGTATGTACATGTATGTTGTTTAACGTCCCCTTCGATAATTTTTCACTTATGAACACGCCACCACTTGCCAGTGGAGAGCTGCATATTTTGTCGTATAATCGACACTTACGGCATTTGAGTAATTTCGTGCCATCACCTACTGCGAAACGGGACCTCGGCTTATATACGATATCATCCAAAGGACCGCACTCCACGTCCCAAAGTGAGATTCGAACCCAATAAAGACGATGAATAATATGGAAAAACAGGCAAAAAGATAAAACGTAATCTAGTTATTGGTATCCTTTCGTAATGCAGAATATGACGCAAAGTTTTCTACATTACTATTATCAAGAACGTGTCTGACATGTTATTCTTGATCTTCATATAGGTGACCCATATTTCGTCAATATTTAATAATGTCATCTCACAAGTTTTTAGTTTAGATTATTTTATTTATTTCTATTTTAATGCCATTCACGACGTTTAATGACAAATTTTTGAAATACTTGTTATCATGACGCAATAGCTTGCCATGATATTTAAAGATCATCACCTTGTGCGTGCTATTTTTTTAATTAGAGCCATGACTGAAAGAGTGCTACCGAATTTTTAATGGTTAGATATTTTTAAATGACAAAAGGTTTATGTAAAATCGATTATTGAAGGAATATTATCGATTTGGCATACATGTACTTCGATCTCTATAGATAGTTTTGACCTTTTGATAGATTGATATGAAACAATAGGTATGAGATAAATCACCTAAAATACATTATAATTTATAACCATAAACAATCAATCATTAAGTCGAATGCTGACTAACTTTTTTATACGAATTGTTAGGCCGTTATTTACGGATTGAATTTTCAACGGATTTATCCGTTTTGCTGACTAAGAAAAGAAGCACACAGCGATTTGACTGGTCGACAGAGGACGTATACGCCTCCTTGACACCCGATCTCAACTCTGATGTTTTTGGAAGTCTGTGTTTGTTCTACACCCGATTGATATTTTTTTTATTTCGGTTCGTTATCCCTAAGTTTTATTCATTAACAAGGTCCATATAATAAAATTTACGAAAAGGTGACTTCAAACGTGGTAACATCAACTTATCTGTGAATAGCCTGTCTCGGCAAAATAAATAGTGATCGTACTCGCAGCATACTCTTTAGTTTCGGATAGTTAGAAGATAAAAACCTCGTGTGTTAAGGTTATCACTCACTCACTCGATCCTCTGTGGGTCATCAGATGCTTAAGGCGGCCACACGGGATTTCCATCTGACTCGGTCTTCTGCTGCTCGTGGTGTCGTCTCCATGGTCAGACCTCTGCTTTTTCGGGCTTTGAGGATAGTTCATCTCCACCTCACCTGTGAACGGCCTCTATTTCTTCTTTTTCCCGGAGGTATCCATCTAAAGGCAACCCTTGGTACTGAGTTGGGGAACATCCACATGATATGACCAAGTCATCAGAAGTGCCTTGTTTGGATGGTCTACGATACTGTTGGCATCCCAGTTCTTTTCAATAGTATGTAGTAGATAGTTCTTCGTCACATACGGTATTTGGTCAAAAGATCTATATCTTGAGAATACGTATAAGGGATTTATTTCGGAAGACCTCCAGCTTTCAATCCCCAAAAAGGTCTTCCAGCACTCTGATCCATACAGAGGAATACTAAGGACATTGCTGTTGAAGATCCTGGTCTTAATGTGGTTGTTAAATACTGTGGATCTCCATATTGATTTCAACATGACCAAAGTGTGGCTTGTCTTGCTGATCCTGGTGTCGATTCCTTGTCACAGTTGCCCGTTGTGGTGATTTTGAAATGAGAACTCCTCAACATCCTCCTGAGGCGGATTACAGTTTATCAGTAAAGGATCACTGGTGTTTACTCGTAAAACCTGTGTCTTAATGGTGTAGACTTTCAATTCGGTTCTGTGTACTGTTTCACCGAGAAGCTCTGTGTTTTGCTCCATATTCTGGTGTCTGTTTGATAGCTGACTGTTATTTATTACTCGAGACGCAAGTTCTCATAGAGTTACTGAATGAAATGAACCAGTTTCTGTCGGGTGCCGTAGTGACACAGGAACTTTCAGAGAGACTAACAGTGTAAGTTGTCAAAAGCTTTTTCAAAATCAACGAGTACAGGATAGAGTATGCTGTTCCATTCACATGACTTCTTAAATATCTGCCTTAATACAAATACCAGTATATGGTCAAAACAATATTTTCTGTATTTCTCAATCCGACCTGCCCCTGGTGGTTTGTCTTTCACAGCAGCTGCGATACTTTGGGATATGATGCACTGAAGACCTTGCTAGTAAGAAAGAAAAGTGTAATCCCTCGAAATTTGTTGCAACCTCCAAGGTCACCTTTCTTGGGCAGCTTGATGATGACCCCTATCTTCCGATCTGAAATATCCTCTTTATTATTTCAGATATCTTGGAGGATTGTTTGATTGTATATTGCATATTGTTTAACGTCCCATTCGAGAATTTTTAACTCATACAGAGACGTCACCGTATGCCGGTGAAGGGCTTCAAATTATGCTCGGCACTCAGGGCCATTGAGCAGTGGGGACTCTTTATCGTGCCACCGTGACAGGAACCTACGTTTTAAAGTCATATCCGAAAGACCCGTGTGTCGAGCGCTTGGCGAAAGAACAGTCATTACCTATGTTTACGTATTGAATTTGACGCGGCGCCGCGAACGAGAATCGAAACCTGGCCTCTGCTCTACCCCTAGGCTACCGTGACCGGTGATATTTTGTAGGATATGCTGCAATATGAAGGATGTTTTGTTCCGTGTATTTAGCATATCGGAACATATATCAACCTCTTCTGAGGTTTGACCATTATATACTCAGTAGTTTGTGAATTGCATTTGCCACTTAATTAATTCAGCATGATGCGACCCCTTTCTATCTCACGGTCTGTCTCGTCAATTTAAGGGAGTATCGATGGATCTGCTCGGTTCAGAATCAAATGTTCTTTGCATCTCTATAGTTTTGCCATTTTCTCTATAATCAACAAGCCGTCTTCTGCTATAATAGGGAGGTCTTGGTTGGGGCCGTGGTCACCTCCTAGTTTCTGGTTTTCATATTTTCTTTCAGCGGCTTCCTGTGCTTCCTATGTGAGTTGCTTTGTATAGCAGCGCTAATCTCTCCTTGCGGACTTCCTCACTTCCTTACCTTTCTTTCTATATAAGGCAGCTGCCCTTTCTTTCAATCTAGGTGAATTAGCATCTAGGAGGTTCTATTTTTTATATTATATTTAGTCGTTTTCTTTCTTCAGTGGTGGTTCACGTGTCTTTGGATAACCATTTCGATTTGGCACGTTTCATGTAGCTTAAAACTTCTGCAGCAGCTTCATCTAGGTGGAATTGGTCGATAGCGAAAACTATCTCGTCTAGGAGTGTGCTGTATCGGTTCTTTGAGCTTGGTAACATCAAATTTCTTAATGTACTTGTACCGATCTTGGCCTATCTCAGGACAAATTTATATAGGATATCTACATGTACATGCATATATAATCTATAACAGGCTCGTGGTCACTACCGATGACGGTATGGCGCATTGTTTGCACGTCTTGTAGAGAGTACTTCCATTTACTGTTTATTATGGTGTGATCAATCCGACTTAATTTGGTACGGCCATGTACGGCGATGTCCAGGTCAGCTTGTGGATGATTTTATGAGCAAAGAGACTACCACTTATGATAAAGTCATTAGCTGTAACATGCTAATGAGCCTTTCGCCATGGTCTGTGAGGTCACCCACTGCACATTTACCCATCACTCTTATCCTGTTGAAATAAATCTTTCCCACTCTTGCATTGAAGACCCCATCCCATGTGACATCATGCCTTGGAATGTCACCAAGTACTGCTTGCATTGAGATGTAGAACGTATCTATTGCTTCTTCTTCTTCTTCTTCTTCTACGTTGTCAACTGGAGCATAAGCATTCATAATGGAGACCTTAGTGTACTGGGAGTTAATTCTGATGTACAGTAGACGTTTATTGAAAGGATTTCTCTTAAGAACCGTATTGGCAAAATTCTGGGTGATGTCGAGAGAAACTCCCTCCTGATGGTTGTTATCATTTCATCCAGACCATACAATGACTTCCCCTGAGTTCAGTCTCTGTTTCCCTGTTCCTGTCCAATTCTGACTTCACTCATGGTCAGCAGAGAGAGGAGGTACTGTTCCATCTCATTTAGTGCTTTAGCAAGTCTTCTGGTTTGGTATGTCCGAACATTCCAGCACCCAAATCATATGTAGTGTTTCGTTGCCAGGATATATGATATCGGGTCTTGAACTGTCTTAATTCCAGATGTATGGCCTGCCTCACTCCGTTCACCAGTGGAAATTTAGTTCATTTTAGTCATTTTCGTAGCATGCGTGGGTTTTACGAGTTAGGGTTGCTGGCCCTATTCACTCAATTCTCCTCCTTTCTCATCCGTACTTGGGGCGGCAATGGAGGGATACTTCTACAAAAATAATGATAAAGAGTCTGTTAAACATCCAAATATGAAACATTTTTGTCTGACTCTGTGGGGTCCTTTATTTCAAGTTCAGTGAGTAATGATGTTGTTTCACAAAATGCCATTGCTTGAAATGGTGACGTTTTATGACTTATACTTCATCATATTCCGGTTTTGAAACAGTTAACTGTAACCAATTCAATTCTTACTGTTAATGGATTTGTGTATGAAGTATTGTGTTGTAAATGTTTTAAATTTTGTAATATTTACATTTCAAAGAAATTCCCCCTATGATTCTTTACACAGTAAAATGTAGTTCATTTTCTCATGAACTACATTACATATGTACCACGAATAAGCATGAATATCTCAATTGTTACGTCATAATACCGCACTTGGCGTCAAAAATATAGTGCACACTGTTTTGCTTTAAAAATGACAGTTGAATGGCGTAAATTTATGACAAGTCATCAGAAAAATAATTTAAATATAAGAAATGAATTTGATTTTTGAAAATTCATGAGGTATATGAACTACAACGCTTCACGCCGGCATATTTATCATGAAGCGCTAACGCGCTTCATGAAATATGCGGGCGTGAAGCGTCGTAGTTCATAACCTCATGAATCTTCAAAAATTAAATTCATTAAGACCACCCGGTTAATTTTAAATTAGTGTCACTTTGCTTGAAAGTCACATACAGTTACAGTTCTTGAGATTTTGCATATTTTCGTTATAATAAATCATTTTTCATGTATTATACTGAAAAAAAATCATAAGAGCCATCATTAGGGTCATAAAGCATGAACGTTGATGTGAAACAGTCGTTTTCATGAAAGCAATAGAAAATGAAAAAGACAATTAATTAAGAAAAAAACCCATAAAACAACATCTAGTTTTTGGTGTCTTTTCGTAATGATGTTTATGACGCAATACTTGATTAAAACTATTTTCGAATGTCTGACATTTTATTCTTGTACTTCATATGGAATCATATTTCATTATTTAATAATGTCATATCATAAGTTATTAATTCAAAATATCCATTAAATACCATTCACGAATTTTAATGACAGTTTGTTATGACGCAACAGCTTGTTATGATATTTAGATCATCGCCTTACGTTTTATATAGAGCTTTGAGTGAAAGGATATTACAAAATTTTGGTTTATTTTTATCTGTCTGGTTTATCCTAATTTATAATTTAAAAAAAGATATTTTAAATGACAAAAAGATTGAAAAAGTACATGTAAGCGTACTTTTGTCAATTTGATACACTTCGATCTCTATTTAAAGTTTTAACCTTTGATAGATTTTATAAATAAATTAAAATCATGCAATTTAAGGGCAACTTGATCAACCTATATGGATCGAGAAAAAGTACAGCATCCTAATACGTGAGTAAAACTAGATCAATTTAGCAAGGGACGTCTAATCCATCTTCTTGTTGTTTTTTTAATATGTAAATCTTTGTCAGTTTTTAGAGTAGTGCAATAACACACCCTTATAACGTAATCGTTCTACATTTTTATAACAATACTGGGTTATTGATAGTGGCAGTTGATCGAGATATACCGCTGTCAATGGTAGAAAATAATGGAACTATGCAGTTGTACCGGTTCGTGTCCCATTCAACGTTTTTG
The DNA here is from genome assembly GCA_003671525.1 of Saccostrea glomerata. NCBI lineage: Eukaryota > Metazoa > Mollusca > Bivalvia > Ostreida > Ostreidae > Saccostrea > Saccostrea glomerata. The sequence goes on along the minus strand of PRKT01000015.1, from coordinate 2,628,611 downwards.
CAAGAAATGGTATTTGTATTGTCCAAAGATTAGATTTATTTTTCAAAACTTTTTCATGATGTATTCTTTTACGCAATTCGAACGTTCAATGTTTAACAATGTGATATACAATTCTCTTTTAAAAACTATATTATCGCTGAGGAAAACTCCTTCAAAAAAAAAGATGGGCTGCCTGGAGAGTCTTTTGTCCTACAATACTTATTTGTTTGACGAGTGGGGCTTTTGCACCTTTACGAATTGTATTTTTTATATGACAACTAAATAGTCTTTCTCAGTTTAACACACATGCAGTGGAATACTTTTATTGAACATGTCAAAGTTTTGGGAAAATCTCATTTTCTTTGTTTAAATTCATAATGACCAAATTTATCGCTCGGCTGATAATATTTTGTGTAATCTGTCAATAAAACTTGGATCAATTTGACTTGATTAACCCATCTGTTAAAAATACAGACAATATACAAAGACAGGTAAGTGGACACCGCCTGTGTATAGCAGGTGTCTCAGGACGAATTTCAAAATGATCATACTGTCCGATTTGCTGACTGAACAGACATTGCTTCAATCTAAATTAAACACCCAGTACTTATCATCATAAATATAAAGGTGTTTTTGTTGACTAAAGATCACATAAAAATAATATACAGTAGTAATTCATGCATTGCAAAACGATGCATACTGTCGATATTTTGAAAATTACCTATAGTCTTACAACTTCTGTATAGGTGCATTGGCTTTCAGTGATCTGATAATGTCCACAATCTATTTCCTGATTTGGTAACAGGTGCAACAAGCCCGAGTGTGAATCGATCATTACAAATCTGAAGTCTTTGTTAGATAATCGATAGATCGATTATCTATTTATATACTCTGACCTATATTTGCCTTCTCGACCTCATGAAATAACCTGAAAAATGAACATATTGAAAATTTTCCTTGCATCGTTAGACCTCGTTGATGCTGAATTCAGGCGCCATCGACAAGAAGAAGCCAGCCATTCCCCCGAGAGAGGCAATTCCACAGTTTGTCGTTATTATGTTATAATATGCATATATCGACGGTTTGAAAGAATACGTTTGCTGGTTGTATACATTAAATAGAGTCTCAATGGACTACAGGCGCGAGAAATGAACGGAAATCGATATCCACTCTCCAAGTAGTGCATCCACAGAACTCGCCAATATCTTGACGTCACAAACATTCTGCAAGATGATTGGCGGTCTTGACATAAATATTTAATAAGTGTCGCATAGCTAATGTCGCGAAATGGATTACCGATATTTCACAAATGATCTCAACTAACGTTTTTCATCTCGCTGGAGGTCATTTGACAAAAATGAAAATTATTCAATATTGATAATGAGAATATCTCGAGCATGAGAGGGGAAAAATGTAGAAAGTGAGGAATAATACGAAGACCAGCTTCTCTCTCATCCTTTATCCGGATTGGATATATATTAATGTTGAATCTAGTGTTTCGCAGCTTTACATTCATAGCATCTGTATCGGGAGTTGAATACACCGGAGGTTAGTTCAAACTCTGGAATGATGTCGACTAGCAGACGTCCCTCCCTGCCTCCGATGCCGGACCTCTCCCATCTTGATGAAGCAGAGAGGAAACAGATAGAGGAAGTCCTGAGAAGGCAGCATGAAGAGGAGGAAAGGGAACAAGAAATGATAAGGTGAGGATAGACCAGCCGCCATTTTGTCTGCAGTCACAGAATATAGACACTCGATGTCCTCAGATGGCATAAGCATCTTGGTTCGTTTAGAACTATGAAATGTTTTACTTAACTAATTGCAAAAAAATTATCTCCTTATAAACAAATTTAATACATGTAAAATACATAGGAATATGGGCCTAGGCCTAAATCAATACACACATGTATGCAAGAAGATGTGATTTTTTTTTTTAATTCTGCTTGCATTGATACATGATATGTGTTAAATCTGATTGGAAAATGCGAAATGAAGAATGACTAATTATCTGTATAAATCCAGATTAATTTGATTAACGAACAGAAAACGAATTACATATTTATCATTAGTAGCAAATGAGATATTAAAGTATAGATAGATATATCGAAGGGGCTTAAATTCATCCTAATTCTTGATTAAATATATCTGCCGCTATTCGAAAGGATAGTTTTATATTGACTATTATCGCAACAATTTTATATATAAGAGACAGATTCTTCGAGGCATCTTCGCGATTACTTCCCTTTCGTCAAACTCTTCAGCTGTAGGAAATAGAAAAAGCCTCGAGGCGCTTTATTCGCATGAAGCTGAGGATAAAGTTTAATCTACATCTCATCGCATGAAGCTAAGGATAAAGTTTAATCTACATCTCATCCTTTAATAAAATTAGGCTAATTAATAAATTGCCATCGACTAGACTAACCTGTATGATGGTATTATATAACCTCAAACGCGGGAAAATGCATAGCCAAATACTTTGGGTATATACCTCACTACAAAATTTGCTTCCTTTGGGAAGAACAGCCCCAGGTAAGCATGGACATCTTGGCACCTTTTGCTTTTACAGTAAGATCACTGGTTAATTTTCGCAGATCTTCTCTTTACCACACATGTTTTATTCTTAATATTCTTTTTTCCATATCCATGATATCCGAGAAATGAAGGCCGTCTCCAGTTTTCTGGAAAGGTTAGGTTGTGGAGAGCCAGGGAATCAGGATTTCCCCCTCCTCTGTGCCAGTGAATTGTTTATGAAAGGACTGATTTTGATGAGTCTGGTCATTCATTTAAATTTTAATTTTTAAATAAACTAAATTTCAAAGCATCATTTGTACTCCCTGTGTTCAATGTTCATTTTGAAGTTGGTATAGCTATGCTTTTAAAAAACAAAATATATACAGTAGATGTTAATGAAATAGGGGTAAAAATAAAACTTTATTCATACAAGCTAGTTAAGCTATTATTGCTAAAAGCATGCTGGACCTGCATTTTACTGAATCCCTTTTAAGCAAGGGAAAAAAAAAACAAGACATATTGTTCATATCCTTATCACTGAGCTGTATACAGTAGTTGTAAATATCAGTTGAATCTGTTTTTGCTGTCTATGCATAGTTGTGCTGATCAAGGTTCAGTGAGTTGAGATTGGTAGTCTTTAGTCTGAAAATAATACATGTATGAGGCCACATTCTCCAGAAGCATCTTTATTTGTCTAGTCAGTTTGAATGGTTGGTTAAATTGGGAATAATTATTATCAGTCATGAAGGGGCAAATGTAATTTTAAATGGATATTGAATAATTATACACACATTTTCATACATACTTGTACATACTTATATTAGTATGATTATACTTTCTTCTTCAGGAAAATGCAACATGATTTTGAGTCCTATCGTCAATCTGTTGATAAAATCAACTTGGAGGCAAAAAAGCTTGGTCCGCAGGGTCAGCTGGATACAGGAGCGGTGTGCCAGATTTGCCACAAGACAAAGTTTGCGGATGGTGTTGGACATGTCTGTCACTACTGCCAACTTAAATCTTGTGCTAGATGTGGAGGAAGAATGACAGTCAAGCAAAATAAGGTACTACTACTTAGTACTCAACTTGTGAGTTATGTAAATTCATCATTATTTTTTTTTTTTTTACATCTTACAATGTTCTCTTTAGGAGTTTTACTGTGTTATCAGCGTTTTTTTTCCTTATATAACTGGTACTGATAAACGGCACCGTTCCCAATGCCAAAAAACTTTCATGTTCCCCAATTCTGTGACTAAAAATCTCAACTTGTGAGTTATGTAAATTCATCATTATTATTATTTTTTTTTTTTACATCTTACAATGTTCTCTTTAGGAGTTTTACTGTGTTGTCAGCATTTTTTTTCCTTATATAACTGGTACCGATAAACGGCACCGTTCCCAATGCCAAAAAAAATTCATTTTCCCCAATTCTGTGACTAAAAATTCCCAATTCAACTGTAATGCAACAGACTAGGACAACATCCTATTTCTTGTTAAATGAAACATTGTACAAGTTGACTAACTGATCACTTCAGCTTAAATCGAAAGTAGACAATGTCGTAATTTGGCGGGACACGTGGGTTAGACAGCGTAGTGTCATACATTTTGACAAATCGAAAGCATGAAAATGTCAAAGCATGGGACGTTGATATAAAAAACAATAAGTACTTGTTGCTTATTCTTTAAAACAAGGAGTAATAGGTAATTAATTTAAAATAAACACAAAATACAGTGCATTTGCGTAAATGAGAGAAAATTCGCCTGTTTTTCTTTGATGTTATTTTTCCCAATTGAACCGGTATCGGACCCATTCCCAATTGGTGGAAAAAAATCGCTGGTTGTATCAAACTCATATGCACGATAATAGGATGTAAACAAAATCAGTGTTCTCAATTGACAGGAATATTTTAATTTTAAAACGTTAAAATAAAATTACATTTACTACTTATCAACATTTTATCAACAATTTAAATTTGACTTTAATAAATGGGTATGCAACTCCCACTTAAGTTATGCCAAGCAAAAAATTTTCATGGATGGGTATAAGATACTAAACCAAAAATAAATCTCATAAAAATTAAAGTTAAATAGATCTGAAAAAATAAGGGAGAAAAATGGAATTTTTGGATTGTCTTTTTGTCAAAAATACTGAAGTGAGATGTGATTAAGGACATAACCCTGCATCTTCCTCTCTCTCTCTCTCTCTCTCTCTCTCTCTCTCTCTCTCTCTCTCTCTCTTCTCCCCATCCCTTTTCTATTTCACCATGACTGGCACTCTTTGGTTCATTTTGGGCCTCTTTCTTTTCTTGAATCAAATTTACAAAATGGACTGTATTTAGCAGCACATCCATCTGTGACTAAGTTTTTCTGTCCATGGTTAAATGATACTGGACCTTTCATCACAACTGATCTCTTCCATTAGTCACTGACAATGGAACAGTCAATCATGTACTGCACATAAGGGATAAAAAGCAATACACAGTACTATTGTTATCCTGTGTAATTGAACACTTGCTTGCTGGATCTGTCCGTTAATAATTTATCATAATATTGATAAGTGTTCACTTCTAGCCAGAACACTCAAGGAATTTATAACAAGAGTTATTGCAGATATATTTGCACATGTCAAAGGAACATTTGAGGCCAAAAGGCAGTGAAGATTTTTATGTGTATTATGTCATATTTCATACAGTTTATTACCCATAATCCTAATAGTCAATGATTCTTATAATAAAATAAAAAAAGTGCGAATTTCAAAGGTTATAAGTATTATTTTTCATTCACTGACCATGTTTTATGAGATGCATTGTTAAAAATGTCAGTGCCTTTCCTTAGCAAGGGATACAGTTTACCACAAGCTGATTTCACATTTCAAGAAAATTGCAGACCTGTTTACCCATACAATTCGCTGTATTTTGTACGGATTTTTAGTTAAAAATACGTCTCACGTTTTGCTATTATTAAAATATGGAAATCGGAAATATGTTCGTTTGGAACTAGCAGTTAGTTTTCGTTATGATCTGTCTTCGTTTTACACTTTTAAATTGCTAAAAAAAAAAAGAGAGAAAGATTTGAAACACTTAAGTGATGTTGGGTTGCCAAAACGCTGTGGTTTTATAATATGAAAAAGATCATGTTGTTAAACCAAATTTTAGGAATCAGAAAAGCAGTTGTTCTCTTTTTAAATATGTAAAATCAAGGAAAAGTTAAATCTTACTGGAAATTGCCAAATCTCATGGAGAAATCTAATCAAAAATACTGAGAGACGACGATATGGGTGAACAGGTCTGAAATTGGTGCATCACTGTAGTGAATTACTTGTAATGAATAGATAATTCATACATAATATATTTGTACATAATTGTAGGGAACCTGTGAAGCATTATGGTCTTGAAGGTCAAATTTTACATTTACTTTGAAACAAAAACTATTAACAATTATATAAGGGCAAACGATTGAGACAAAGTGATTATGAATTAAACATGAACAAAAATTCTTGTTTCTACTGCAAGGCATTGCAAAGATTTCAAGATAAGTGCTTCATGATACGAATATTACATCTAAACATTGTAGTGAATAGCAGATATTTTAAGTCATTAAAGATTTAACCTAACAAACAAGGAATAGTCAATCCTATATTTTAATGGTGAAAAAGGAAGTTAACTCTGTAGGGACCTATGTTTGCTCCCCTGAATTTACTGTGCAAGTCTGAATGCTGATTCTAAGTTTGGTAATATTTAACTGCTGTTATCTTTATAAAAGAAAATCAGTACAATCAATATGGAGCTATTCCTCACTGGTGCAGAGAGGGCTGGTTCAGGGGAAGGATTTTTGAGCATTGTTTGGATATTCCAATATTCTGCGGTGCTTTTCAGATCTTTGACCTTCATATAGAGATCTCCAGTTAATATCGAAAGGTTTCCCTTGCTTCACAATCTTGCATCATGCAGCATGTATACCATCCAATTAAAAGTTATACAAACAGTTTTGTTCTTATATGCACTATATGATACTTTGGTCCTTGATATCTTCATTTCTATTGAAAATAAACTATTAATTTCCTCACTAGTCATGCATTGATTATGACATCATGAAATGAACTGTTATTCCTATATCCTAAAATATTCTTCAAAAATAGCCAACTAAAGTTTGAGGTTTTTTTTTCATTATTTCATATAGAGCACAACTTGTGATTGAAAAAGGGCAACTATATAATGATAGAACTGTTTCAGAACATTATTAAGCAATCATTTGAAGGATTAAGAGTTGTTTTCGTACAGTTTAACTGGGTTATGAAGAACCCGCCTATCAGGAAATTTTAGTTTAATAACAAGAACTTTTAATGAATCTCATAGAAGACATCTCTTTTGACATGTTTAAAGATATGAAGAATCTTGGTTAGAGGGAAAAAAATTAGGGTTCCACTGTAACCTTCCTTAAAACCAAGTTTTACTGTATTTTAATTCTTTTTATGAAGGAACATGTACACATGCAGAAACACCAGTTTATTTTGCAAAATTCAAGAACACTGCAATTTCACAGTCTGCTGTCTAATACCTGAACTCACTAAGGAAACTTTGTTATAGGAAATGAAAGTACGAAGTATCTAAATGATGTCTGAAATTGGATAAAAAGTGACAGCTAATTAATTGGTTTTAGGATAGGGTCATTTTATGCACAATGGAAACCTAGCTCTTTAATTAACATAATTAGGGAATACAATCTTGATTTTCTAGATTCTTCTGCTACGGTATAGAGTTTCTCTTTGTTGCAAAGAACATTCTTTGTTTTGATCCTTCCATGGTGATCTGCACAGTTGCAGAAATTCATTATGAAACTTCTGCAAGTTTGAGTTATTGGCTGTTTTCATAGACTGCAGTTATTTACATTCACAATGACTGTTTGGTGTAGCTTTGGACATCGTCAGAAGAATTCAATCAATACTTGTCATGCTTATGCTATATAGCTTACTGTGCAAACACTCAGAGGCACATGATCATATCTGGCATTGCTCCATCGCATTAAACTTATAATCGGCATCTACGACTATATGATATAATTTTAGACTATTTATGTGACATTTGAATAATGTGAAATCAGGCAGAGACCACAATGCAGACTTAATTTGACTTTTTAAATGATCGGTTTCGCTCAAAACTGTTCTCCCTCTGGGGTCTGTTTTCATGTACATTTGCAGAAACAGAAAATAATGTTCCAAAAGTATTAACAAGTATAATCGAATTTCATTTACAAAATACTTAGGTAGGTGGGTTTTACATTTGCATAGAAAAATAGCAAGGAAATCGCTGAACAGTGAGATGAAACACTCAAAATCCATTTCCCTGTGTTGTCTGCAGAATTAAATTGTCAGGGGTGAAACTAGTTTGAAACATCTAAATTTCTCTTTGTTTGTGTGTGAAAAAATGCCAATCAATTTAAATAAAACTTACCAGGAAGTCCATATTTACTAAATTAATTGCACAGATTTTATATATACATGTACTTTCATGATCAAATTATATATGCATGTATACCTGCAACATCAATTTTATGATATATTTCTGCAAAATTATATATGTGTCTTTAAGTATATTTATGAAAGACTTAGTTTTGGTAATAATTAAGATTATTAATCAGCTGTTTGCTTTGAACTTGACCATGTTTTCTTTTCCTGTCTGTTAGAAATTGGATGATAAAACTGCACCCCCTGTCAACAATCCACCAACCGTAAGTTTCGATTGGCTGTTGTATTCACTGAAGTCAATTCTCATTGGTCAGTGTGATCATCATAACCTTTCATGCCCATTAACAAATACAATAATGAAATATTTAACTTAACTCAACAAAAAAAAAAATTATATGCTAACATTCATGTGGAGTATATATGATTTCAAATCTTTAGTTTAGATGTATTTTTTGATTTGGCAGTATACGTAACATTTTTTGAATTGAAACTAAATAAATACAAAACTAGATGCTAATTCATATCCATTGAACACATTCAGTTATTATAACTGCATGCATATACAGCTCTGTAATTTTTTTCACATTTGGTTATGCTTTGTTTTAAAAATGGATACATGATTGTGTGTTTTGTTTGTCTGTTATATGGCATGGTGAAATCTTATGAAACTTTTGCATTCAGCTGTTTGATTCAGAGATGTAAAAATGCACTCTAAGTTACCTGGATTGAATGCACTACGATAAACAAGTACATTTGTACTTCATCATGTAAAAACACAGTCTCTGCGAAAGTTTTTACACTAAGAACAAATGAGTGAAATGTTTGACATTTAGAATCAATAAATTGGGGGATGAGAATTTTTACAGTAATTTGAGGGAACAAATCTGTGATTGGTGTCTAGCTGTTCTATGCTTAAAACTAAGATGTGGAAAATGTCACATTAAAATCTTCTAAAGGGCACTTGTTGTATAGACAATTAGTAAAATGGCATATAGTTTTATGTGTTATTTGTAGAAAAGTACAGATGGATTTTTTGTCATTTTTTTCAATGCATGAGAAGAGTGTTCAAAGTTTTTCAATACTTGTGTTTGATGTAATTTTAGTAATATATGCACTTCTTTGTTTATTTGTTATATTTGATGAATACTTTAATTATTTTAAAATCTTTATTTATTTTGAAAAAAATCTGTTTGTTGCATATTGTCAAGAATTTTAGGAATCGTTCAATCACTATACAGAGTGCAAGTGTAGGATTGATTGATTGTATACTGTTTAACGTCCCTCTCCAAAATATTTCACTGATATGGAGACGTCACCATTGCCGGTGAAGGGCTGCAAATTTGGGCCTATGCTTGGCACTTAGGGCCATTGAGCAGGGAGGGATCTTTATCGTGCCACACCTACTGTGACGCGGGGCCTCAGTTTATTTGGTCTCATCAGAAGGACCGCCCCATTTAGTCGCCTCTTACGACAAGCAAGGGGGTACCGAGGACCTATTCTAACCCGGATCCCCACGGGATGCAAGTGTAGGAGATGAAGCAGTTATAGAAACATGATTGTTACAAAATATTGTTGACGTACCCTTATCCTTTCAGCTAATTTTGGTTGTCATCACTGGTAAATTAAACACTGTTAATTATATTATATTGATTTACATTTTGTCACTGAATGAGGGTCGAAATAAGAAAATATTCACAATTGAAAAGAGGCATTCAAATTTGATTTAAAAGATGGACACAAATTTCAGTTCCCCCCAAAAATTGTTAGCCATATCTATTTAAAAGTACTAATTATATGTTGTGTAATATGTGTAAAAATTGACTGTTTAATGGATTAGACTTTGAGTAGGAATTATACAATCCGCGAGGGAATAGTGGGAGGGGGAGGATGACAGTTTATTGGCTGATCCCTAATAAAATATTCACTGTCACATAAAAGCAAGCACTTCTCACCTCCCACACAGAGTGGCAGGCAGTGAACAGAACACATAATGTCAGAATGGTGAAGGTAAAAGTACCAATAAAGTGTACCACAAGTTATGGTTTTACAGGCCAAGTGACATTTCATGGAGTGGGGATGTTCAAGTGCTTGAATATTGATCCAGGAAGTGAAGACTGTCCCATATCTGTCCATTTTTGTTTTGTTTTTGAAAATTACTTAGTAGACATTTCCAAGAATTTATCAACTACAATATATTTTAATATTTGATAAGTATATATATGTAAACAAGTAAAAATTCTTATTCAAGTCAAGTTCAATTTTGTCCACTTTTGTGCCTGAAATTACCCCCTTGCAAATGGTTTTTATCTATTGATTAGCCCATTAAAAAGTTTATATAAAATTACACATTTACAGTACTTTAGTAAAGCAATTCTTTTCTCTTCATAAGAATTTCACAACAGGGTATGCTTACTCCTTCTTTGCACCTGATCCCACCTCTGGTATTTCTCTGTTGATACCCTGTTCACAGATATGCATTGATTGTTAATTTTTTGAAATAGACCCCTATTGATATCTTTACTTTTTTCATCCATGCATTTGTTAAATTGTGATATTCATTTTAGAATACATGGTCTGAGAGTCTGATTACTAATAATTTTTTGCACCATTTCCAATTAAGATTTGTCTACTTTTCAGCCTTATGCAATAGACTTGACTTTTTTCTCTGCAATGGAAAAGTTTGTTGATGCCAATTCAATTTTACACACTTATCAATTCTATATTTACAGACTGTGTGGTCCTGTAACCTTTGTCGTAAGAAGCAGGATCTTCTGGCAAAAACGGGGGCTTGGTACCACGGGGGAATGGCTAAACCAGTCCAGCTAGGTCTAGACACCCAGACAGAAAGCGACACAGCCTCCATCAAAACAGAAATTAGTCCTCCTAATGAAAAACGACCAAAAATCTACGAAAAGAAAGCAGATGGTACCATATCTGGGTCTGACAAAGAAAATATCAAATCAGGACCCAGGGGACCACACCCTCATCCTAAGGAGGGCATTAGGAGACAGACGTCATTGGATACAGGAAGTTCACAACAACACAGTCGAGGAAGACATAATGAACAATATGCCTTGACTCCAGAAGATGGTGAGAAGTTTCGTGAACATGGACAAGGGACTGAGCGTGGACGAAACCGTGATCGCTCTCCTGCTTCTAGAAGACATTATAGTGAAACAAGGCTGTCAGAGACAGATAGAAGATTTGCTCAAGAATTCCGACATGGTGATAGAATGGGTAGGGGGGAGGGTTCATCACGGTCCAGGGATCCATCGAGGGAGCGGGGACCACGGGATGACATGAAGAGGGGACGTGATACTCACCCTGACAAACGAGTACGAGATGGACCCAGAGATCTCAGGTGGTAGACACATAATATATTTTTACAATTTTTTTTTTTACATCAAATCTAGATGAAAATTTTAGAATGTTAAGAAAACTAGTATAAACGAAATTTGAATCTACTTTGCTTCCCCATTAGGAGTAGATTGCTCCTTTTGATTTTGAGGAAACAAGGTCAAAGGTCAAGAGTCGAACAAGAAATAGGAATCTATTTCAATTGCTTGAAATTTGACTTGTCCTTTATGGGTAAATGACCCCTGATTATTTGAGGTCACAAGGTCAAGGGTCAAACTTGACAAAAAAAATATTGGCTTCACTATATCTTCAGAACTATTTGCTTGACAGTGATCATACTTGCCATGCTGTTTCTCCAAAAGGTAGTTGAGCACTGTAGGGTTTGAGGTCACAAGGTCAAACTTATGAAAATAAAGAAAGGTATTGTATTTTTCCAGCATATTTTATACACTTTATTTGGCATATATCAACTTTGATACATTTATTCTGGAACTTAACAGTGCTTAAGGAGTCAGTGACCCTTATTGATTTTGAGGTCACAAATTCAAAGGTCAAGGTCTAATTTGGATATAGGAAGAAATTGACTGAGCACTCAGTATATTGAGAATCTTTTGCTTCACAGACATCAGTTTTTAAATGAATACTTTGGATTTCCTTAAGGACTAAATGAACCCATTAGAAATTGGGAGGATTTTTTAAAACATAATATAAGGAACATAATCTTTAGGTACCAAATGTTCCCTATTCTTATGTAACTTGTTTCAGCTATGGCTTAGCAAAGTGATATATAGCACATTGTGGTGTAAATCATTGACAAAACAGATAGTTATAAACCCAATTGTGGCAGATCAAGTTAGAGAATGTGAGTAAAAATAGCTAAATCAATATAACGCTGCACTTATAATGACCAAGTCTTATGATTTCCCCCGATGCAGTTTATAGCTTCATGGTTTCTTTCCAAGAATGGAGTCAATCCCTAACATTGATTATAGTCTTGCAAAAATCCTCAAAAATATCACGATCATTCATTTCGTGTGGTTTATTTATTTTATATAGACACCTTTGGGAAAAGTGGGGGAGGGGTGTTTACATTATACAGTTTGGAATTTGTGTCTCATTAAACCCTAAAATATACTACACTGTATTTCAAAAAAATAATTGCGTAAAAAAAATTTCATGTACATGTAATTAAAGGAGATTGATTAGAAAGACACATAATACGTAGGATTGGCGGGCTACAGATTTGGCTACTAAAGAAAGACCTCTAAAGATAAAATTACGTCTCTTGTTTATGTGTGCTGAGAAGAACGTATTCCTTTTGATCACATCAATGATGGGAAAAAAGTTTTTAGAAAAAGAATTCAAATAAAAATGTGCTACCTTTTCTATCTGTGCAGTTCTGTGTGCAGTCTGTAATAAAATTGATTTTTAAGGTTAAAGCAACTGTTTTTCCTGGCACCTTCTTCTCTCAGATCAATATGCAGCATTTGTCTCACTACGGAAAAAAACTGCAGCAAAAAACAAATTACAAAACAGGGGGGAATTATGATCAAGCATTCTTTGCAATATCTACCAAACTGTGGAATCCCCATTGTTCGTGGGGGACCAATGTTCGTGGCTTTCGTGGGTTATCCTGACCCACGAATTTACATCCCTACGAACAGTAATCTATGTCTTAATATGGACAAAATGTGAAAAAGATAATACAAATATGTGTATACTTAATGTTGCAATTCTTTCTATAATTATTCACCTATTCGATCAGTTCAATAAACCTCAAGAACTGGTTACAAAGGAAATAAGGCATAGTGACTTGATATAAATAAGATTTTATTTATGAAATTGTCATTAAATACATAAGTGTGAATGCCCTGTTTGTAAACCTAATCATATCAAAGGGTGTCTTTGCATTTTTTTTCATAAACACATTTACATGTACTTTGGTTTTTCGAAAATCCAATTTAGTGCCAAATATTTTTACTCTGTCAAAATAAGTTATGCAGTTATAGACAGTACATGCATAACTTTTTTGAATGATTTTTAACATGGAATATTTATTTACAGAGATGAAAGACATCGTGACCCTCATCGAAGTGAGCATGACATAGTCTATAAACGTAGCAAAGACCCTGATCACTACAGACAGTCTCCGGTGGAAGGCATGAAAGGCCATGACTATGCAGACAAAGAGACAATACGTGGCTCACGCGAGCGTGTAGACATGTTAGACGGTGAAAAGAGACGAACAAGGGACTCTTCTCTCTCAAAAGTCAACAATATGCAACCTCCCTCGTCAGGGAAACTGGATCGGAGTGGGAGTGGACGATTGTCGCGGCCCGAGCGGACTCCTGTAGTTAGCTCCAGTCGTAGGTCCCCCACCACGTCCGAGAGGGAGAAGGGGAAGGAGGGGCTGGACATGTATCACGGAGAGTCCCCCTCACCAAGGTCCCCCAGTGTATCCTCTCGGCATAAAATGAGAAACGTGTCCCCTACAGTCAAGGACGAGAGTGGGCGTGCTAACAATGGATCTTACAGTTACTCACACAGTGTCTCTTCACACCTCGATCCCAGTGCAGCCGCGGGAAGAAACTTAACCAAGAACAATAACAACAACAATCGCAAGAAAATGGAGAACCTGAGGGCTGACTCTCTCAGTTCTGACCCCTCGGACTGTGCCAGGCCTCCCCCACCCAAACCCCACAAACACCGCAAGGGCAACAAAAAACAGAGACAGCACTCACTCAGTAGCTCCGACGATGAGATCAGATCCACCCCAGAGAATTCTAGTTACGAAGGAGAGGAGGAGAGTGAGAGCATTGTTAGTGAAAAAGGTGGGTACTCTGTAGTTTTACTCAAGTTAAGTTGAATGAAAGAACAGATTTAGTTTATAAAATTTCTTGTTTTGATTTACTGTACATGCTGATCACTTTTCCCTGGTATTTGGATGGAAAATACAGTATAATATACAGAATTTACGGTCAATATTAGTCAATAGTTCTTATATTTACTGAGAATTCTTCAGAATTTTCATTTATTTTAAGATGAACAATATTTAATTATGAATTAAAATAAACAAAATAGGATAAGAAGTTAGGCCGACTCCTCTATAAATCCTCTCCATATTCATGTTTATGTAGGTTTACTTATCGTAGTATGTATAAAATGAACATACGGTGCTATGATTTTAAAAATTAATGTTTTAATTTCAATCCCAAAAAGATATAAATGGTTTAGGTATTGCACATCTTTCAAAAATTAATGGCATCTGGTTTCTAGTTTTGCACAAATTTAGTTTTTGTGAACATCAAAAATGAACTTACCACTTTGGAAGTATGTTTGTAAATTTTGCCAATTAATTTCTAGGATATGAAATACTTCCTAAAAATTTCTTTTTTCAAAAATAATGGTTAAAAACTGGCTTGGCTGATAAAAAAAGATAAATATTGCAAGTTTATTTGTAATTTGAGTTCTTACTAATATATGGCCATTATATATACATCCCTGGCAACAGCAAATGTATGCTTAGGGGAATTAGAAATGGGAGAAGAAAGATGGAGAAAGGATGAGATATTAGCTGCTAAGATTAAAAAGTTTCTGTCGGTGAGTTTGCATGCTGTCCGTGTGTCTGTAAGTAGACTGGCAGGGGTTAGTACAGCTGTCTCTTTTTGCCATGCATTATCACATGTATATATATTACAGCTTCTGAGTATTGCTCTTGACTGCAGAAATAATAGCTTGTTCAAAAAAAGCTGAGACAGACACAATCTGCAGAAAGAGACATATGTAGTTATTGATTTCTGTGTATTCCTAAAAAATTCATCATATTGCCTCATTTGGGGGAAAAAACAGACTCATGACTGAAATATACAGGGCTCAGTTGTAATATACAGGGCTCAAAGTCTCAGAGATGTCTAGCTGTCACCTTTCATTGGTTAACGAGGTGGAAACTTTAGCCATAAAGTAAACTTGTTGGGGAGTCATGTTTCTGTCAACGAAGATTTAAAGTTCATGAATGACCTAATAATCCTTCTGACAAATCCTTTTAATGTGTTTTAATAGTAATTAAAATTTGCTGTTTTTAATTGTAATCTGAATGCACTTTGTGCTTGTTTATTGTCTAGACGTTTGAGATGATTTACGCTGGAGATGGTGCTCTGCATTGATTGGTCAATAACTTGTACTTTGATGGTATAGGTTTTCCTGTTTTGACCCCCGAAGAAATAATTAACATTACGAATGTTTTCTGTGGAATTGGTATCTAATTACCTGAAATGTTTTTAGGTTAATTAAAGTGTTTTGATAAAAGAAAGGAATTATAAACAATTTGTTCAAAGTACTCGACTATATGTTAAATAGATAATTACATATTTTTGATCAACAGCTAGTAAAATTACGTCGTCTTTAGACATATATCTGTTAAGATCATTTTCACCCAGATAATTTGGCAACCAAGATGGTTCCATCTCGTGTTTATTGTATGTATTAAAGATAATGCCTCTTTAATTATCAACACACCTAGCCTTCCTGCCCATAGGAGAATTTTGTTTAGGGACTTTGGTTCTTTTTTACTTTTAAAATTCAAATTCTATACACAGGAATGAAGATGCTGAAGGGAGCTCTTCAATATTTGGATTCTGGCAGCTTTTTTGTTGTGTAGAAATTTTTCAGCTTTAAAATACTCTTATAGTACATGCATTTTTTATGCAGATAATTCACTGTCATCATGAGATTCAAAATGATACTCATTCTGGCAAATATCATAAATAAGTTGAACTTTATTACAAAGAACATTCAATAAAGGATTTCAAGTTCTAATCATGATTGCATGAAATATTACACAACCAAAAACACAGAAGACTTGTTTTAAAGAAAACCTAAATCCATAGTGTAAAATGGCATGTAATTAAGTCATTGGACCAAAAAGACTGTACATATTGTGCAATCTATTGTCGAGGAATTTTGATAACAATATTTGAACAGCTATTTAATTATTGATGGCGATTCACGAGAACATTATTGATTTGCACATTAAATAGCAGAGACATCTTTGAAGCATGCATACCATTGGGTTTTGTTTTGCATCGCTTGTAATGCATGGTGCTTACAAAGAGTATGGGACATTGTTTTTAGAAATTGGCCCCATCATTAAGAATGTCTCCTAGTTGAAAGTAAACTTTGACAAGGTAGAAAATTCAATGGACTGTAATAAAGATTAGCATAATAAGGTCACACTGTTTCTTCTTCCTATGTATTTTTTCCTTGAAAGAGTTCAGTTTTGAAAATATGCCTTTGGAGTGCATAAAGTCTACAAATACTGGAATTTTTCTTTCAGTCCTCACACATGAAAAAAAAATGTTGGCTTTCATTAAAAAAAAGAGGGAGATTGATACTGGAGACTGTGTGATTTGAAAACAGCTCTGTGGGATAAGTTATATGCTTTATTTAGTCATCCATTCTGGTTTGATAGACAGATTTGGTCAATTCTGCATTCTTATGATCATCCATCATCTTCAGCTGTCAGGAAAATCCTGACATTAAGGAATATTGTGTAAATAGACTGGAATAAGATCCCGGATATAGGGGGATTGATTCCCCCCAGCTTCACGCTAGTCCTTTAGTGCAAAAAAGAAAATGAACGTTCTTTATACTCCTAGAGACAGCTTCCTTGTTTAAGGGGGAAAGAAAAAAAATTGACAAGCTAGCGACACTTTTTCAGGATGAATATGATGAATTTTTTTTTGGCTGGTGTTGGAATATATAACTGTGGTTGCTTTATTGTTTTATACATGTTTTTTTTTATTTTACTGGGCAGTAGTGGATTCTTTTTTGTATTTTTTTTTGTGTTTTTCTCTCGCCCTTTGTTTCTCCATTTTTTAGAGCTTGCCATTTTTATGTTTCCAGGGGGAAATGAAAGCAGTTTAAGGCAAACTATTTCGGCTGGTAGGCCCGACACCTATAATGGCTGTCAAAAATGTTGCCATGGCAATGTTTGCTGCAAGAACGCTGCGTATGAGACCGAGACACATGTTTTGAAAGACTCTGGAATAGATACAGGGCACTCCAGTAGTAGCCAAACATTAAACGAAGACAGTTCCAAGGTACCACCAAATGTTCCTAATGCCAAAAAGCTTCCTCCTCTACTGGAAAGCCTCTTTTACATGCATTGTATTTAGGCATGCAATTTCAAGATTTTAATAAAACATAACTTGTTGTCACCTGAACTTGGAAATTAATACAATGACAAGTGACTCAAAAGTTCTAAACCCCATAATTCTGCATAATTGTAAACAGTGCAAGTAACTCCATAGAAAAAAGTTTTCAGAAAATTTCAATCTACGTGTACTAGGTATAATTTACTCTGACAAGCTAATCATTTGAGATCCATATTACACTTTTTAAAAAATAAATCCTCCATTCATAATGAACCCTACTAATAATTAATTTAAAAAAAATATTTTAAAAATTCTAAAAAGCCCAATATTTTGGAAGACAAGAAGTTATGTTGAACAGTTCCCTGTTTTGAAATTGTGGTGTCTGTCCAATGTTCATGTTAGACAGTAATTTTTCTAAATAGCATTTGTCACAATTTTTTCAAATTTTCATCATTAACTCTTTTCTTTATGCACTATTTACAGCAAGTGCACAGTAGTTTTTTCCCTGATCTTTAGAATTACGCAATTAGTTTAATATTACACGGAAAAAAAAATTATGGTTAGATATCTGTATAAGTGTATATAGCCACTGTCAAAGGGGGGTAACTTCATGTGACTTGATCATTATACAGAGCGACAACATTTTGCTCCTCATCTTTTGAGCTTTCCCTTAGGATTCTGTTCATCTAATGAAACCCAGTTAATATATAGCCAATGGGAAAGTAGATTTTTAAAAAATTCTGTCAAAACAATTTAAAATCAGTATTATATGGCATCTTTCATATGTGTAGCTCCAAACTGCTTTCAGAGGACCCTGGTGTTGTCTGGCTTTCAGTGACATTTTCATGTTAACGTATTCTAGTATCTCGACAATTATCCTTCTGTCAATGGTATTCCTACTTTTTTTGTGTTTCATACATTCTTTTTCTGTATTGATTGGTGCATGTGTTGATCATTTCTGCTGTAGTTTCTATTGTGGTAGATATGTAGTCTGTGTATGTCCTCATTTTCTAAGTACCATGCATTTATTTTTTTTTGACTTAAGTAGGACATGTTTTGAGATTTACCACATATATATTGTCTGTATAGATAATGTTTTATTAAATGAGATGATGAAATTTACTTTTATAATAAGAGCAAAAGTTTTGACATTTAAAGTAAATTTATTTGAAAATTTGAAATCTCTAATGCTACAATTTCATTTGCTGCGTACAAGGTATAAAATGTCAAAGGAAAAGAAAATTTTAAACTGTCTGTGGACTCCAATAAAATCATTTGAGTCATATAGTGAAGACTGCGAAACTTTTTTAAAATTCAAAGATCATAGAATGTTGATTTATTTCATGCGTCTAATTTAACAATTTTTAAAATTTGATTGCTGTGACTGATTTAACGCTGGAATTGTAGCATCCTGTCACTTGGAAATTATCGTCAGATAGCTCTACCTATGTGGGTCACATGATTCTTAAAAAAACCATTGATGGAGCAAGACAGGACGATTGTGCAATTTTAGGTAGGTTGCAAACACACATAAATGGTATTTCTTTTAAAACCATTACGGTTAAATTCTTTAATGATAATAGTATATGGTAAGATGGGGGAAAGTGGGATAATTAAAGAAACCTTAAACAACAGTGGATGGATATTAATAGCATGCAGATACTAGAATAACACAAATGCTTAATATAAAGTTCAAATCTACAAAATTGATTTAAATTGATTTACCAGAAATCTGTGACAATACTGACAAATGTTGACGAAGACAGACAAACTGACAATGTATAAAGAGAAGGGGTTTTAAATATTTTCTGTTGAAAGTCAATGTGTTCTTAGAAATGATTGTTATTATCTGATCAAATAGTTCCTATCTCTCTGATTGGTTGAGGTCTAACAATGTAGAAAATTTACATTGTTATATATTGACCTGCATGTGAAATTCCAGGTGAATATAACGATTTATTCTCTCTACATTGGTCTAAAAATAGATCAGGAAATTCCCAATTGATACATTTTTGAAAGTTATTTCACTTGCTACCAATGGAATTCCACTTATGTGAATATAAAAAAAGGAATTATGATTTGGGGTGGAGGTGTTGGGAAAGGGGGGAGGGAGGGGACCCATGACCCACCCATCCCCCCAAAACTAACCTTAACCCTCAACCTTCAGGCTTGGTGAATATTCTACTGCTCAGATGGCTAAATCATGGTATTGACTGAAAAACAACAATGATTGTATAATATTTCAAGTTCAGAGGAAAGGCCTTTATAATATTTGCACATTTATTAAGATATGAGACATCAAATTCATAGAAAGATGTAAAAGCATTAAGATAATTTGACTAAAGCATAAACTATATAAAAGGACCATAAATATCTTATGATAAAAGCCATAGTATTAGTAAATTTTAAAGATCATGCAGATGATATCAAAAAGATACTTGTGCAGATGTTCAAATGTTAGTCATCAAATTCTGAGAAACTATGTTATAAGACACAATAATGATCATTTGATCAGGGAATCGTTGTGCTTTCATTGATATATGATAAGTTATGTTAATAACTACTGAATAATACAGGTCTTCCCTTCTCTCTAGGGTTGAGCATTGTTGGAGGAAGAGAGACTCCTTTAGGCCAACACGGTGCATACATTACGAAAGTCAAAAAGGGCAGTATAGCAGATACTGTAGGCCATCTCAGACCAGGTACAGTTTAACCTTAATTCTCTCATCATTTCTTGTATATCTTGATTTTAAAAATAATGAGGATAAAGTAGGGCAAAAGAAAATTAAGTATTGCATCAAAGCCATTTTAGTCATAACTTTAGCTTTATCAGAGAGAGACCTTCCTTCCAACCCATGAGTACCAAGCCATAATATACTGTATTTGTCTTGTTAACAGGATAGGCCAAAGTAAAAAATGAATTGATTGACCAAATTTGTTAAATTTGTTAATTATATAAACACATTATACCGTATAGCAGTAAGTCTTTTGCATACCTTCATACAAGCTGTAAAGATTATTATCCTTCAACAGGAGTAATAGAAGGTATATAAATATGAAGTTTGAGATACATAATTTCCATTCTGATATGATCTGTTAATTTTATTACCCCCTGATGGTTATGATTCTTTATTAAAAACTGCCAGTTTTAGTTGCTCTGGACCATAAGAGATGGGATGCTCTCTGCTATTCATACATAATTCATTCATGTTTTGTCATAAGAGGATGCTTACATCTTGATGTTAACACAGTTTCTGAATTTATGCCAAGAGAGGAAAGCTCATTTTTCAGAATGCCTAGTTTTGAACTGTTTACAGAACCCCTAGAGAATTAGCTAGTTTTGATTGTTTACCTGAAATTATTTTCATGCAGTTGCATGAAGCATCTACACAAAATTACACACACAAAAGACAATCTGTTTTATAAATTGAAATAAATAGGGAAAATATCAAGTCATTTGGTGCATGAGGAATGGATTTGTTTTCAGTATAAACCAGTTTGGTCAGATATCGTTTTATGAAGCAGTCACAATGAACAGATTGGGTTTCTTCTTGTCATGTCTCTTCCGATTGACTTTTCTCCCAATGTTGGGAGAGTACAATATCTAGGTCATCCGGTGATCTAGTTTCAAGTCAATCAATCTGAAACATGAAATATTATGTTTTAAAAATTCTGGGTTTCAACAAACTTTTATAAGGTTGTGGAATGCTTATACATGTATGGTATATATCCTCTGTGTTTGGATTCCAGGTTAATAGTTTTTTTGAAGCAGATTTATTTTTGTCTCGCCTGCGACGAATGTCGCGAAGCGAGACATAGCGACCATAGATTCCGTCGTCGTCGTCGTCGGCGTCCAACTTTTGGTTAACCCAAATGTCAAAGTTTTATAAACTGCAATAACTTTCTCAAATTTTATTCAGTCTTCTTGAAATTTGGACACAATATTCAGTATGGATAAAAATTTATATCCCAAGTATGATTTTGAAAAAAAAAATTCAAATTTTTCCGTATTTTTTCCTTAAGTTGGACTTAGTTTTTTCATGATAATTTATGGTGAAGACCTATATTCCAGCAACTATAAGTTATAGGGATATGATAATTAGTCAGTGGATACATCATGGGTAACCACAAACGTCAGTACCAGAATTAGGTCATCTTGACCTACATTTTTCTGCATGAGTGACTTTGGTTAAATTTTTGGTGGAGGTCCATATCTCAGCATCTATAACTTATAATGGCATGATGATTTGTCATTGTACAGGTTATAAGTAACCAACAACATCAGTACCAGAATTAGGTCATTTTGACCTACATTTTTCTGCATGAATGACTTTGGTTAAATTGATAATGGAGGTTCATATTTCAGCAACTATAACTTATAGTGGCATGATAGTTAGTCAGTGGATACATCATGGGTAACCACAAACGCCTGTACCAGAATTAGGTCATCTTGACCTACATTTTTCCGCATGAGTGACTTTGCATAAATTTATGGTGGAGGTCCATATCTCAGCAACTATAACTTATAGTGGCATGATAATTTGTCAGTCTACACATCATGGGTAACCAACAATATCAGTACCATAATTAGGTAATCTTCACCTACATTTTCTGCATGAATGACTTGATACATATACAGTGGATTTGATTTCAAAATGCAAGTTCAAATTATTGCGACTCATAACACGTTGCAATATTCGCAATAATAAAAACATCACAATAATTTGTGAATTTACAGGGTATATGTATATATATATAAATGCCAATATAATCGACAATCATTTCTTACTAACCACAGCGACAGCAGGCGAGACACAGGGTTGCGGGCAACCCTTACGAGAACTAGTTTAAGCTCTACATGGACCAATATCAGACATGCTTTGGATGATGAACTTAATCATACTTTCTGACTGAATGCATGGCCAGGTAAAAGATTACGAAGCAGGTCAATCCCCACAGAACTCTTAGTCCTACTCGGACCAAACTTGCTTGGTCAGTGTATCTGGAGAGCATATTCACAACCTGCTTTGCTTAAGATGATGCATGTGGCATTTTCTGTTGCTGATTGAACACTTGTGCAACAGACAAGAAAGGTTTTTGTGGGGTAAAAATTTTCAATAGCACCCTCAACTACAAGAGGAATACCATGTATTTATTAATCAGGCTGTCTGTCACATACAGGTGTTGATTTCCTGGTATGTACATGAAAAATATTTGATGTAAGAGTCATGCCTGAACAATGAGTCTATGTTTATTGAAGGTGATGAGGTGCTGGAGTTTTATGACTGACCAGTGAGTCTGTTTATTGTAGGTGATAAGGTGCTGCATAAGTCTGTATATTGAAGGTGATGAGATGCTCTATGAGTCTATGTTTATTGTAGGTGATGAGGTGCTGGAGTTTTATGACTGACCAGTGAGTCTGTTTATTGTAGGTGGTGAGGTGCTCTATGAGTCTGTATATTGTAGGTGATGAGGTGCTGTATGAGTGATTATTGTAGGTGATGAGGTGATCTTTGAGTCTGTTTATTGTAGGTAATGAGGTGATCTATAAGTCTGTTTATGTTGGTGATGAGGTACTGTATGAGTCTGTTTATTGTAGGTTATTAGGTGCTCTATGACTCTGTTTATTGTGGGTGATGAGGTGCTCTATGAGTGTGTTTATTCTAGGTGATGAGGTGCTCTATAAGTCTGATTATTGTAGGTGATGAGGTGCTGTATGAGTCTGTTTATTGTAGGTGCTGAGGTGCTCTATGAGTGTGTTTATTCTAGGTGATGAGGTGCTTTATGAGTGTGTTTATTGTAGGTGATGAGGTGCTGTATGAGTCTGATTATTGTAGGTGCTGAGGTGGTCTATGAGTGTGTTTATTCTAGGTGATGAGGTGCTGTATGAGTCTGTTTATTGTAGGTGCTGAGGTGCTCTATGAATGTGTTTATTCTAGGTGATGAGGTGCTCTATGAGTCTGATTATTGTAGTTGATGAGGTGCTCTATGAGTCTTATTATTCTAGGTGATGAGGTGCTGTATGAGTTTGTTTATTGTAGGTAATGAGGTGCTCTATGAGTGTGTTTATTCTAGGTGATGAGGTGCTGTACAAGTTTGTTTATTGTAGGTGATGAGGTGTTGGAGTTTTATGACTGATCTATGAGTGTATGTTTATTGTAGGTGATGAGGTGCTGGAGTTTTATGACTGATCTATGAGAGTATGTTTATTGTAGGTGATGAGGTGCTGGAGTTCAATGGGAGATGTCTACAGAGAGCCACTTTTGAGGAGGTTCGAGACATCATCATGGAGTCCAAGCAGGAACCACAGGTGGAGCTAATTGTCCATCGCAATGCTATGTAAGGGAACAAATTGTTTTTCTAACGCATCTTGTTATTTTCATGTAAATTGAGATTTGTGCAAGTCAAAGTTTGATTGATTTGTTCTTGTTGAATTTTAAAAGCCAGAAATTTTGCACATAATTTTATTTATTTGCAGTTCTGGTGAAGTTCCACCAGGATTACAACAAAGTGACCATAATACTCGACGAAGTCCACTAGAACATGACCAAAGAGGTAAGAGGGTCAAAGGTCAGTATATATACATTGCATTTATTAATGGAATTTATGCGGTATTTATGGTTTTGTCATAAAAAGCAACTTTAGGACAAAATAAATTGTCCAACTAGGGAAACAAGAGATCAAAGCTCATGATCTACGAATTTAATTGCAATGTAATTTTTTTAACTCAGATTATACCAATGGCCATGGCAGAAGACCAAATCTCTCAGAAACAACCCCTTTACCCTCCAGTTCTAGGTCAAGAACGCAGACTTCCAAATCCATGGGCAAAATCCAGGTAACTGTTACAGCTGCTCTATTTTCCCAGACTTTCTAATTTTAGTTTGACGAGACAGTTAATTAGGGAAAATCAGATCAGATTTTAGGCATGCATAGTAAAACCGAAGAAAATCAATGTTGTCTCAGTGGTATCAAAAACAAAGAAGTTGTCTGAATGGTAAAAGAAGCAATTAGCAGCACTCCTAATTCCTCATCAATATGGATTTGACCAAGTTATAGAAACATAAAATTTATTTTTATTCCTGTTGTTGTGAGTATGGTTCCCTCTAACATGTCTAAGAAGATTTTCTTTAAAAATATAATTTTTATGCAGTCAATCACCAAATTTGGCTACACTTTTATTTGATATTTCATGGATGAGGTAAAATTTTCATGATTGATGGATATTAATTTTAATCTTAAACAAAACACCAATATACCAGGGAACAAAATTTTCAAGAGAAGATGGTCTTGTCTAACGACCAAAAAAAGTTCTTTCAAATAAAAAGATTTAAATTGCCCTTATTATTGGTCCTTATGTATTTTTGGAAAGAGGGGAAAGGATTTATATTTTACTATGGAAAGATTTTTTTTAGTTAAAGTTGTGGTACAATGTGAAGGAACAGGAGTTGATTCTGACCATCATCAGTGCTACAAACTTGCCTCCCACAACTAAAGGCCAGTTCAGACACCCTTACTGCAAAGTCTATCTACTTCCAGATAGGAGGTTTGTTTTCATTTTTCCTTACCCTGAATAAAAAAAAAATGAAAATTTGATACTTATATGGGTAGTTTTATCATTTGGTAAGAGCTTTCTTTAATTTTACATTTTTATCTTCTTTGATTAAAAGTGTAAAATGAACACAAACATGTATAGAATACTGTTTTCAATTTTAGTGAAAAGAGTAGGAGGCGAACTAAAACAGTGATGAATAGCAACGAGCCTACCTGGAACCAGACCTTTATGTACGACGGAGTCACGATAGCGGACCTCCGTAACTCACTGCTGGAAATTACCGTCTGGGACTACGATCGTATGGGACCTAGTGAATTTCTGGGAGAGGTTAATATTATTTTTTACAAAGTTTACTGTATTGGTGAATATTTTATTATAGCTTGAAAATTTTTTATCAAAATAACTAAAAAATTAATAAACATATTTGTTGACAGGTCCTGCTTGACTTGCACAGTGCTAACTTAGAGGATGACCCCTTCTGGTACCCCCTGTCACAACACGATGAGAGCAGTTTACCCCTTCCTCAGTCCTCACCCAGAACTGTAAGTTTTAATCCCCCCATGTATTTTAGCTCGCCTGAGTAATCTCTCGGGGTAAACCCTTCTTTATTTGTTTAAATACTTAAGTTTTATATGTCAGTATTTGTGCATTTTGGTAACAATTTGGCATTCATGAATATTTAAGAATACATAAAACTACCGGTAACTATTTAAGATAGTCTTTTTTCAGTTAATGTATATATAATTGTATGTAAAACATTTTTTTGAGGTTTTTAATCATTAATTATTTTGGTTTTCCAGAAAACTCACCAGGAGGCGTATTATGGAAGGAAAGATCACCTATCCCCTCCTGTAAGCTCTCGCGGTCACAGTGACAGTGACATGTCCGAGTTTGATATGGACGAAAGGTTCATGGGAAATATCCCAGGTAACCTCACATGCTCACATTGTATCAATAGTAATGAGATCGGAAACTATCCAGCACATAGGTGGAGTTTTGATAAATTTTTGGTGGGTTTGATCCATGATACACAATAAACAATAAGGTAGAATACACCAAATATCACAGATTTTGATTCTGAATTTGTTTCTTCACTTACAAAATTTTGCCTGTTTGCTCCATGGGTAACATAGAGCCACAGTTTTTATTCTTTACATACTTTCTGGAATCTTTGGACTGTGAGTAAGATAATGGGTTATATTGTGTAACAGCTGAAGTTTGGCGTCGGGATAAAACTAGTTCCTGCAGTTCGTATGGTAGTTCGGCAGGAAGTGATGAATACTCAGACCCCACAGATTACAGATACTCACACATACGCACAAGGCCCATACCCATTCTTAAGAGCCGATTCCGCCCAGCTGTATCCCCCCTAGCTCGGGAACCTCCCATAGCTAAGGAGGACCCTGTCACCAGGTTAAGAGAAGCTATAGGTATTGTTAGATACGCTCTAAGAATGCAGCCTAACTAAGCAAATGGTGATGGGTAGAATCTGTCTTCCTTGTCTGAGAATTGTGTATTTTAGTCTCTGTAGAAAACTTGTGGAGAGCTGTTCCCTACATAACTTATCTCTCCATGATTACATAGTACTATATTTATACACATGGTGATGGCTAAACTTTTTTTACTTAGCTTAGAATTAATTATGGAAAAGTCTATGCAAAACTCTCTTCTATCTAGTGTTTGACCATACTGAAAAACTTTTTCCTTGGCTTTCCCTTCACATGATAATAACTGTAGAACTATTGATTCTTATAATCAGTACAAAGGAAATTACTGGACAGATTTCTTAATGAAAGTAAAACTGCTTTGCATGCCAGTTAATATGAAATGTAAAGTGAAACTGCATTAATCTAGACACTTGAGTTCCTAAACAGAAACATACTTGGTATATAAATATGAATTATTTCGCTCTAATTCAGTCCTAAAGGTGAAGCGTCTGAATTATTATCATCTAGATTAAACAAGGCTCCTTTGTTGATAAATTGAATTATTTATTTAAACATTGAATACGAAATAAAATCAAAGTACTGAGACAGTACTGAAAGACGGGGTCAAAATAATCTTCATGCTAGATTTCACAAATGTGATTTTTTTTTTACGAGTTTTAATAACAACTTTATTTTTTTCATTAACATACTAAAAACAAATCTATGAATAATATACATTCACATTTTTCATTTAATTTGATTTGAAGTAGAAATTTTAATAATTGCTCAGTCTGGAAATCTTTCTGAACTACTCCGAATTTCATCAGGTACGAACTAATAATTTTTCCGGAAGTAAACAATGGATGATGCGTACACAGTCATAATAATACGCAGGATAGTACCAATCAGCAATCCTCGGCTGACTCCGCTACGCTCCATTCAAACCTCGGATGTGATTAGTGGAGGAATACGCATCAGATCCTTACATTTCTTCGCCGGAAACAGCCTAATCACTCATTTCATATTTCGCTCTGCATAACGTTCTTCGAAAATGTTTCTTAATTTGTGCAATTCTTCATCGTAAACAGGTTTTTATTACAACCTCGTGTTAGCAGGCTTTGAAAGCAAAATAAACTGCTGAGTGTGCCACAAAATAACCCCGATCGTAAATATTTGACATTTGAAAGAAATTCAAATAATATCACATGACTGAATCAGCAAGATGGTAGATCACCGTTGACGTCCGAGGTTATGTGCGAGGCACGAGTCATCCGAGGAATTCCGAGTGGGATAGTACTTTGTCTACTAGTGTTATTTACAGTTAATATTTTCAGTTTTAAATTATCAAAATACTTTATTAGTTGAGTTAGAAAAAGGTTCATATCAATTTCTTCAGTTTGATACAAAATGTTTATGTTTTGATTGAAACAATTTCTGCACTCTTTTGTATGCGTAGATTTAATTCATGTGTTATCACCACGGCTTCCGTTTTCTATTTTTAGGTCTCTGAGAGTAAACTAAAAGACGGGGTCACGTGACCCCCTCTAAAAATGAGATGCACAGCCTTTATTAATGCTCTTTGTGTTATGGAATTTGTTCTTACATATAAAAAGTATTTTTTGGATTGTTTCAGTATCCAGTCGAGAGGAACATGAACGTTCTCACCGACACCCAAAGACTGCTGTAGAGAAGTTGTCTGTCCCCGGGGAACAGAGCCCCCATCAGAGGTCAACCTCCCCAAAACCGCCTGATATTCACCCTAGAAATAGGTCAACCTCCCCCAAACCGCCTGACATTCACACCAGAAATAGGTCAAGGACACCTTCCTCCTCCTCCTACCATCGTGTGCCTGAAACTGTAACCCGCTCACTCTCCCCACCGGATCTAAGGTACAAATACATATACATACTAAGGCATAATATGTACTTATCTGTATGTACAGTACTAAGGTACTGCATAGCAATTTCCTTACATACCTTTTATACATTCAAACATTTTTTATATTGACTTATTTCACTGTAGCTCATCCCCCTCCCGACTGATGGCTAATTCCCCCTCCAACACTCCCTCACCCAAGAAGAGACAGTTACCTGCAATTCCTACAGACGCTCAGAGAGAAAGCAGAGATAGAGGTTAGTCAGGCTTACAGTAGGATTCACTGACTTCAGGGGATTATTTATTTATACCAAATATCACATATTTATAGAATTGGCATCTAAAATGAAGTTACCATGGATTAATATAAGTCTTACAGTGCTTTAAGTTTGCCCAGTAAAAGTGAAAATAATATGTGCAGAGTTCAAAGTACCATCTACAAAAAGATATATATTTTATGACACACTTTTATATTCATCAGTTGTGAGAGATTTAGAGGAGAGAGCTCGTCAGATCAAGAGTCGAATGCGGCCAGGCAGTGTGACCCCAAACCTCTCCGACAGCGAAGCGATGAGAGGCCGTCACAGCAGAGCTTATGACAGATCTATATCTCGGGAACGGGGGTATCCCCAGTATGACAGAGACCTGTCACGTGGGCGCAGAAAAGGTAGGGGAGGAATCGTAGACTCTGGACATTTTCATCAACTGTGGCATTGAGTTATTTAGATGATAAATGGAAAAAACACTTAATATTTTGAGTCTAGCAGTGTCCTTTGAATTCTTTTAGATTTGGGCAATGAATATGATATTCCAAGTGATGGCGATAGCGACATCTCCGAAATCTCCAAAGTCAGCACCATAAGTGTTCGCTCCACCCAGTCTGAGAAACCTCACAGGAAATTTAGGTCAGTTGCTTATTACCGAGGATTAGTATGTCTTGCCAACAATAATAGAATCTATTAGATATTTCTGAAAAAGCAACTCCATGACTAGGGATAAAGTTGGTTTGTGATATCTATGTAATGCAATACACAACATATTCTGAAGAGGAAAGCTTCATTTATGTATGTAATTCTAATGTGTTTGTTATTTATTTCAGCCAATTTAAAGAAAAAATAAATACCAAGTCTACCATACCCAGACAACAGCAACCTTCTGTACGAACCCCCACAGGTGATAGTCAAGGCTTCCAGAAACAGAGCAGTAGTGGTAGTATGTCCGACTCCGAAGTCGGGTCGTGTGTCACCGAGGGTCGGCGAAGGCGGCCGAGTCTGGGTCACAAGATTGGGTCACTGATCGGTCTCCAGCGCAGGAGTAGCAGTGCTTCACAGCTGTCTGATGGGAAGAAGAAGAGCTCGATCCAGCGAAGCGAGGAGGTGTTGTCAGGAAGAGGTCTGGTGAAGCAGCCAAGTAAAGACTCCACAGATGGCAGTATTGGGAGTATAAGCAGTGATTCTGGGAGTGTGTGAGTAAAACTTATGGTTCAATTTAAATTAGAATTAAAAAAAAAAACAAATTTTCAACCCAATTCATTAAACACTGAATATAACCTGGTTTACAGTATACATATTATACAATGTGTATTTTCTCCTGTAGTCTGTGGCTGAATCCTGCAGGAATGAGACTGGGCCCTGAAGGACAGTTTGGGGATTTTATTGATGGACTTGGTCCAGCTCAGCTTGTGGGGCGCCAGGTCCTGGGCTCAGCCTGTCTGGGGGAAATCCAGCTCAGTCTGTACGATAGGAAGCACCACCTGGAGGTGGAGGTCATCAGGGCCCGGGGCCTTATTCCAAAAGCGGGGGCCAAAATTCTTCCAGGTTTGTAACCCATGATCAGGTAGAAATTAAAAGATATATTGCTGTATTTAATTTTGAGATATCTTCATGAAAATAATGACATTTCTACTTAAAAATTGTGGCATTCTCGAGCAAAATATTTAATAATGTAAATCATTTGTATGAATATATAAATGAGAAGTTGTCTTTTGCAGCTCCTTATGTGAAGGTGTACTTAATTGATGGGAAGCACTGTGTGGAGAAACAGAAGACGACGGTGGCTAGACGGACATTAGATCCTCTGTATCAACAACAGCTGGCCTTCACCGAGGACTACAGGGGCAAAATACTACAAGTAAACTGCAGCACACTTCTATGATAATTTACAATCATTTATTCACATCCTAATGTGTATTGTCAGGAAAACTTTTAAATTTCTGTAAGATCTACAAATTATATTTGTTATGAACAGTGTTTCATGGTTGTAAAAAATTGCATGGGTTTAAATATTTCAACATGCTACTACTCTTTCTTTCAGCAAAGTTTAAACTGAGTGAGGGCATTATCAGATTAATAAATAGATCAGATTGAGCATTTTTTTTTTTGCAAATCAATATCATTAATTCCGCATATGCTGATTCCTAAACATAACTTTTTTTCTGTTTTAGGTCACAGTATGGGGAGATTATGGAAGAATGGACCGTAAAGTGTTTATGGGTGTTGCACAAATACTCCTAGATCACTTAGATCTTTCAAACATTGTGATTGGCTGGTACAAATTATTCACTAGCTCCTCATTGGCTGGTCATCATTCATCGTCATCGACGATTGGTCACTCTCGCAAAGGCTCAACAACATCTCTAGATAGTGGTTACAATAACAACAGCCCGCGAACGTAGCATTAGCTAGATTTTAGCTTGTTTACTGTCTTATCATAATTAACCTTTTCCAATTTTGTAGTAGAGTATGCAATTTATAATTATTGACTATATAATAGCATAAAGGGCACATAACTCATGCATTAAGTGGCCTGCTGCATTTAGTAAAAAAGATCTTGATGTCTTTTAATGAAATATTTATTGATTATCCTATAATTATATCATCTTTGAATGCATATTAAAATTTTCTGACATTCATGGTATCATGTCAGCAAAGATGCAGTCTTTCGAATGATGAACTGTTCCATTTGATAAAGCATTTGTGTGTGTGATTTCCCCCCTTATCTACAGGCCATGTACTGTTCATAGTATCACTGATTTCCAAGGGGTCAAGTTTTCATGGTTGAAAGAAATAAGTACTGGATCGTGGAGATTCCATTTCATGGTTGATAGATGATACATGTGATACTGTTGATAACATGCTGGACATATATTAATTTCTGGGAGTCTAAACCCTAAGGAAATTAGTGATTTCACAGAATTCATAGTACATTCAATTGCTATATGCATGTATCATGCACAGTGTGTTTTGGATATCTATTGAATATCGGATTAATTTATGCATGTATCATGCAGAGTATGCAAATTAACGATGTTTAATATAAGAACAATTCTGGAATGTTTTGTATGAGAGGAAAATTAGTATTTTGGTCTGAAGGAATTAATCCCAAATAAAGAAACAGACAGGTTTTTGATTGCATGCAATATCTGTGGTATTGAGAACTGTTAGTACTTTAAAAACGAAAAGTATATGTTTAAAAAAAACTGAAAACAACCCTCTTGGGCAAACAGTAATGAAATGTAAACTATTTCATATGCATTGTTCCATTTTTCCCATGGCATGCACCACCATTTGTATATAAACAGCAAGATTTGATCAGTTGAAAATGTTGTTTACGGATGAAAACTGTTGATTTCAGAAGTTGATGTATAGATATGTCTGCATTAGTTCAATGATCGTTTTTTATTAACATTTTTATTTATTTGTGAAATTTTTTATGTGAAAAGTAGTTGCATTTGTTGAAGATTATGCATAGGGTATAAATGTCGTTGTTGTAAACTTGTGTAGTTAAAAGTTATGTGTTATGCACATGAGTTTTTGTTGAGTTTCTAGTTAAAAATCAGGTGTCAATTGAAGTTTGAGTTGAATTTTTATATTACGACTGTTTTTCCTTGTTATTGAAACAAAAATCTGTGATCATTTTGTTTTTCCTCTTTAATTAAGATATATACATTACATATGGATAATATTTCTATATATTTCTTATGATACATTTACATGTATGTTGCATATTTAGAATAGGCGTGTATTTAATTTTCCCTTAGAAGTTATGATTATAAAATGTGTAAATAAGTTTGTTGTTATATAGAGACTTTCTAAATGAACAGTTGGAGCATGATTGTGTGTGGAAAATGACAGTGTTAACATGAATTTAACATGGAGATCATGGTAAATGAGAGTTGAGGGAGTCAGCAGTATATGTGTACTTGTATTCATTTAATTTCCTCAAGGTCCATAACAGCAATTTCTCTTGGGAAACAGACTTAATCACCATTCAATGTGTAACCCAACATCAGAAACTACTACAACATGTATCTTGTGGTTGAAATGGTTGAATGTTACGAGCAACAAATAATCCCCCCTTATTAAAAGCAGATTATGTCATTACAATTGCTGTAACATTTTTACCTCCTAAAATTAAAGAGTTTCACTTAAAATCTTTTGAAATGCCACAGTTTTTTCAAAATAGGCACAAATTCTTTTCTACTTAATAATAAATAAACAGGGTAAAACAATTCTAGATTATGAATATGAAAGATAGTCTTTCATAACATTTTTCCCCAAGGTATTTCAGGACAAATTAGAGAATTGTGAATTAGCCGACTGATTCTTTATATATTGTGTGAATTTAATCCAAAAAAATCATTGTTTACAAATTGTAACAACTTAATTTGACTGTAGCTTAATACAGAGCTTATTTACCTCCATTTACTCACACAGTTCTGCACTGCATTATTAGCTGAAAATCCAGTTTTAATTATCTTCATGTATTCACCAGGTGTCTGTATGTAAACCATATTCATATTATTCCTATACTTAAGTCAGTTTTATACAAGGAGGAAGTTTGCATTGATTCTTAACAGATTTTTAAACTACATGGTAACTTAGATTGTCACATGACTTAACTCACATGGGGGATCATATTTCGGTCATGTAGTACCCAATATTCCCACCAAAGAGTGCTTTATGGTTTTATTTTAAAAGAAACAGGATGGATATAATGAGAATAAAAACTTTTTGCTAGCAAGTCTGTAAAATGAGTTTTGTTTAGCTGGAAATTTTGTCTGCAGTAGACTTGACGGTTTTCCTACATTCTGACCAGTTTGTTTTAACTTTGTTGAATCTTTCATCATGACAGCACCATTTTGTTGAAATTTAGGAAAGGAATCAACTTTACACTGTTACAATCAAATAAAGTCAATATGAAATCTTGATTTTGTTCTTTTTTTAAGTCATCTATTCTCATTAAGGCCTAAAGGCTGTAATGATGACTTGAGTTTATTACAACATTGTAAAGGAACCAAAAAGGTGTAAATTGAATTTGATAAATGAAGCCCCAATGCACTAGATATGCAATGATCATGAATTTCTATGCTCTAGAAAAGTGAAAGTCATGATATTGAACTAATTTATAAATATAAAATTAAATGATGTTAAATAAAATTTTAAAAATATACTTTAACTACCAATCAATGCCCAAGCCCCTTTAGTTTAAGAGTATGGAATGTTTGAATCATCTCCGTTAACTCTACGGTTATTTTCAGCTGAATGATTCCAGTAGTCTTCTCATGTCACTCAGACATATTAAAATCACATCTCGGTAAACTGAAACAACCACTTTATTTCTAGGAGTATCGCATACGCATCACTTAGTTTTTCCTGGTATGGGCCGGTTTCATTAAATAATCATCGAAACTAGAAAGAAAAAAAATACTGACACCATGGATCTGGTGATCAATACCTGTCATATACATAATGTTGCAATGAAATATGAGGATAATGGTCATATTTCATTGTCTATGACAGAACAAACGCAATCTTTGAAAAAAGGAATGGGATCAGGTACCATGGAGAAGTGAGCATCCCTTGGTTGGTGAAATAGTAAAATCCTTATAGTAGACAATTCAGTGGGGGAAAAATGCCTTAACATTTGTATGAAAGACGTCGGTCGACAATGTTATATGTCATTTCAATCTTTTCTTCAGTCTAACGTCGTCGCCCGCGTGGCGCAGTGGTTAGAGCGGGTAGAGGAATCACTTCTTACGTCGCGGGTTCGAATCCCACAGTGGGACGTGGAGACCGGTCCTTCGGATGAAACCGTATAAACCGAGGTCCCGTGTCGCAGTAGGTGATGGCACGAAAAAGATCCCTCCCTGCTCAATGGCCGTAGGTATAGGACAAAATTTGCAGCTCTCCATCGGCAAGTGGTGGAGTCTCCATATGAGTGAAAAATTCTCGAGAGGGACGTTAAACTGTATACATGTACAATAACCAATCAATCAATCAATCTAACGTAATTGTGTCGACCAAAGAATTAGCAGAATGTTATCTTCATGAGACATTGATACTTTTGTATCAAATTACTACTAGCAATCCCATGTAGATAGAAAAATATTTTTGTCGTAAGTTACATGTAGTACAGCGATTATTTTGGCAAGCTTACCTTTTGCAGTATGACTTCAAACACTGCCAAATTCAATTATCAAAAAATTCTTGTAAAATGTCTGCAGCTCGTTAAAAACCAAAAAAGCGACTGTTTTGTGTTGGTTTGCTGTTTTAAGATCACCTGAGGTGAAAGACCAAGTGATCTTTCCTGATTACAGTTTTTCCGAGTCGGAAAAACTGTAATCAGGAAAGCTCACAAATCCCGACTGTCAATCGCTCATCTATTCTTCAGTTTGTAAACCTCACATATTCTTGATTTCTTCTCCAAAACCACTGAGCCAGATTTAATCAAAATTATCAGAAAGCATCTTTCGACAAAGGAGACTAGAGTTTAATGTTCAAATGAAGGGCTACATTTTCAAATGGGGGGGGGGGGGGGGG
>PRKT01000015.1:2581822-2592825 GCA_003671525.1 Saccostrea glomerata | reverse complement strand
GGGGGGGGGGGGGGGGAGTAAAGAACTATTCAACTTTTAGTGGCATCTTTCAAAAATCTTCTCAGGGACCCTTGGTACCCCAGGAAAAAGGTGGTGCTACAATAGGATCAAAGTGTAACATTGGAGTATAAAAGAAAAAATTCCTCTCAAGAACAGGTACAACATGTTTAGTCATGGAAGATGTGGATCTGGAAGCATCTCCAGGTAGTGAACATGGGTCTTTTGTATCTTTTCATTTCATGTACTATGCGTCTGGATCTTTTTCGTCGAATATTTTCATTAATGCAAAATTTTAAAATTTAAGTCATTTCAACTTTTATATCGTAAATGACCAGGCCCATAACACGAGAGGTAAGCTCCAAGTGAGATGGTTTTACTGATTTAATGGAATTTATTTGGATGTCATCTTCGTTAACTGTCTCTTACTGTATAATTTTTTATGCTAGTTGGTTGTAATTTTCAATCTTGGTACTCTCCTTATTTTTATTTGTTGACAGCATGAAATCTTTTAACATTATTTATAATAATATGAAAGGATTTATGTTGTCAATAAAAAAATATAAACCGAACTTATTTCTGTCGAAATTGAAAATTAATGCCAATATGCCCATTCTTTTATTTTGTCTCGCTTTTCAATCCCCTTTCTTCCCATTGCAAACCATATATGCCTTGTGACTAATTAGCTCGCCTGTCGTATTAACCACTTTTATGAAGGTCTATATCATCGTGCGATAAGTTACCTACATATACGTATTAGTAATGTAGATCCTGTGTTCCCTTCATGAAAATAAACACTTTCTCTTTTGAATTAAAGATGGAAACAAAATAACAAAAAAAATAATATTTCCCAACAATATTTTATAAATCTTTTTAAACCGATATCGGTTATAACATTGCGTGTAATCATCTTTGATTAGCCAATAACCTCGGGATGGTTGCAGACATGAAGACAATGCGCTAGTTTGTCGTGACATCTTATGTTGCAATGGTTCAGATGTGTGTGGTCTGTGTATGTAACACTACAGTTCTTGATGCATGGATTAAACAGGTTATCGTCACATGCGCAGTAGCACTGACTGTAATGACTATTTTGATAGCTGGACCTGCAGCTTAGAATCATCTCTACGGCCAGTGACGTCATCAGGACACCAAGAAACACCTTGACTATCATTTTCTACAAAGGAGCAATCAAAAAAATTTCCATTGTCATTGAAATTTTTTTTTAAAGGCAGTTTCATTTGAAATTGCACCCAACTTTTAACTTATGTTAAGAAAAAATGCGATCAAAACTGAACTGAAAACGATATCTTTGTATGTTACTAATTTTAAATAAAATGACGCTAACGTAAACTAGCTGCAATAATGTAGCCCTCCCCGATTTTTTTTTTGTCTCCAGAAAACATCAGATAAAAAAATCGGAGACTACATTATTGCAGCTAAACGTAAACATGTAGAATGCAAAAGAAGCTACCTTACCGTACACGCGTAACTATGGTAAATATTGAAAGACTGTTACCATGGTTACGCCATTTTCTGATTATCATTTGAAGATTTTTGATTGAATATAAAAAAGGAACATTTTGATTGAATATGAAAAAGGAACATGAAAGTGAAAATAATTAATATCAAGCACATGTCTTCTATGACTAAGTACTGTAAACCAACTTGTACTTGCGTGCGAGAAATATCCTTTAATTCGCAATTATTAATAGCCGTGAACCATTGATTTTGCTATATATTGGTTGACAATGTTTTCTCAGGTGCGAAAATTAATCGTCGCGGAGCGATTTCAAACTGACAAATCGCTAATAAAAGAAGAAGCAATTAATAGTTGGTTTACAGCAATTTTTCACTCAGAAAAAATATTTAGCAGATACTCTGAAAGAATTGCAAGAATTTAGAAATACCTGGCTGATTTTATGGACACAGTGAACTTCAAAGGGAAGAGTTTTAATCGAGGTGCCTTTATAGAAGAGATAAAGTGTCTAGAGCGTCAGAATGGTCGAGATAAGGCCAGATAAGCGGTCATTAATTTGGTGTTTATAATTTCTTGAGATGTCCGAGCGGTTATTATCCTTCAAATGTAATTGTCATCTTTATTAGTTTTGCGTACTTACAACTTTTAAGTATTTTGCAAAACAGCCATTCCTCTACTGGAAGCAGTGCAGTATTCGAAGCGCTGACCTTGAAAGTTACAAAGATGCATATTACAACCAGAGGGTACTATGAGAGTTTTCAGGTTGTCCAGCCACTGAGATTTTCGCAAATATGGAAAAATGTTTTTTTGATTTTACCCCGCCTGTATCCTTCTTGAAAATGTCAAAAGTAGGTCACCGTGACCTACATTTTGGTCGTCACTCTCCGAAAACCAAATATACATCCACTCACAAAGTTTGATGATTCTAAGCCAATAAATACCTAAGATACTTAAATATAGCCATAAAATGTCGAAAGTAGGTAATCGTGACCTACAATTTGAAAACAAATGTCGGCAAAATTCAAAAAGTAGGTCATATGTTTTAAGGTCCCAAGATGCATCAAAGTACAAGATTTGATGATTCTAAACCTCCCAGTGTCTGAAATAATGGGATTTAATGTTTTTAAAAGGATAAGTCATAGAGTTCAAAAAGTAGGTCACAGTGACCTACTTTTAAGTTGACATTGTTCTAGGACCCAAGATGCATCAACTGACAAAGTTTGATGATCATAGGCCTTAAAGTGACCAAAATATGCCTTCAAATCAATTTGAAAACAAATCCCCACAAAATTTAAAAAGAAGGTCACCTACTTTTGAGTTAACATGATGTGAAGTCGTAAGATGCATCATCTTACAAGATTTGATGATCCTAGTCCTTATAGTATAAAAAATATACACGTTTTTATTAATTGTAAATTTAGGTCAACTTTGAAGTGACCTTGAGACCACGCCCTTTGCCCCAGGGTAATTCCCCATGCAAATTTTAATCTTCGACATATCCTGATCCTTGTATGTAAGTTTGGTGAAAATCTGCCTGGTGGTTATGGAGAAGAAGATTTTTCAGCAACCAGTACTTTTGGTTTTGTTTTCCTGATGATCTCCCCTTGTTTAAGGGTCCCAACCCTTATTTTAGTATAAATGGTAGCCCTTGGGCCAAGGATACCCTGTGACAAATTTGGTACTGATTGGCCAAGGGGTTCTTTAGTTATGGCCCATATTCTAAAAAGTTTATGCACACCGCACACTGCACAAATGGCCATAGCATTAGCTCTTTGAGCCTTTGGCTCAGAAGAGCTAAAAACAGAAATTTAATTTGTGAGTAGTGTTTCTCCAGAATCTATGCAATAATTAATTTATTGTTAATATTTGGGGATCTATGGGATCTACAGTGTATGAAACCTTCAGAGCAGGGGTCCTAAATATTTAAAAGTTGAATTAATTAAAGAACATTTATTGATCAAACAATTTTTAT
This sequence comes from Saccostrea glomerata, assembly GCA_003671525.1. NCBI lineage: Eukaryota > Metazoa > Mollusca > Bivalvia > Ostreida > Ostreidae > Saccostrea > Saccostrea glomerata. The sequence continues at coordinate 2,589,376 of PRKT01000015.1, read as the reverse complement.
TGCTTTCTTTGCATATTTTTCGCATGGTCAATACGATGTATTCATACATCAAAGTCTGAATCCTCAAGATCACCCACAGAAAACATTCCGTCTCCAGTTCTAGTCACAGAAACAGACTTGTAGTATTCATAGTTGCTCGACATGATTACACTTCCAGTTTCATGCATTTTGCCTTGTAACCTTACTGGCTCTTTACTCATTGGCTGGACAACTAAGGAATTCTCTGCTGATGTTTCTTCAGTATCCTCTGGATCTTCTTCACTCCCATCAGGAAGAAACTGGTCCCACTTAGAACTTATACTTCCTCTGTTATTTGACTGGGAATAGCTTTTAGTCTTTGGAGTGATCTTAGGTTTTGGTTCAGAATCTGTTGCATAAGCAGAAATTCGGTTTTGATCAATTGTTTCCAATTTCTCAAACCTTTCAAATCCGGCCACATTGTCTCTGTTGGAAAGTGTGAATAAGTTGTCTTCATTACAATTGGCTACACTCTGTATTGATGACTTTGTCTCACGTGGCACATAACTATTTGGATCAGATGCATAAGATTTTGGTTGGCTAAAGTTATTATTAGGCTGGGTATTACATGTACTGTAGTCTGTATCATAACCATGTTGCAGATTCTCTTTCTGTCCTTTCCATGTCTTCAGACTTGAAAAATCTACATCTTCTCTTTGGTACACCCGTCCTTTTCTGTTGTAGCTATATTTGAAGGTAAGAGAGTAAGATTTTAATATCCATTTATGTACAAACAAATCAGGAATTAAAAAAAATGTCAAGAAGCAATTCATTATTTAATACTATAATATGTATTTCTTTCTTCAGATGATGACAATCTGTGCAATTTTGTAACATAAGGGCATGCTTAAAATCTATTCCCAGGTAAAAAAAAATTATGAAATAATAACTATACAGTAAAGGTATATTTACATTTGGAGTTTTCAAATATTTTATGACTTGCAATTTCAGGAGATAGTGTCAAAAAATATTATCAAAATATAAACATTTTACCTGCTTCCATTATCTTTTTTTCTCTTCTTAGAGCCATAAAACTGGTTCCCATCTGTAGTATACAGCTCCTCCTCAGGTTGAGGATAATCCACGGTGGACTCTTCATGAGCTTTCTCCACATACTGACTCCACTTACTACCAGAGTTGTGCTGAGGAATGCCCCGACTCTGTATCAATAAGAATTGTGATCTATGTTTTATATCACCCCCTTTTCAATTTAAAAATAATGATTTTGCTATTGCTAACTCATAACAATACATGTTTTGCAGTTTCAAACTTCTTAAAATCATTAAAAGATTTTTACATTTCTTTGTAAAATTCCAGCCAAATGTAACCTCTTTGACTTAATGTTTTATTTCTTACTAAAAGTCAATTTATTTTTTTTTCAATCCAAAAGGCTAAACTGATTTCCAAGCAAGACAGATAGGACTATACAGACTGGTTCAACAACAAGAGCTCCATATAAATTAACCCTGACCTCTGCATTGTTTAAATGAGTAGATCCTGGATCCCTACACACTGCTACATCCTGATAAGAAGTGTCTACTATTGCTACATCCTGATAAGCACTGACTGCCACTGCTACATCACTGACTGCCACTGCTACATCACTGACTGCTACTGCTACATCACTGACTGCTACTGCTACATCACTGACTGCCACTGCTACATCCTGCTGCTGTCTGAGAGTATTCAGTCTCTGTACATGCTGTCTACAGTCAGCACCACTCCCTCTGCCAAAAACCTACAATTTGACGAAATGCAGATTAAACTCAGATATTGAAAAAACAGGAATGATTCCTCAAAGTGTTTGATGAGACTCAACAATTGAAAACATCTTGAAACAATATGTGTTTGTGAAACACTATGCGCCCTGCAGTAACAAAGTTCAAAAAAACTATTTTTTGCAGATAAGTCACAGTCAAGGTCACAAGGTCATCGACCTTGGTGTCATTTGAAAGAACTTTATTAGTGAAGTATGCATACCAAATATGAAATATCTATCTTTCATGTTTCAAAAGTTATGGAGAAAAGTCTATAAAGCTATTTTTACATATAGGTCACAGTCAAGGTCATGACCTTGATGTCATTTGAAAGAGCTTTATTAGTGGAGTAAGCATATCAATAATGAAGTCTCTACCTCTCATGGTTCAAAAGTTATGGCGAAAAATCGAAAAAGCTATTTTTAGCATATAGGTCACAGTCAAGGCTACAAGGTCATTGACCTTGGTGCCATTTGAAAGAGCTTCATTGGTCGAGTAGGCATACCAAATATGAAGTCTCTATCTCTCATGGTTCAAAAGTTATTGCCAAGGTTCAAGTTGACAACAGACAGACAGACCAACAGACAAACAGATAAACAGACAAACAGACAGGACAAAAGCAATATACGCCTCGGATCTATAGATCCTGGCGCATAAAAATGTACTTTTTTAGTGAATACTATTTTGACCAAAGAAAATGTTACACAAGGGAAATACATTAAAAAAAACGGGTTTCTAATATAGTTGCTGGGACCCATGAAATTACTTTTGCTATATTTCAGTTCATTATTTCTGTTTAACACTGTTTATTGAATAATCTTAATTCATAAAATTTATCGGAATGAGTTCAAGAAAACTTCTCTTTAGTTTATCTGTAAATTTGTAATATCTGTGTTTGAACTAAATGAATATAGCATTAACCTCAATGGTCATGACTTTTTCAATATGTTGTGTGATGGAGTGATTTCAATAGAACACTTGGTTTTCTAGGTATACATGCACATGAATGGTTTACAAGGTTAAATCTACAGATGATATACTAAATATCCATACCCTCCAGATAGACTCTCTTACTTTCTTGATGGATTGCTTCTCTCCACAAAGTTTACAGTTCCACTTGTTACTGGACTTTTTTACTTGATGTACTTGAAATGTGGAACAACTGTAGCACTGTAGGACATGGAATTCTTGAGGCATCTTTCAGGATAATTGGTATATGTCAATCCTGAAAAATAATCAATTTTAAATATTTAAAATTTATTATGACTGGGAAGTTATGACCAAGGCTAAAGTTTTCTTTAAAAGAAGGTCAACCAAGGTCAATACCAAAAAGAGATCAAAAATATTAAAATCCATGGAAAGGTTAATACATGTGCTATGAATAATGAGTAATATTGATATATTGGCAAAATGCTAAGACGAAGGAATTTTATCATTGAATATAAAGAATAAATGTAAGAAAGGTTTGTTATTAAGCCAAACAGTATGACAGAAGCTGTTTTATGGATACATTTCAGAGCAGAACTTTAATAAAATCAACACAGCCCTATTAATCTTTTTTGTGCATAGGTGGTGGTACCACTGGGTAGTGAAAAGCATCTTGTGTGATGGGGATCAACCTGTAGATCTACTGTCACCGCTGGCTAGCCTACTTGTAGGTGAAAGGGAGAGTCGAGTGCGTAATTTTTTCCTTGCCAGTACAAAGCCTCTGCACTATCAAGACCCTTGTTGCAATGCATGAATACTGAGGGCATCCACCTCAGGCTGATCTGTAGGGGATCTCAGAGAATCAAGGACCCCAGAGATGCAGTTTGTAGGCCCATCGGGCGTATGGATATGCCCTAGCACTCATTAACCTTGACCCAGCTATGGGAAAAATAGCTCTACTGCCTTGTAGATGACCTGGGAGAGCCAAAGGCTATGGAAGTAAACCTAGAAAGAAAATCTGGGGAGAATGAACTCGTTAGCATTGGATTGCAATCATCTATGGGAAGGACAGCCCAGAAAGAAAACACGGCCCAACAGAGTGGAGGTTTGCAAACTGCTAACTACCCAACCCAGTAAAAATAACTAGTTACAGAAACTTCAGCAAATGTCATAAATGAAAACTGTGTCTGCGAAGACTTGAGCCAAAATACAGGCAACACGACATCTTCTATGAGATTGATTGAACATCAAAGACAGCACAAGTTGCAGATGAAATGCAGAGATACAAGTTGGATATACTTGGAATAAGCGAATGCCGATGAATTAAATCAGGCAAGATTAGAACTACTAGTGACCATACCATATTGTACTCGGGGCACAATGACAAACATCAAAGTGGGGTTGCAATCATGATAAGCAAAGACAAGATCCAAACACTGCTTGAATGGGAACCAATTAGTGAAAGATTAATTAGAGCAAAATTCAACTCCAAATACTGTAAACAGACAATTGTACAATACTATGCACCAACAAATGATGCCGAAGAAGAAGTGAAAGATGAATTTTACAAGCAGTTACAGATGGTTGTCTCTAAGGTCCCTCAGCATGACATGCTGCTGATAATGGGAGACCTAATTTCAAAAGTGGGTACTGACAACACTGACTGTGAGAAATCTATGGGCAAACATGGATGTGGAATTAAGAATGACAATGGAGAGCGCTTCATTGACTTCTGTCTCAATAACAACCAAACAATAGGAGGCACAATATTTCCTCACAAGGATACTAGTATACAGAAGCTCAAGTGGAAATCTCAAGATCATAGAACAACAAACCAGATTGATCACATAACTGTAAACAGCAAATGGCGCAAATCCATTCAAGATGTTAGAGTATGCCTTGGAGCAGATGTCAACAGTGACCACTATCTGTTGAAAGCTATCAGAAAACTAAAACTTCGCAGAAATCCCAAAAAGCAGGAGACAAAAAGGAGGATCGATGTGGAAAAGTTAAAGATACCAGACACACGAAAATCTTTCAATCTGGAATTGAAGAACAGATTCAAGGTTCTGGAAGAAAGTCTTGACGTTGTTGAAGATATTCAAGAAAGGTGGGACACGATCAAGAAAGTGTATATTGAAGCCGCCGAAAAAACTGTAGGCTACCTAACCAAGAAGAACAAAGAATGGCTAATACCTGGTACATGGGGAAAAATAGGTGAAAAAGAAAGAACATAAAGCAAAAAATTATCAGTACCAAGTCAGCAAGATTACAAGAACAACTACAAGGTTCCTATAAAGAAAAGGATAGAGATGTCAAGCGAAGTACCAGGAGGGATAGACAAATGTATGTTGACAGTCTGGCACAAGAAGCTGAATTAGCTGCTTCACATGGAGAAATGAGCACTGTTTACAAAATAACGAAAAAGCTATGTGGTGGCACTACAACCCAACCTGCTCTTGTAAAAATAAAGATGGTCACCCACTGGCAACAGAACACGAACAAGCCAACCGCTGGGTACAATTTCTCCAGGAAGTACTAAATTGCCCAGAACCTGATGAACCAGCGAGTCCAGACCTTGCAGTTGAAGACTTAGAAATAAACTTAGAACCACCAACCCTTGAAGAAGTCCAAAACTGTATTAAAGCATTTAAGAATGGTAAATCCCCAGGCAATGACTGCATACATGCTGAAATCAGATATTGCAACATCATCAAAAACGCTATTAGATCTATTTGTACATATCTGGGAAAATGAAAAATACCACATGACTGGAGTAAAGGACTCATTGTAAAACTTCCAAAAAAGGGAAATCTCCAAATTTGTGTCAACTGGAGAGGCATAACACTGCTCTCAGTCCCCAGCAAGGTGTTCTGTAAAATACTGCTATACAGAATAGACAAAGTGATTGAAAAGAAACTGAGAGAGGAACAAGCTGGATTTAGAAGAGGAAGAGGGTGTATAGACCAAGTTTTTGCCATTCGTAACATAATAGAACAGTGTATTGAATGGCAAATGCCACTGTATATCAATTTCATTGATTTTGACAGTGTGCACAGGGAAACACTTTGGAAAATAGTAAGATCATATGGAATACCAGCAAAGATCTGCAACATCATGAAAACATTTTAGTCAAACTTCGAGTGTAGTGTCATCCTGGAAAATGGAATATCGGACTCCATCAGTGTAAAATCTGGAGTACGGCAAGGATACATACTATCACCAATTCTCTTCCTTATGGTCATTGATTGGATCCAAAGAAACACCACACATGACAAAAAGAGGGGTATCCAATGGACAATGTTCAGTCACCTAGAAGACCTGAACTTTGCAGATGATCTGGCAGAAGTATCAGGAAACATCATCCACCTACAAGTTAGTAAAGACTGATAAATTAAACTCCTTTGCATAACAAACTGGGCTTAACATCAATGCTTAGAAGACCAAGGTCATGACAATCAATGCACCAGTAGAACCTGTCACATTAAATGGAGAGGCACTTGAGGAAGTTGAGGACTTCACTTACCTTGGCAGTATCTTAAGTAAGGACAACGGCACTGGTAAAGACATAAAATCACGTCTCAGTAAATCACGGACAGCATTCGCCCAACTTCAGCCCATCTGGATGTCCAACAACTACAGTCTGAGAACCAAACTCCAACTTGACAACAGCAATGTCAAATCAGTTCTCCTGATAGGTCAGAATGTTGGCGTGTTGTTGACAGTGACATGAGAAAAGTAGAGGCATTCCACAACAACTGTCTTCGAAAAATCCGACGTATCTTCTGGCCAAACAAGATCTCAAATAGAGACCTGCACATGAAAAGCAAAAGCAGGAGTATAACAACAGAAATCAAGCAAAGAAGAATGAGATGGCTGGGACACGCGATGAGAATGCCCCAGAGCAGGATACCCAAAACAGCCTTACATTGATGGGTAGACCACGAACAACATGGAGAAGAACTATAACATCAGGTTAGAGGAAATGGGCTACTCGTGGGGGCAGGCACTGTATGTGGCAAAGGATAGAGGAAAATGGAGGCAGCTTGTTGAAGCCTTATGTCCCATCGGGGACGAAGAGGATCAGTAAGAAAGTAAGTAATTAATCTTTTTTGACATTTAAAAACTAGTTCTCTGAATGCATTTTATTTGGCAGTAGCTCATTGAAATATTTCCTAGATCTATGCCAGTTTTTTTCAAAGGGTTACTGGTAAAACTTAATGAAATATTGGAAAAAGAAACCCAACCTCTCTCTGATGTCAGTACAATCCCTAAATTGTTTGGACATTTCATATAAAATTAACGATAAAATTTCAAAGAACTTGCAGAATGGAGTACAAATTGCAGATTTTATGGTACAATTGTGTCATACTACATGAGTGAATTAATTTTTGCATTTGCTTACATGGTCATTGTACATGTTGTATATACAATGTAGTATCAACTATAAAACTTGCAAAATTTATTTCAAATGGGACTGTTGATATCCTTGTCTCATCAACATGTTTGTCAATAGCTTGCCTAACTTCAGATACAGCATCTTGTTCTTGCATATTGAATCAACTGAGAGATATGCATCTATTATCAAATGTTTTTGGTTATTTTATAATCACCACCATTTTAACTTTCAGTTATCTAGTTATACTTGTTAGAATAATCTAACTGTCTCTTGGGACAACCGGGTCCGCTATGTTTTTCTAGAATATTCAAATTTTTCAAAAAATTTGATACTGGCAAATATTTGTTACCACAGGTACTTGGGTCTTGGTTTATAAATATGTATAATCATGATAATGTACCTTATTGATATGTAAAAAAAAAAAAGTAAAGGTATACTTTTTTTTTTTTTTTT
>PRKT01000015.1:2566719-2577998 GCA_003671525.1 Saccostrea glomerata | reverse complement strand
TTATTCATTTATTTGTTTTTTGGATATAAAGTATTTTAATTGCACTTAAGGGTAAAGTGCCATCAAGCAAAGTTGTATGAACACGCTGTACACTTTACGAAAAGCAAAGTGTATATCATGCCACAGTAACTTGACATCACGGAATGACAGCTTGTACATTTTGCCACTTTGCTTTAAGGTTAGACTGTCATGTGAAACAATTCACTGACACGCTACCCTTAAATTTGTATGTAAACTGTCATGGCTGATATCGGCCATCGTATTATACACACCGAATGTCATGTGCAGTTTGACTAGTCTGATCTAAATGAAAACTGGATAAGTATCTGTGCTTGCCCTAACAGTTGCACCGTCAACATATTATCACATTTTTAAAATTTCGTTGTTAAAACCCGTGGGTTATAACCTTGCTAAAGCTAGGCAACTTCATATCTAATCAACATATATTCCAGAAATTATGGTTTATTCCCTCTATACAGAATAGAATATTCCCAATCATGGTCCCACTGGGGGCTTAACAGATACAAGCATATTATCACATAAAATAGAGATTTATTAATTTACATTACATATACATATTTATAAACCACGACCCAAGTACCTGTGTACATAGTAATTATTTCAACAAACCATGGACATATCAAAAATAAATTCTTTTCTGTATTAACTGTACCCAGAATTCATTAATACATACCATTACCTATATTACATAAATTTTATCATGATAAATTTATCTGAAATTGAAAATCCCTCCAATCTTTTCTTTTATCAGTTAGGTCGTTCTAAAAATGAGTCGTCGTTTACTTAAAATTATATACGTTTTAGCATGTTTTATTTATTGATTATATACATAAATTATTTAGGTATATCTTTAAATTACTATACTTCTACCAGAATAATGGGATAAAGTATTGAGAATTCAAATAGAAAGTGAAGGTAAGAATTACTTTTGAACGAGTTAATGTGTATCGACTACCCCTCCATTATTTTCCATTTCAGGTGAAATTGGAATTTTCATTATTTGAAAATATTGCAAATCATCATTTTGCAAATCACTTAGTCACCGTTTTTATATAAACATTAGGCATGCCAAGGGAAAAGTCATATTCGCCGAGAAGAGGCTATAGAAGGTAAAATATGTTCATGCCCAATAGTATCGAATTTCCTCAGTTCAAGTTCTACAGTTGGAGAAACTTATAATAAGGTGGTAATTAAATATCAAGTCTTCAGTTAGCATTTTAGAAGATGAATACAGCATGCGCGTTTGATATTTTTAAATTTATTTAAAAGGTTTATGAAAGTGTTCTACTTTCATTTCAATAATGAACAGGTCCGGTACAATCACTAGATTTAGCTACGTATGTAGAATTACCTACGTAGCTTCATTTACATACCTCAGGTAGCTTTATTTAGCTATTTCAAGGTAAGTTTTCAAAAGTTTTCTTTTTATTAAAAAGAGACAAAAAGTCGCAATTAAATGACTATAGATATTTATTCTAGGGAGGCTAAAAAAACAATCCAAAGCAGAGATAGTTTATACATTGCTGCGTTTGGACAATTTAGAGCAAAACATGTATTCCATTGTTTGGTTAGCTGTCTGTGCGGTGAGGCATGACTGAGTATGATTACTTCACATTGTGATGAATAATTACCGACCTGTTATCGTGTTAACCGGAACTGGACTTCTTTGTCATTTCATTCAAGGGGTAACTGTTCTAACTGTCATACATAGCCCCAAAACTTTCAGAACTTTGATTGCAATTGCGCAGAAAAAGTCATTTTTCCAAGAGGGATTTTTTCATGAGTTGTTTTCAGATGAGTTCAAAGTTGAAAATGATCACTGCATCAAAATGATATTTTCTGCACACTCTGAGAAAAATGCTTTTAAATAGAAATAAACCAATTTGGTAGCTAAATAAAGCTACCTCAGGTAGGTAAATGAAGCTATGTAGGTAAATCAAGCTACGTAGCTAAATCTAGTGATTGTACCAGACCTGATGAACATCCTGATAAGGGTAAGTCTAGCATAACATTGTATCTTTGTATCATCTTTACAGGACACCGGAGAAACGCTTTGACAGAAGAAAAAGGTCGAGATCACCTAGAGGATCAAGATCTCCAAGAAGGTCAAGGTCATTTTCCCCAAAGTACAGAGGGAAAAAACAATTTTCTCCAAAACACAGATCCTCGGGATTTAGCAGAGATAGAGGAGGGGGACACAATGTGCCTTATGGAAGGTGATGCTTACAAAATATTTTTGCTCAACAAATGGGATTTTCAATGAACTATAGAATTCCCTTTTTCTATGCTGAAATTATAATTTTGACACTTTTTCGATTATCAGATCTTGTTGAAAATATTCAAGTTGTTATATTTATCTTACTATGTTTTGATTTTTTTTAACAACAGAAAACCTGCATATGAGAAACGTGACAGGTCTCCATATGAAAAACATGACAGGACTCCATACAAAAAAGATTCAGGCCATCGTTATTCTAGATCTCGTTCACCATCGCCCAAGAAAAGGTCTCGTTCCCGGTCACCAAGGAGAAAGTCCCCAGAGGTATCAGGGAGGGGATTGCGACCCCTAAGTTTGTAAGTAAAGTGGTATCCATAGTTGTTTAATTAATATGTACAATTTGATAAAATGATACTGCAGTGAAATGGAGTCCTTAATCATGGTAATGCAAATTCATATTTTTTAGAATGAGTTAGACTCTTGGTACACATTTAATATTATGTTTGATAATATAAAATAAAATGTAAATAATGTTAGAAAAAAATTTGTATCATAGCAATTTCCCCTTGGTTGATTTTCAAGTAATTAAAAATAAATCACAACATTTAAACTATATAGTCAAGTTAATTTTTTTGCATAAGTTTGACAAACATTCTCTAACAACATATATTGTTGTCTTTGTGCAGGGATGAAAAGAGAAGAGATTCCTTTAATGTAGGACTATCATCACTGGGACGCCCTGACACGTCAACCTTTCCTGTTTCCCTTGAGGACCCCTTCAGTAAACCTTCATCCTCCTTGGGTGTTGGAGGATTCAAATCCTATCGGGATCAATCACCTGACAACACTCTCTCAGCACTGCCCCCTGGTGTCATAGGAACAGTGACTGTGGCTCCCCCTAGTTCCAGAAGGCCTTTATTATCTGAAAGATTCGAAAGTATTGACTCAGACTTTGTAGGACCAATCAGAATTGATGAAAACATCACCATTGGGATCCATCGCACTGGCCCTAATCTACGCAACACTCCAAATAAGCCTGTTGTTAGAAATATTGACATGTATAGTTTTGTTATGTTACGTAAAAGAGATGAAGGAAAGAAGCCTATTTTTGATCGTGAAGAAATTAAGATTTTTGGCCTAGATAATATTTTAGATGAGCAGATTTATGATGAGAAGAGAACTATAAGTGTCGTTCCATCCAATGATCACAAGAAATCCAACCGTTCTAGTAGCAGGTACTCACCTGACAGGTATGAGTTGAAATTTCACCTTTATTGATATTCATTTAATCAAATTAGAAATTCACCTTCTGGCAAATTAAGAATTTATTATACAAAAAATGTATTTTGAAATAAAACGAAGTAATTATTACAATAGAGAGGACACAAGGACTGTGCGATCTGCAGACCGACCTAGAGAGCCCAAAATCAGGTAAATAAGTGTACTGAATGTAGCGTCAACATACAGGGATTCTGGATAACTTCTAAATATGTAGAAGCATGGGCTAACATGAAAAACATGCATAATTGTTTGACTTTGTTTTTTATAATAAATTCCTTGTCCATACACAGGTTGAATCCAAAGCCGGATCCTAGGTATGAGAAAATTTTCCAGGAATCGGAAGGGTACGACAGTAAAAGCATCAACCCGAACGATTTACGTCATAATCTGATGAAACGGAAACATGATGATGATGACTCTTTTGATGCAAGGTAGATCACAGTCTTGTGAATGTTTGAGGGAAGAAAATATTGTGAATAAATTGAGGACTTGCATGTTATCCAATATGTTCAGAGTTATGGTCGTTGTACATTAATTATAATTGAAGAATTTTGATAATCCTGACATAGTCTTTTTAAAATATTTATATGTTATATAAACTGAATCATAAATTTTAGAAAAGAAAATTAACATAAGATCAGTTGTGAACTTTGTAACCAGTCTTTGTGTCTAATTGTGTCTGTTTCTGATCGCAGGAGGAAGTTAGAAGACAGAAGGAAAGGCTCAGGACGGGACCATTCCGACAGAGACAGGAAGAGATCACTGGGTAAAAAAACCAAGTGATGGATAAAAATTAACACTTAATTCCATTTTTTAATACTTATGGGATGATTCAGTAATTGTCCATAAAAGGAAAAGGCAAAGGATGATTGTTAGAGGGGATTATTCCCTTTTCATAATCACAGTTGGTGAATATCATGAGAATATTGTACAGATGTTGTTTAAGCAATACACTATTATTGCAGATGAAAGGTTAGGGAAGAAGTCTGATTCTGAGGAACTGCCAGATTTTAAAAACAGACCTGGTTAGTCAAATATTCAGAATTATTTTTGGAAGGCTTATTATGTCTTCCTAAATTAGGTGATGAGATGCTGATTTCTTCAAGTTTGGAAGTCTTCCTTGATTTGTGTTTATGTCAAAACTTATCTCCATCCTGGATATTATTTCAGGGAAGTACAAATTTGAAGCATGGAAGGAAAATCCAGAAATGATACCCAAGAATCCAATGTATTTTGAGGTAAGTAAGGTCTTGGACAGCAATGCCTGACACTAGAACTTTAAGGACCAAAATGATTTAGTTTAACATATAAATGTATGATTAGGGAAAATTAATTGGATGCAGAATAGATTTGGAATGTTATGGATACACAGTAACTGCTTGACATTGTAATTTTTCCCCCTGGATCTCACAAATTTCTTGTCCTGTTGATTATTTCCATGCATAAGACTGAAATTCTGAATCTCACAAACCAACTGATTTTTTTTTTCAGCATGATAACAGAGAGGGCGATTCCAGTTCAAGAGGAAGATTTAATAATTCTCGGGGATTTCGCAGACCATTTCGGAGGCCGTTCAGAGGAGGGTACAGAGGGCGTGGCTTTAGGGGCCGATTCAGAGGACGGGGCTACAGTAACTACAACAGTAACTACAGGCCCACTTCTAATTACTACTCTGATAAGGATAGGGATGATGACTATGTCAAAAAATATGATTCCTATTATAAATCAGGTACAAGTCTTGGTGATTTTACTCTCTTAATTTCTGAAGGGAATCCTCCGGTTTTATGACTTTATGTAATAGTCAGATGTTATCTGAGATTTAGAAATAATATAAAACTAGGAAAAAAATTAAATTTTTTTTTGTTAACTATGTTTCCTATTATTTCTCTTTCAAATCAACATATTTATGAAAGTTAAAAAATCGAAGAGTGATATATGGTAAGTGTCTCAATTGGCCCCTTCAAATGGATATCTTAATTTTACTTTATATATAGCTTTAATTTGTACAGCTATATATGCGACCTTTATTGGTCATTTTCATTTAGATCAAAATGCCGTTATTTTAGAAATATGACATCATAAAAATCACGTTTTCCCGCCATTTTAGCATATTTTGTATAAAACTTCTTATTTTCAAGCAGTTTTTCTTTCAGAAAATATAGAGCGCAGCCTAGAACAAGATTTATATTTTTACCAAAGATGTATCTATTCAATACTAATTAGTGACAGAAAAATTATGTATGTTCTACACTGCGCTCTATGTTTCCCATAAGAAAAAAACATCAAGAAAAAGGCATATTTTTGGCTTTTTTGTTAGATAGCAAAAATAGCATCATTTCTCATGTCATTTACAGCTAGTGAGTGCATATAAATGTGAAAAATATATTGGAAATATTTCTGATATAATCTCTTCTACAAAAAAAATATAAATAAAACATATCTGAATGTCATTATAAAATGTTGATTTTTAGGGGGCCAACATTGGCTCTTATCATAAATACTCCTTTGAATATTGTTTTTCAATTATGTCATAATGTTCATAAAGTTTAAAATTCTGTTGGAATATTTTCATTTACACAATATGAGATACTATTTTTTGATTCAGAATGTTATGTATTAGTTTCACTTCACTGGATAATTTATTAGGGCTGTATTGAAATAAACGTACATTATACTTTTGTATGATCCCTTTGATTTTTTCTTGCAGACAAACGTTCACGTGACTATCCAGAAGAGGGAGATGACAATTACAACAAAAAATATGGATTTCATTATAAGTCAGGTAAATAATATAAATGTTTCATATGATTCTACTCTCTTTAACTTGAATTAGGTTTTTCTCTTTATATTGTCAGATTTCGTATTGTATACATGTAATCTAGACCCATATTTAATGTAACAAATTATCATTGATATGGACAACAGACATTATTATCCTTCAGAATTATACAGTTAATCTGATTGGTTAAGAGCAGGTCACGTGCAGGGAGACAACTGGTGATGTTTCCCTCACGCACAGGGTGACAACTGTTATCTCCCTTCAGATGACAATGAAATAGCGTAAGCGAGCATGCAGGGTTACAACTGTGTTGTCGCCCTTTGAATGAAATAACAGTGGTTTAAGCGAGATAACACCTATTTAAAAGTACACTTGCTAAATATGCGGGATTGGTAAACAATAAATTCTAACGATGACGTCAAAGTTGTCTGTTGACATATTTTGAAAGTATGAAATCGGAGCAGAGTAAAAGAAAAGAGGTTTGATTACTATTTTTCTACTCTATCTAATTGATAATTGTATATTCTTCAGGATAATAAAACTATAATGGACTGTTTAGAAGGGAGACATCACCAATTATCAGGTCTGAGTAGGGTTGTCACCCTCGGGCGCAAGCACCCTCGGGTGACAACCCTACTCAGACCTGATAATTGGTGATGTCTCCCTTCTAAACAGTCCATAATTGTATATTATGCTATGTGTACATGATAACAATTCACTTTGATTCACTTTAATCATATTTGTAAAATTTATAGACAAACGTTCACGAGATTTGGACACCTGGAAACATGACTTGTATGACTCTATAGAGAAGGAAGAAAAAGAGATCAAATCAGAGGACAAGTCACATGATGATAACAAGCCCACCAGTACCACTACCACATAGAACTGCAGTACCATATAAAGCCATCAGTATCAAGTACCACACCAGTACCACTACCACATAGACACAAGAATACCATAATAAGCAATCAGTACCATTTCAGTCCCTCACTAGTACCACTACCACATAGAAACTGTAATAACACATGAGCATTCAGTACCATTTTACCACACAAGTAACACTACCACATAAATTGCTATTACCATTGTACCATGCAAATACCACTACCACAAGGAAGCCATTTACCACATACATGTAAGCAATTTTTAAGCCTCATACGCCAGACACGTTTCACGGTACTTCTCTAAGCTTAAAGTTTTCTATCATAATCAACAGATCATTTACCAAAGAACAACAAAAAATTCACTGAGACTATCAATTTAGTCTCCCTAAATTCCATCATGTGTATTCTCAACATTTCCATCATTGACAGTGTGACAGAGGATGATCAAGTACTTTTTAATCAGTCATTGTATTCCTTCAACATGTTGTAGCTGTTTCTTTCAGGCCATGTAGTTTGTTTTTCATAAAAATGCATGAAACTTGTTGTCCATTTTTATCATGCACTTGTAAATGAAAAAACAGGCACAAGTTTGCAGCACATATATTGTTCCCACAATGTTTGTGTATCATGTAAATATATCTATTTTTTATGTATGTATGAATTTGATTGGACTTGGCAGCTGTGTTATAAGAGACCATCAAGTTTTATCCAGCTTATGAGTTTACAGATGTGTGCCAGAATCAAACGTGTTCAAGAAAGTGGATTTCCAATGTTTAATGTAATTTGTAACTTGACAATGGAAACCTGTACAATATATACATAGTCATGTGAGATATGAATGAATAAAGCTAAAATTCGTGGCATTTTGCTTTTTTGTATTATATCTGTGAATACTGTCAAATGTTATTATATAAATATAATTTTTTTAAGTTTGCCTGTGACAGCTTGAGTGATGGCAGTACAAATGAAAATGTATGAGTAATGTAACTTAGTCATACTTTGAGAGGCTGGGGTAAAGTTTTAATGAATACATTTTAAGGTCTTCTAACAAATGTTTAAAAATTATGGCCAAAGTTAAAGTTTGGTTCAAGTTTTTAAAAAATAG
This sequence comes from Saccostrea glomerata, assembly GCA_003671525.1. Taxonomy (NCBI): domain Eukaryota; kingdom Metazoa; phylum Mollusca; class Bivalvia; order Ostreida; family Ostreidae; genus Saccostrea; species Saccostrea glomerata. The sequence continues at coordinate 2,569,707 of PRKT01000015.1, read as the reverse complement.
GTTGAATTTCAAGGACATGAGGTAAAACTGTTGGGTGCAAAGAAAGACCTGTCACAGGAACCATTTACCGGTATGTGAAATATGAAAATTCTGCCCCAGTCCATTTATTCAAGAGCTGAGTACAAGCAGAAAGAAGAATGAAATAACAGTAACTATATGAATCTCTGATTACGAGGCATAATCATATCTTGCAAAGTTTGCTCTGATCAGAATCATTGTTGGAAGAAACTCTGATTCTCAAAAAAATACATCTTTTTTATCCATGGTAATTAGAAATATTGATGTACACTCTTATTACGCTCTTTGAATTTTTTCTTTCTAAGTGCGTTGTGTTTGTCCCAATTTTAACGCACTTTGATTTTTTTTAAAGTGCGCATTTTTTCAATGTGTGTTACCACACTCCACTTCTTAAAAGGCTTTATTTGATAAATTATTATTTCGACAACAGTATGCATGCAACTTTAGTATTTCAACATAAACTCTAACAACTCCGTAAATAAATAAATAAATAAATAAATAAATAAATAAATAAATAAATAAATAAATAAATAAATAAATAAATAAATAAATAAAAAGGTTAATTAATTGATTAAATAAAAAGGAAAGGGCACTTTAATTCCCTTCACATGATTCTAATGAAAACAAAAATATATAAGGTCTAAGCTATTTTAAAAAAATAATAAACCTAGTAGGCCTAGATTTTTATCCTTTCTCGGGTGCGTTCAAATATAAAATTTACACCGGAAAATGCTTTTGATGATTTGACAGATGAGAGTGCGCTTGCGCAATGAAAATGGAATCAAAACAAGCAGGACTGATCATTTTCTCATTTTTATTATCATGCAAGACCGTGGCAAGTTTTTTGGACATGGAAGAGCTAAAAAATATAAATTATGGCATAGATATACTCAACAAACCCGTTTTGTTATCAACACAGGTATGTTTTTGTGCATAAGTTTCTACCGTATGGTTTCTATCTGTAAACATTTCGAATTTTCTCAGTCGCAATGTAACATTATCTGGCTACCCAAGTTTCTGCTGTGCTCTTAACGTTACTTAATAATTGTGGATGGCCTGTTAGCATTTAGTCTATATTGTAAATGTGATTTATAATTTTATGGCCCTGTTAATATGAAATGCGTTAATGCAACAGTATAAAATTAGTGATTAATACAGGTAGGACATCAAATTTGCTTTATTCACAGGGGCATCTTATCCGCTCTAGTTCTGTACACTGTGTGTTTTTATATGGGGAATAGAGAACAGAGCAGATAAGACCCAGTGTGTCATACTCGAGATTGTAAATTTTCATTAGGCCTAAATTATTAAATGTACCTAACTATTGAATTTTGTAGGATACAGACAAACTGAGTGAAACCATTGATGTTACATCAAAGCATGGTCAGGTGTATCGCTGTACCATCCCCAGTCAGTTGGAGGCAGAGAAACAGAAGGAAGAGGAGGAGAAAATAGCCATGGAGACTGGGGTCCCAGAGTTACTGAAAGCCATGGAGTCAGGACCTTGTCTTTTTAAGGTATACACTGGATAAAGCCATTTTCAAAATAAATTTAAATGCTTTTTTCAATAATGATGCAGTATTCTATATTTTTCTATAATAATTAAATGTTCATTTTATTTTCCAGACTAGAGATTGGTGGAGTTATGAGTTTTGTTACGGAAAACATGTACGCCAGTTTCATATGGAAGGTAAAGCTTTGCCACATTTTGCAAAATAAGTTTGGTTAAACAATTTTACTTTTACTATCTCTTGTGGCAAGTATAAATTCTTTTAGCATGTTTTAGTCGGAAGTTTAAAAAATTAACATGAAATAACATTTAAATTTTTTTTGCTAGAAGGCAGAATTGAAGGAAATGTGATCATGTTGGGATATTATGAATCAGAGTTTGACTGGAGAAATGAAACAAATATGGTATGTGTGATACAGTTTTCTTAATAATTTAACAAAGAAAAAAAAACAGTTTAATGTTTATGTACATACATTGTAATTTTTTTCCAAAGGAAATCAAATCAAGAAATAAAAATCGATTGAATCGATATCACAGCCAGCAGTACATCAATGGCTCAAAATGTGACCTTACAGGAAAAGCCAGAAAAACAGAAGTCAGGGTAAGTATCAAATTTTTTTTTTCCATTTTACTTGTTCATATACTAATGTCTGTCATAGAAGTATATAAAGTATTAAAAATATTGATTGTATTAGTTTTGTTTACAATCTTTGATTGAATAATTTTACATAGCTCAGATTCCTTTTAAACAATCATTACTCTATACAGGGTTATTTTCGCCCCGTTTTATTAGGTCACCTGAGTAAACTCAGGTGACCTATTGCTATCTGTTTTCGTCCGTCGTCGTGCGTCGTGCGTCGTCCGTTAACATTTGAACATTTTCAGCTTCTTCTCTGCAACCACTGAACCAATTTCAACCAAATTTGGCACAAAGCATTTATGGGTGAAGGGGAACAAAAATTGTGAATTTCATGGTCCCTGCCCCCCTGGGGCCTGGGGGGTGGGGCAAAAACCACTAAAATTAAAGCAATCTTTAAAAATCTTCTTCTTTACTCCTGGACATCAATCAGTAAAACTGTTTGCATGATTGTAACCAGCATTGAGTCCTCTACCAAAATTGTGAAATTTATGGCCCCAGGGTCAGGGGTTCTAGTGCTAGGGTGGGGCTAAATAAGTATATAGTGAAAATGCATTATTTCTTTGAAAATCTTCTTCTCTGCTCCTGGGTATTAAATAAACTAACTAAGTGCATAGTTATGATGAGCAAGAGTGCCTCTACCAAAATTGTGAATTTTATGGCCCCAGGGTCAGGGGTTCTGGTGTTAGGGTGGGGCTCTATTGATTATATAGTGAAAATACATGAATTCTTTGAAAATCTACTTCTCTGCTCCTGGGTATTAAATAAACTAACTAAGTGCATAGTTATGATGAGCAAGAGTGCCTCTACCAAAATTGTGAAT
>PRKT01000015.1:2488808-2565497 GCA_003671525.1 Saccostrea glomerata | reverse complement strand
AGGGGTTCATGTGTGATAGGGGCATTACTGATTATTGCTGAATATTACTGATTACTTGAAATGCATTTTTTGTTCCCCCACCCTGCCTATGGGTATTAAGTAAACAAACTAAGCAACTGCTAAGTGTATTGTTATGATGATCAAATGGTGCCTCTTTCAAAATTGTGAATGCCATAGCATCTTGCTTAAAACATTATTCAAATTAAATCGCTGGAAAGTTGTTGCATAATGCTCAGGTGACCTATAAGGCCCATGGGCCTCTTGTTTTCACTCTTTTGCACTTGCGAACAATTTTGCCCCGTTTTAAATTCCCCGAGTCATAGTTCTGTTTAAGAAATTATGCTGTGTAATTTGAATACGCCCCGTTTTAAGAGGGTGAAAGGGGCAAAAATAAAATGAGGGAGAAATTTTCCCTGTATTCAGTATTTAATAATCTGTTCTCTGTATTTCACTGATGCACCAGCAATTTTGTATTTACGTGCATGATTATAAAAGTAATTGTTTTGAACATTTTTGCTTCATCATTTTCAGTTCCTTTGTGAGGAAGGTAGAGGAGATTACATAGCCAGGCTGGACGAGCCAGAGACTTGTTCCTATGTTATGACAATACACACCACCAAGATCTGTCATCACCCCTATCTCAAGCTCCCCACCCACCAGAAACCTGTCCCCATCACCTGTAACCCCGCCGTGTCAGAGGAGATCTATCAGGACTACCTCAATGAGGAGGAAGGTAATGTACTGTTGTTAGACGTAATTAATTGTCTGTACTGTGGGAGTACCGTATAGTGGTAGAGTTGAGCTATGGGTATCTATCATAATTTAATCAAAAGGGATTGTTAGGCTTATCTAGGTTATGAAATATGGGAACATATAATGAGATTCTTTTCAATTCTTTCTAGAGAAAAGAATTATGAAAGAAAACCTAGAAGAAGAACAGAGAATAGAAAAAGGTAAGACTTATAGAAGATATTCTATAGGGATTGCTATTTTATTATTATTTAAAATCTACTTATCTCATGAAACAAGTCAGTTATGTGGAACATAATGATCATAAGAACAAGTGACCAGTTTGTGAAATATTTTTTAACACCTTGTTAATGAAGAAGTTTAGTGTTACAAAGATCAAGAACTTGAAAATGACAGTTTTATCATTCATTTTTCGTAGAATTGAGAGATGCAGATGCTTTGTTTAACTCAGATGAAAAAATGATGGATTCCAAAGTTCAAAAAGATTTGCCACTCCCCAACTCTATCAAGAAAACTGACAATGGTCGCACATTTGAGTTCAAGGATGTGTCAGATTTAGGTGCTGACATGTCTAAGATTGAAAAACTCATATCAGCTGGGCTGAAGGATGACATTGTTAAACTCTCGGATCAGTTTGGAGGTAGTGTAAATTTTTCCATCTATGTATATTGATTAATTTTTTGACACAAATCTCTGTCTCTATTTTGGTCAACATGTATTTAATGGATGCACATGTACCGGTATATAGATTCTGAAAACTATATAATTTAACTGTACAAATAACGATTTATCTAATGAATACAGGGCAAGATGTAGATATGAAAATGAAAGTGAAAGTGGTGAGGAACATGGATGACTTGGAGGATATGTTAAAGGAGGCTCAATCTGAGGTAGAGAGCTTGGTGAAGAAGAAGAAGGAGGAGGAGGAAGAGGAATCAACTGAAGAAGAATCAAAACCAGAGGAAACAAATAAACAGAAAGATACCACACTGAAATTTGAAAAGTAAGAGCTGTAGTTTATTGAATTTCCAGGTGAGAAATAGCATGTCTGTTGGGAATATCATAGGAAAATTTAAAGACAAGTTTTGTATGTGATATCTTTAATAAGATACATTTTCTCTTCCCCTCCCCCCAAAAGAAGAAATTGGGATCAGATTGAATGTACTTTTTTTGTTGTTTTTTTTTTATTATCTGATTATATATATTTTGATTCCTATACTTGATCTTTTCAGAAAGTCTATTACAGAAAAGATTCAAGACACAGTCAGTGATATAGACAAAGAACTGGATGGGGTGGATGAAAAAGTTCTCCAGTCTTTCAAAGGTTAGAATCTTCATTTCTCTCACATGTTAATTTGGGAAATTTGTTCATTTTTAATGTTCTGCATAAATATAATTCATGCACTTTTAGAAACAACTAATTTGAGGAAGTGGGTGGATCATTCATCTTACTCTAATTCTACTGAAAGTGTAGGATATTGAGATCATTAGAGTTATAAAGTTTGCTTCCTGTTCTATTGTATTTTGCATCCTGAATGCTTTGTATTTAATTTTTAGAGATCCAAGATGATGATATAAACAGTGTGAGAGAGAAATTTACTAAAAATAGGAATAACTTAGCCAGCATTAAGGAATCTCTCAGGAAAACCATGGAGAGTGAATTTGATGAGATTATTGAAGAGGTTTGTAGAAACTGAATTTATTTCCCTTGTCATGGGTTACGGATGAAATTGTTAAGAAAGATTGATTGTGCTGAAAAAAGAAAATATATTGAATTTTTTAAAAATTGATGGAAATAAGTCATTTCAGGAATTTAGATAGATATAGAAAAGACATTTTATAAAAAAAAAAAGTTTTAAAAAGTGATATTTTGGAGAATGTAAATTGATGAGTAAAATGTTTTTGTAGGCTGAAGCAGAGACAGGTATAGAATTAGAGGACAGAAAAGGAGCTCAGAAAGAGCTGAGTAAGACACTTAATAAACTCATAGAAAGACTGGACAAAACAGAGAAAGGTGAGTTACTATCCTCAGACAGGGTTCTAAAAAGGAATGATCATGTACTTTTATTTTGCTTTGTTACCATATTTGTTTTATTTGTGGAATCTTTCTTGTTCATCTGAGGCCTGTTCAACAGAGCAAGGGCTTGAGAATATTTTTATTGGAGGTACATGTATAAGGAATTTTAGTGAGCGCTCATGAATATCGCTCTGTTGAACAGGCCTCATGTCACAGACAGTTATTTTGTTGTTGTAATCCTATGCATGAATAATTAAAGATGACTGAAATATTCCTGCTTGTGATAATGTCTACGTTGTATACTGCAAACAAGATGTAATTATTTGTGCCAAAAGTGATGCAGGCACATATCATTAAAATTCATTTATGAGGAAAAATTGCAAAAAATTGGAAAGTGACCAGAAAATTTTGTGAAAAAATAGTAATATCATGCATATTTTACATTATATTCTTTTTTCAGACATTCTAAATGTTGACAAAGAGCTTGAGAGGATATCAGAAAAAAATGCTAAACTTCAACAAAAATTAGACAAGGAATTAGATGAAATAGCAAAAGGTTAGCAGAATATGAGTACATACTTATATTTTAATGAAGAATATAAAACTATTAAATTCAAAATAAGACTAAAAAGTAATTTTTTTAAAAACTGGATAATATGTACAAAAGTGTGAATGGAATGAAATTTAAATAAAGATTTTTTTCAGGTCCATCAAAAACAGAAGAGCTTTCATCAGATGACAAGTCTTTATCATCATCTAAATCATCTTCATCCTCTTTGTCATCATCTTCATCATTATCACAATCATCATCCAAATCATCATCAAAGGATCGTGTGAAGATAAGAGTTACAAAATTAACAAAGGGAGAATTTCAGAAGAGTGCCATGAAAAGTACTCCCCAGACCCAGAAACTGGAGGAAGATGTACAGGACCAGCTACAGAAGGCAGGGCTAGATCTAGGAAGTAAGTCTTGTTCTGATTTTTTAGCTCACCTGAGCCGAAGGCTCAAGTGAGCTTTTCTGATCACATTTTGTCCGTCGTCCGTCCGTCTGTCTGTCTGTCCGTCCGTCCGTCTGTAAACTTTTCACATTTTCGACTTCTTCTCAAGAACCAATGGGCCAATTTTAACCAAACTTGGTACAAAGCATCCTTGGCTGAAGGGGAGTTTAAATTGTATAATGAAGGGCCAAGTCCCCTTACAAGGGGAGATAATCAAGAAAAAACAAAAATAGGGTGGGGTCACAAAAAAATCTTCTTCTCAAGAACCACTGGGCCAGGAAAGCTGAAACTTATGTGGAAGCATCCTTGGGTAGTGTAGATATTAAATTGTAAAAATCATGACCCCTGGGGGTTGGGCGGGGCCACCATAGGGAATCCAAGTTTTACATAGAAATATATAGAACAAATCTTTAAAAATCTTCTTCTCAAGAACCACAGGGCCAGGAAAGCTGAAACTTATGTGGAAGCATCCTTGGGTAGTGTAGATATTAAATTGTTAAAATCTTGACCCCCGGGGGTAGGGCGGGGCCACAATAGGGAATCCAAGTTTTACATAGAAGTATATAGAACAAATCTTTAAAAATCTTCTTCTCAAGAACCACAGGGCCAGGAAAGCTGAAACTTATGTGGAAGCATCCTTGGGTAGTGTAGATATTAAATTGTTAAAATCATGACCCCCGGGGGTAGGGCGGGGCCACAATAGGGAATCCAAGTTTTACATAGAAATATATAGAACAAATCTTTAAAAATCTTCTTCTCAAGAACCACTGGGCCAGGAAAGCTGAAACTTATGTGGAAGCATCCTTGGGTAGTGTAGATATTAAATTGTTAAAATCATGACCCCCGGGGGTAGGGCGGGGCCACAATAGGGAATCCAAGTTTTACATAGAAATATATAGAACAAATCTTTAAAAATCTTCTTCTCAAGAACCACTGGGCCAGGAAAGCTGAAACTTATGTGGAAGCATCCTTGGGTAGTGTAGATATTAAATTGTTAAAATCATGACCCCCGGGGGTAGGGCGGGGCCACAATAGGGAATCCAAGTTTTACATAGAAATATATAGAACAAATCTTTAAAAATCTTCTTCTCAAGAACCACTGGGCCAGGAAAGCTGAAACTTATGTGGAAGCATCCTTGGGTAGTGTAGATATTAAATTGTTAAAATCATGACCCCCGGGGGTAGGGCGGGGCCACAATAGGGAATCCAAGTTTTACATAGAAATATATAGAACAAATCTTTAAAAATCTTCTTCTCAAGAACCACTGGGCCAGGAAAGCTGAAATTTATGTGGAAGCTTCCTTGGGTAGTGTAGATTCTAAAGTTTTGAAATAAAAAAGGGAAGGGGGTTGTTGGGCATGATAGGTATAGCAAGAGCGGGAATCTGGTAAAGATCTGCATCACCCCAAGTTACTCAGGTGAGCGATGTGGCCCATGGGCCTCTTGTTTGTAATTTAGTAAAACTCAATTTATTTTCAAGGATTTATAGGATAACATGCCATACTTTAAAAGAAAATTATAATGTCATTCATGTTTTTGCTGATGTGCAAAAAAATTTTGATTGGGAAACTAAATTGGAGAAATAGATTTGCCCTCAGATTAGAAACCCTTGGCTAGCAAAGATGGCTAGAGTAGCAAAGTCAGTTCATTACTTGTGCATAATTCTAAAATGAATGTTTTATTTGTTTTTTTTCTTCTGTGTTAGATGGAAAGATTCAGGTGAAGATAATTACAGCAGGTTATGTTGATGATAAAGATGATGTTCATCTCCTGTCTGCAGAGGATACCAGTGCATTCAAAAATATGATCGTGTCTATTTTGGTAATGATAGAAATATTACTGTAGATCACTTAATTTTCGCGACACCTAATTTTCGCGAAATAGTCATTGACTCTTTATTAGCGAGACAAAATTCTCACGAATTGTGGTCTTGCTCTATATAATCTTAAGGAATTCTATTATACGCGAGAATGAAATTTTCGCGAGCATACCGTCTCGTGTAATAACGTGAAAATAAAGTTCTCTCGAATAAAAAGTGATTTACAGTATATCAGACTTATTATAGAGTCTCCTTATATATGACAAATTTAGTCTACTGATATACTCGATGCATAATCATGGTAAGTAATGTCATATAAAACACAAAAACAGTTTTGATTGATTTAATTGCCTAAAGGACTAAATTATTAAAAACAGACAGTACCCTACTTTTGTTTAGGGATGAAAGTATTCAAAACTTATATAAGAACAAACATTTTAGATTCCTTTGATCATCAAATCAACATGAAAAATTGTGTTACTTTAGGGCGGGGACCATGAGGCAGCAGAGGAGGAAATCCGACAAACAAACATGGAGTCAAACTACAACAAAGTCTGGGGTAAAAATAGGAGGAAATCCCCCGAGGTGGTACCCTAGGCAGCCTACAGACTCGCACCACTCAGTGTCTTTCATAATTGTTTTTTTTCTTGTTTGGTTATTGGATACATTTTGTCTCTGCATGGACAGGTAGAAATTTATTTATTTTGATGTTGAAAATCGAAGTAATTTTTTTTTGCCTGTGTGTAAATGAATATGCAAGTGTATTTGTGAGTACAGTGTATATGTATATTTTTTTTTGGTAAGAAAGAGTATGAGTTTGTGTCTTGAAAGTTTTCATTAAAATTTTGCAAAAAAAAATTAGTTATTTTTAACTGTACACACAGAATATTGAAGCAGTCAAATCTCAATACCAGTTACACAAATGAACTGACAAGGTTTTTCGAAATTCTGACAGGGGTCAGAATGTTAGATTTGCTCAGCTAACAAATTACAATGTAAATGTATATTTATCTATTGACCAGAGGTCAACTGCTTTAAAGTTTGTACATGGCACTTAGTAAATTTTATATGTATTTTTCTTGAGAATGGTATGTATGATGGGCAATGGGGCAATTTGACAAGGGAGTTTTTTTCCCTTGTGTTTTGTTGCTATTTAATAAATTCAACTGATGCAATTGAAAGATGATGTGATCTCTTATGAATATTACAGAAATGTTATAAATAATGTAAAGTTGAGCAGTAAAGTTTTATCCATATAAATTATAAACATGGATTTTATATTTCTTGTACACATATAAAATACATTAAAGTAATATTACTGCATTATAGTAAATTTTGGAATTGTTAATAAAGTGATTTAAAATATACACATATTTTGTTACTTTCCATTTCATTTAGAACTTCTTTTTTTTTTTTTATAATTTTTGAAAGTTATGAAAATTTACTAGCAGTCAGTCTTTCTGTTTTTATTGAAACATTCTTTCTATTATAATTATTTATATATACAATTATGTATATGATTTCAAGCATGCATGTAAGTCTTTGCGTTACACGTTTTTCTCAGGCATCAATTTTGACCCTAGAGAACACCCTTTTTATGGGATATTCATTGGTTTATTGACCTGCATCTGATGTCATTGAACAGTTGAAGGTGTCTTATCAGCCATGGTGAATCCAGTATTGTACCTTAGTCCCTGAGGAGACTGATTATCCAAATAAAGGGTGGTGCGTTTACCAGACGGCTCAAAAAGATTATGATGTAGTAGGCACTTTTTCATCCATTTAGAATGTTTTTATTAGGTATCAAAGGATTTATTTCCTTCTCCTTATTGCAGTGTATCATGATGTGAATTTCATCTGTAATTGGCGAATATAAACAAGATAATTCAGAGAATCTGTGTCCCCCGCTGAAGGAAAGAAGAGAATCTGAAAAGTAAACATTACCGCTACATTGCCTCTTTTGTTAGCCAGCCACTTATGCGTGTACAGTCCAACCTATACATGCATAAGACATGCTTCCCTGCTCACCACGGGGAGGTGAAAGTAGGACTTGGAGCAGGATGGAGTTTTTTATTATTATTAAATCAATTTCATTGACCCCAAAAAATCAATCTAATACCAATAATTCGTCGAGGTCTGCATGTGTTGCAACTCTTTTTCATCGCATCTTCACAATTTTGAGTTTTTGAAAGTCTTATTTTTTTCTAAATTTATAACCATCGGTAAGTAAGCCGGAATTCCCTCGATTTGTAACAAACTTCTCAATGGTGACATAATGTTCAGATGATTCTAAATACCTACATTTCGACTGCAGAGTTATTTATACTCATTCTGATTATAATTCAAATCAAAATTGTTCTACATTAGTGAGTGAATTCTGTTGATTAGAACTCGTATACCAAACCTTACCTGACTAAATCGATATGTAGCGGTAATGAGTTGTTTTTGGCTGATTCAATATGTAGCGGTAATGAGTTGTTTTCGGCCGAAAAAATGTAGCGGTAATCGGTCGAAAATCTGAAAAAAATGTAGCGGTAATGAGTTGAAATTTTTGGCAATGTAGCGGTATTGTTGACCTCCCAAATAATTGACTTTGAATTCGTACGAAAACTATAACGTCAGCCTGCATCAGAAACGATGATAGTTTGTATCGGCTGAAAAAAAAAATCATTCTATCGACCAAAAACTTGTAAAATGACGACTTCAAACGAGACAAATGATATCATAGTTTTTTAAATTTCATTGCTGAAAGATTCCATAGTTTTAGAAGAAAGAGATATTGAAGTCTATCTTTAATGGAATGTCAGTCTTAACGAATATAGTTGGGCGCGTAGAGTATGATAAATGGTACACATAATCTAATGTATTTGTACGAAACAACAAACACAACAGACATGAGGACCTCACTAAGAAAATACAGGTGGAGAAGTACGTGTATAGGACATGTCTTGTGAAAGCAAACAAATGACATCACACAAGTGGCACTAAGATGGACTTTAGAGGGAAAAAGGAAGAGAGGCCGACCAAGATACAACGTGGGGGCGAACGGTGGAAAAGGAACTAAAAGGCATAAATCTTACCTGCAGAGGTGGAGAAGATTACAATGAACAGAGAGGAATGGTATTCCCTAGTCCTTGCCCTATGTGACCCCGGGTGCAACAAGGACTAGGTAGGTAGGTAATATAATGTATTTTTATTATAGTTTTTAATATTCAGTTTGTGTGGTAACTTAACATCTTTTTTCATACACTTTAAAGTACAGTTTCATGAGCTTATACTAGTAAGTATGTATTACAATGCATATGCTAGTTATCGAAACCCTTATTTCAAACTGAAATTACCGGGCCCGTTCACGGTAGTTCAGAAGGTAGAACACTTGCTCTGTGATCGGGAGGTCGTGAGTTGAATCTCGGCCGCGACTGACGGAAGTCCATTAAAAAATGGGTAGCAACTGTTCCTTCGCCATGCGCTTGGCACTTTGAAGTGAAAGTTGCGGGTACCTCGGACAAGACCTTAAAAACCGAGGTCCCATGTCACGGCTGGGCTGGCGTTTGCACGATAAAGATCCCCCACTGCTTAATGGCCATGAGTGCCGAGTAAAGGTCAAAATGGTGACGTCTCTTCCTGAGAGAAAATACTCGAATGGGACTTAAAACAACGTACTATCAGTCAATCAACCTGAAATAGATTAATCGTTTGGAGTATTTTTAAAAGGAGGTCCAAGGCCACGAACATTTTCACATTGAGATTTAAAAAAAAAATTGAGACAATGATTCTGAAATAGAATTTGAAACAATATTGTTGACTTTCTTAAAGACCCCCCGTTCCCGTCCCTTTCCATATATCTTATGATCCATTTCTATGTCATGTCTTTGTAAGCGTAGTGTTGGCAGGCATGTAAAGAGTCGGCAATCATTTTGCTTTGACCCACTAGCCGAAAATACATCGAGATTATATACCATTAAAAATGGAATTATTTGATTGAGAGGAATTTTTGGTTAAAAATTAAAAAAGGCTTTCAGGTTAAATCTGGAAAACGAAAAGGAAGAGACATCAAGTCGATAACATGAAAAAATATAAATGAAAACCAGCTGCGTTGTATATGAACCAAAAACTGTTTATTTTGCAGGGTGTAAAACCCTGCTTTTTGATCAGTTGTGAAGTTAAAACAAACTCAGCAGAGGAATGTAAATCTTTGTAAAATTTGCACAAATGAAAAAATTCATTGTACAATATATATAGAAACGTTTTCTTCCAGTTTGGAAACTGAAGATATGGTGTCATATGTACACATTGCATTATTCAAGACATTGCAAGATTTCAATGTTCAGACCAGACCGTTTGCACCTAAAAGTCTGGATTTTGGATGGTATCTACAAAAAGATCATAGTCTATGCTGGGATCGGACCTCTGGCAGATGCGGCACTTCTCAGCCCAGATATTTGCCCATCGCTCGTCCAGTTGTTGTGCCATGTAATGTGCTTTGCTGTATGCCTCACGGCAGTCTAACCTCTCACACACTTTGCTTACAATGTCAAAGTAGTGAACAAAAGTATGCTCTTGCTTTTGTCTATAAAGAGCATGATAAAGGTAAACCAAAACCTTGTACATAGTTCTTTCATTGAAGTCGTGATATTGTTCCAGACTCTCTGGTGGGCAGTTAGGGTTACTCTCTAGGTCAAGTTTGTCTTTGTATGTTGTGATGCATAATGAGAGATACTCAACTGCTTGTTGCGTTCTGTATTTTGAGAGCAGAAACCATGCAAAGTTTGTGAACAACTGGCATCTTTCATAAGCCATGTGTTGTGGTATGAGGTGATTAGCATAGTCTTTAGCAATGGAGGGGCCCACTAGCTCTCCAAGAGTAACTGGTTGTTGATTTAAACTCAAATCTGAAGACATAGTCATTCCTAGTTTTTCGTCCGCGTACAGAAGGAACCACCACTGGTTATCAGAGGGAATTCCTTGGACAGCTTCACTGAAGATCGACTGAAAAGGCACCTGATCGTCACACGTTGCAACAGTCAATCTATCCTCGTAAGCGGTCTGTAACGTGTCCATCGCTGTCTTGAAGCGTCTCCGCAGTATATATGTCCGTGCCAATTTAATTGCATATGGAATAAAACAATTCAAAACGCTTTCTCTGACATTGTGAGTAAGCTTGAATTGTGCCATGTCCTCCATTATCATTTGCTGGACTTCTAGTCCATATTCGCTGTCTCTAGATAAGTTCAATAAATACGGCAGTGGACTCCCCCGTAGCAAACCGATTTTTTCTCGAGCTTCATTTATTTGTTCTTCACTTAAGTGATCAATTGTATTGTTCTGACGAATAAAGTAACAGGGAATATTCTTCTGCTCAACTTGAGAAATAAGAGACTCAAGAAGATAAAACAAACAAGAACCCATGTTAGACGCCCAACAATCGACAGGCAGTTCTTCACAAGCATAGAAAAAGACTCTCTTTAAGTGGTTTTTGGTAATTGCAGTGCACCCTTCTAGTCCAAAGATGCAGAGTTCCAGGAACAGCATCAGACAATATCTACAACAGAAAAACAGTTTCGGATTCAGATCATATGTGACTTTATATTGAAGATTTTGCACTGTAGCCAAAATTGAAATTTTTTTTTATAGTTTTACCTTTGATCTCTACTAAGTGCATCATTACAGAGTATCCTTTCTGCAACACCAAAGCAAAACTGAAACTCAATGTCAGAGTTTGAACTATTAGGATGTGCCTTACTAACAAGATGGCACCCCTCTGCCTCTATAGTACTGATGATATTAGCAGGTGGCCAATTTGATGGTCTTTTTCTTGTAATCCACTCTTGAGCTTCCTGTGGCCACTCAGAGTGAAGTGCCGGTATGCATTTGGGATACAGCGAAAATGTTGGATAAGTGGAAGGCATTTTGTCCTTTGCTTCTTCAGATTTTGGATTGACAGGGGCAATGAAAACGGAATGGTGGTTGGGCACGTAAACGGGACCTTCCCTGCAATCTTCTTTACTCCAACTTCTCGGGTAGTACGTCATAAGGTAGGCATATCCTTGGTGCGTTTCATCAGTTTTTATGATGACTGGACAGGTTCCTCTGACCTTGTCATGTAAATGTTTTGCTGTTCTATGTGTAGTTATATGACTATATACGCATAACATTGGAACATATAACAAGTCATTTTTTGACAGTCCAGTACCTTTGGGTTTCCATTTCCTAAAAATATTGTCAATATGCAGTCCGTTAATTATTTCTCCAATGGCCTTCCGCGATGGAAATTTGGCTTCATTTTCTACTGTATGTCCAGTTCCTTCTAAGTCGTCGGGCATCCCGTGGCTGTTATTTTTGTATTCCACTGACATGGCTGTATGCTTGAAATTGTCAGATTCATTCAGGACCATGTTAATGGGGAACATGTTTTTCAACAGAAAAGATAGATGAAGGGATGGTATATCACAAAACGGATCAATATAATCCTCGACAAACATATCCCGTTTTCTTGTGTCTAAAAAATGACATTTCATTTTCATGAGCAAAAACTTAAAATGAAAGGATTTTGATTTCTTAGGCAGTGATGTTTAAAAGACGCATTTGTACTGTTAATAGATATTTTTAAATAATCGTATATTGTGACATGGAAATAATTATTTCAATAATAATCTATAAAATTGGATATGGAAAAATGTCAAATTGGTTGTGAATAAATAGATATATAATTATATTTTTATTTACCTTCAAATATGGATAAACTGTTCAGAGGCAAACTATATAGCGACCCCTCTTCCTCTTCACTTGAAAATTGACCTACGAATATAAACATGTAGCAAAAATTACATTAACATTTTATATAGTTGTTTCTAACTTTAAAAATTTCACATAAAATCAGCAAACTGAATTACAAACGTACGAATAAGGAACGATTCTTAAATGCTAAGACAGAGACTATTGGCTCTAAAAGACCAAATACGCAGTTTAAAATATATTCCTAATCTAGATAGAAATATTCTTCATACATTAAAATGACCCACCGACATCCCCCTCTGGTACCTCTCGGAGGCTGACATAGTGGAACTCTCCAACGTGTCCCAATCGTAAACTTCTCTGGTCTTCCTTTGCTAGAGCAGTTGTGATCTTAGTTATCTCCTCCTTTTCTAAATATTCTTCATACATTAAAATGACCCACCGACATCCCCCTCTGGTACCTCTCGGAGGCTGACATAGTGGAACTCTCCAACGTGTCCCAATCGTAAACTTCTCTGGTCTTCCTTTGCTAGAGCAGTTGTGATCTTAGTTATCTCCTCCTTTTCTCCTGCATGTAGAACTTCTATGTTCCTCTGCGTTACCTTATTAAGAAAGATAAAAACACTTTTCAAACACAGTTAAATGGATATTTAAAATCTTAAATACAACTTTGGGTTACATCATGAAACAACCCTTTTCTAGAAAAGATAGCCTACAGCCTAAACATTTTGGACGGCAACGATTTTAAAACCGGTCGAAAAGGTCGAAACCGTTTACAATTTTTAGCCGATCAGTCAATATTTTTAGCAGTATTCATGTATGTTCCCTTATGAAATTATATTTCTTTTTTAATATGAAAACTCTTTGGTAACGTGTTTAAGTAACTAACATCGCATAAAATGTATATGGGATTTAGATCCTGCTTTCAAAACTATTTTCTACCTAAAGTAATGTCTTAAAAGTTTTTATTTTATGAATCAACTTTGCAATTAAAATGTAAATAACTTGAAAATTGGGATATAGAAATTCTTCAAAAATAAATTTATCAATAACAACAAAGATTAAATGTCAATTTTTTAAGCAGTTCAGTAGTTCTGATATTCCTATATATTCAGTCTTTTTGTTCAGCGTTGAAATCTGTTTTACAAATATACTCTATAAATGACCACTAATCTGCTATGAATATATACGAAATGGGAAATGTGAGGATGATTTTACTCTCATCTTCCGTGCTGGGAAACATTTTTCTTTCCAGTTTTATGAAATGTTTTTGAGTAGTCTATGAATAAAACACATAACATTATATTCATAATGACTTAGCATTTTGCAAAGGAAACATCTTAAGATATACCTATTCAAAATCAAATCGTAAACTTTATGAGAGAAAGAGAGAGAGAGAGAGAGAGAGTGAGAGAGAGTTGAGTACTTGTGATATAGCCTGTAACATGAGGTGATCTCCCCATTGTCCCTCTTGGGTCATACGATCCAAATAATTCGACCAGGACTCCCCATCCATGAACATTTCATAGTGGGTACCATCGTCAGACTCGGGATGATTTTTCAGGTGCTCCACACAGGCCTGTCGGAGTGATTTAGAGCTAAAAGAACAATCGCCATTAATTTCTAGTTGGTCCACAATGGCAGCAAACATACAGTTTCCGTCTGGAACTACATTATGAACAACGAAATTGTTATTCTTAGCCGCGACTGTCATTGCCTTCATCAGCTTCATGAACTGACCCTCGCAGTCTCTTCTGCCACATCCTACAAATAAGGAAGGTTTGAAAGACTCAATTTCATTTGTATTAATTTCTGAAAATGCAGGTATCCTCTAGCTGTCTTATGTGAATACAAAGTATAATTTCTTGTTTACTTGTATTTTTTCAACAGGTGCTATGTGAAAGCTGTGGTGAATTGAAATCGAAACTACTTTTCATGACAAATTCATATGGAGACTCTTGTTCCTGCATTCTTCTACAGGAGCTGGGTATCATTTTTATTTAACATCCTATGATCCTAGATATTTTGTAAATATTTTCTCTACAATATACTAGAGATCGCTGATACACATTTAAGTCTTAATTTTAATTTGAAAATTATTCTTGTATGCCTTTGTATACACAGTGGGACCAGCAGAAACTAAAACCCAAGAGAGTGTAATCAGTACTGCCCAAAAATCACCCTGTTTAGAAAACTCGAAAAGCATGAAAGATCTCTCGGACATTGAAAGAAAGAAATTAGCTGGGAATGAGTCTTGCCAAAATCTATCATCTCAAGAAAATATCCTACATTTCAATAAAAGAGGCTCTCATCATGATATTGCTAACCTTGATGTAAATGTTCAAAAAGGGCCTGAGAAAGAGGTTTACCATGAATCAAGTAAGCAAAAAGAACCTTTAAAGGAAGAAAGACAAGAAAATTTAATAGAAAAGAGTGAAAGCAGATCAAGAAATAGGGAAGCAGATAACAAAGACGATATTGATTCTCCTGGACCTTTAAAAGAGACAACAAAACCCTCACAAGAGTACATCCCAGATAAAAAGTCAAATCAAATACTTATAGCATATCAAAGTGGACCTGAGAGTCTTGGAGAATTCACAAACAATTTTAGTTTCAAAAGTTCTACATCCTACGGGGTTCAGACAGATAAAAAGATTACTGGGAGTGATGAAGTCTTGGAGGAAAGAAAAGATGATACAGTAGATGACAAAGACCAATCTGAAAATGTTTTGGAAAACAGATCTCCTTATCAGTCATTGTATCCTGTAATCGAGACAATGGACCAAGGAACTGGACAAAAGTGTAAGTTGGCATTATCTCAGATATGCATGTAAAATATACTGGAACACAATGTCTACTAATTTAAAAAAAAAATTCAAATATTATTCTAACATATGAATTGTATACAGAATAGTATGTGTATTGTTTAAAGATAACCCAAATCTCGAAGGTCAAAGTGAGGCCCATCAAAATGAGACGGAAGAATCAAGCAGCAACAGAGGCATGATTGAACACCGTGAAAGTAGAAATGAGCAGAACATATTCTCACAGGTCAAAGAACGCGTTCCTTCAAAATCCTTTAATGATAAACTAGAATCTAATGTTGATACAAATGTTTGGAGAAAAGATGAATCCAGAAAGGCTCAAACACATTTTATACCACAGTGGAATAAAATGCCCCCGTCTTTTCCAAACTGGGGATATGATCAGCCAATGGGAATGCTTTCCGGTGGGTTCCAACCTTGGGGGAATTCGAACAATGATTTTATACAAAATACTTGGGACCTCCAAGATGCAAAGGGAAAAGATTCATCTAGTGATAGTCAGTCTCAGAACAATTTTAAACCAAGGAATACAAAAGACTCAGATATGTTTTCATACATTATGAAGATATCCAAACAGATTTTGAGGAACGTCTCTTCTGACCTTAACGTAAGTCAGCAGTCGATTGCTATATTCTGGATTTGTCACCAGAAGTAAACTTTTGTTAGATATGTTAAGGATTCAAATTAGGGTTAAGCAACAGCTAAGTTGGATAATTAGATACAGTTTAAAAATTAGGGTAGCTATAACAAGGTAAAATTGTACTCTTCGTTACGGTTCCCTCAATACTGGCATTGGATACGTGTTTGCCAACTTTAATTCAGCAACAAACATTAGTAAACATAATTATAAATTAGGAAAAACCGTTCATTTTTAGAAAGCAAAAGTGCAAATTTAAGCCACCCGAACTTCATCCATTTCCGATTACAAATGACAGTCATTAGCTTCACTTAGCTGTTGCTTGTATGTTGGCACGTTCTTGCTTCTTAATTCGCATGAAAGGAGGCATTTATATCATGTGTTTATTTGTAGTTTTTGATACCATATTACCAGAAGAAGGAAGCACATTGGCCTAATTTGGCAAGAACTCCCAGTCAAGTTTCTTCACTCAAAACCATGCAATGCTAGTATTTTCTTCTTTATATCAGGAAACCATCTGAAGTAATAAATGCTATTTACTTCTGAAATCAAATAAATACCAAGCATGAAGGAAATGGTAAATGTTAAAGATTTCATGGATCTTCCAAATTGAACTGTTTGATTTTTTAAAACAAGTTTATAAATATCACAATTCCTTAAATAGGGCATAAAACACTGGCCCCTAGAAATGTTCTGATCATAACTACAGGCATAGACATGTGTAAAAGGAAAAACATGTAAAAAAGGTTAACAAGGAACCCTTTAAGGGATTAAGAATATAACTGCCCCTTGTGCTTTTAAGTCATCATTTCGAAATTTATGGTCGATACAACAACCTTTTAATCAATTATAATCTCTCATTAAGTCAAATGCTGTTGGACGATTTTCATGATAATTATTTTGGGCCATTATTAACACTGAATTGTCTCCATGTCTACAGATTTTTACGGTATTTGCCGATCATGATAAGGAGTATACAGCAGGTTTGACGACGGAAGATGTTCACTCCACCATGACACTCAATCTTGCCGATCCGTGTTTGGACTGTTCTTGATATGTTTTGTTCAAATTGACTTAAAAGTTTCTTTTTCATATAGACTGCATCGCTTATTGTACGACCCTGCTATTTTATCAAATTTTAATATCAATCGTTAAAAAAAAAAACAAAAATAAAAACAACAACAACAACAACAAAAAACAAACAAACAAACAAAAAAAATAATAAAAAAATGACAGAAGGTGGCATATTACTTGACTGACAATATATTACCTAATGCTTAAGTAAGTGCAATATACATGTATATGGTACATATTCAAGCCTGTGCTATATACATGTATTTCAGATTTTATGAAGAAATTACTAAAGATTAAGAAGTCAGTAAATGGAACATAAGAAAAGCAATTCCGTAATCATTAGTTAATTTACAAATTGGTAAGAATTAAATTTTCACCACTGGAATGACTGGTCATAAAAATTAAACGTCAACAAAAGACAAGTTTGGAGAAAAAATGTCTGAAAATGCCACGTTTTCATCAAATATATATAATTTGGATTTGAAAAACTTGAAAAAGTTCACCTAACCGCTGCAAGAATTGTGAGAGGTCTGTCAGTATAAGCATCAAGCAACTTGTTATACCGGTATGTTGAAACAGGATGGGAACCTCCTATAATTAAAAGGGACAAAACTAAACTTTTAACATTTATTACAATCCACAATAACCCAGGTCCTCATTATCTAAAAATATTGTTTCAGTAATTAGAAACACTGATTCAAATTATAATACTTGTAATTCAAGTAATCATTTCTTGCCAAAATGTAGGCTTGAATTATTCAATAAGTCATTTGTCCCTGATAATATTCGAAAATGGAATTCATTGAGTAACGAATGAAGGATATTGAAATAACTAAGCTGTAAATTGCAAAGTTTAAAACTGTCACTTTAACTCGTAGGAAATGAGATTTTTCCGGATTGAATCTGCAGACAAGTTAATATTACATTCAACACGAAGTAAATCAGGTCTTTTTTTTGTGAAGTTATACTATTATAAAAGGCTTCCTCCTTCGAAATGATGTTCAGCATGAAGTATAATTGGGACGGTATTAAGCGTATTACTTACCCAATTTCAGACAGTAATATACATGGACTAACCTAGTTTTTTAACAAAATTAACTGAAGAATTACAACAGAGTTTGACTTGATTATAAATCTTATACATTTATCTGCCTTAATGTTCATGAGACAAATGTTAAGCAGAGCTACAAGTTTAATTCTGACTGATTTAGTCACATTAAGCTTTGTTATAATCTACTGTAAGTATCGTATATAAGACACACTTTGTATATTGAAAGAAAGGTCAATTAATCAAACCTTTTCAGGCTATGCTGAATCAGCAATTAGAAATAAAACATATATTTTAAGTATACATGTACGTCAATTGAAGAATTTTCACAATTCAAATTCAAATGCTTTCACTATTACGTATTAATTTTGTAGCAACTGGAATGATATTGTGGCTGTATGATTAAACATTGAATTATTACTGGTAATCGTCTTTTGATTTCTTTCCAGAGCTGGCTTAGTTTGATGCAATCAGAGTAGAAGAAAGAGTGAATAAAAGACATTTTCCACTAGCACTAAATATGTACTTTTTCGTATATCTTCTAATTTACAGTATGTTTATGAATTATTAAAACTTAAGAAAACTTTCTGGTTTGGCTTTACGAAAATTAAAATTTGTAAAATAACCTTGTAAAATCCAAAGAGCTTACTGTGATCATTTCTTTGTTGATCAATAAACATCTTGTTTTCTTTTGTTGTTGTTATTTCTAATTTCATTTATCATTTTTGACAAAGAGGATCGTTCATATCAAATACCAATTTTTTTTTATACATTTCAACAAGAGATTGGCGGTATAGTATATTGCGTTATATATGAATAAATTAATTGTGTACATCAAGATAATTATTGATTTAAGTGTTAAAAAATAATTGATGAGAAAAAGACACGGATATATAAAGGACTTTAACATTTAAAAAAAAAAGTTTTAATTTGCAAAATTTGCATTAAATTTTTATGCTACATACATTTAAGGTAAATTTTAAAAGATCGCACACACAAAAGGAAAATTTACCCAGACCTGATACAGTTACAATTTTAGATAAATTGATTTTTTTTTTCAAATCTTTTGACAAGGAGGCAAATAATCTTTGAAATACTTGTAAACAATTACGTCCTCTTGTTTCAAACAATATTAATACATGTACCTTATTTTATTCATTCATATTACTAGAACCCGAAATAATTTACAAAATTAAAAAAAGTGAAAAACTCATTCCATTAAGAACTGAAATGAGAAAATTTGTTAAAGACAAATTTTGATTTATTTTTCATTACCTTTCAATCTCACTAAGAGATAGGTCCTCCAGATGATACTGTATAAAGCGAGCTCCCGTGTGGCAGAAGGTTCTGTCACGAAAAGAGATCCCTCCCTGCTCAAAGTCCCTGAGTGCCGAGAATAGAAATACATTTGCACCTTTTTTGCTCTCCATATGAGTGAAAAATTCTCGAGAGGGAAGTCTGAATTGTTTACGGATTTCCCGTCATTTCCCGATCATGATAAGGAGCACAAGCGGGTGTGATTGGTAGCCAGGGGATGCTAAATCCTCCATGGCACCTGATTCCACTTCTAATGTCTTAAAGGGTCGTGTTTGTTCTGATCCTGATTTGTATTGTTTGAATGGACTTTTGAGCTTTAATACTGTCCGTTTTCTCTATAATTCATGGACCTAAATTTACATGTCAGAAAATGCAACAAGGTTTAACGTATTTTGCAGGTTTAGTTATTTTTGCAATTTATGCTATAACTCAGTTCTGAATTACCATTTTTTTGTTTATAAGAATATTGTGAATATATAGGATTATGGTTCTTCACGTATTAATTAGCGTAAACCCATAGATACCTTTGTCTAAATGTCGTCTTCACCCATTCTTTCGTGTGCATATTCTTGGCATGCAGTCATGATGCGTGTGCATTTGTCCACAATTATATCGTCTAATGTTGCTCTGTCTACAGCTCGTTTTCCGAAAAATAAACTGTTCATATTAGGATTCATTCCTCGCCTTCCAAAAAGTAAGGGCTGTTGTCCAACTAGCCTCGTAAGTCCTCTGGAGTTTTCTTTGGATGATGCTGATTTTAAAATTGTGATGGCCCCCAGAGCGATGATAATTGAGATAATGGTATATGTCCTCATTTTCTTTAAAATATACAGAAAATCATTCAAAATTTGTTCATAAAAGTAAATGTAAAATAAGACATTATGAATATTAAACCAAAAAGGACAGGAAAAAGGTTTTTTCTTAACAAGGCACTGCTACTTTATACAGAATTGTATGATTTTTACTTAAATGACATGTATATGTTTTACTTTTTACAGTCTTATGTGCTTTGATTTTTCTTGATTTATCCATTCATTTAATGAAAATACTGTTACTTTATATAACGTTGTAAAATTATATATTAGAAATGGAACACGTGTTGGTTTTTTTTTTTCAAATAAAAATAACTACACAGTCGTAGATATCATAGTGTTGCTTTCCTTTTTATTTTATTTTAATTTCATATATATTCATAAATGAGTATTTAAAGGATACAGTCTTTTCACCCTTTATATCAGCAGATTGAAAATAGATAAATATTGCAAATGTTTATTTTTTATGATTATCTTATATAGACATCTATACCTTTTAAAAAAAATGTATATGTAAAAATATATTAAAATTCATGAAAAGAGTTTCCTTATAACACCCAACGTCCTTCTCCGGTCAGTACATTGTAGGTGCAAGAAAAGAAAAAATTATGCGTGTCGTAGCTAGCATCATAAAATATTACATTTAATCCCCCTCCCCCCCTCTAGAATAATTAGTAGAATCCCAAATTATAATGACAATTTTGCATAACTTCAATTTACAATATTTTAGATTTGTGCAATCAAAAATGGAAATAAATTTATACAAATACAAAGATATGAATGTTTGCTTTATGCAAGCAAAATAAACTCCGTTTGCAGGTGATGAAGGTATATTGCTGCATAAGTAAGGGATTTTGACGATAGGAAAGTTATAGTCATTACGTTTATCATACAGTCTGGTTGTTAGATAACCAATTACATCTATTCCAAGTAAAATATCCAAGTATGAAACTGATGTGTCAGACTATATGAGAAATAACTTCAATAGGAATTTTCAAAAGAAAACTGAATAATAATAATGACAATCCTCCCAGGTATCTATCATATGGAAAAGGTATCCAAACATTTTACATACAAAATTAAGGCACAATTGTATTTCAAATTATGACTTATACAGATGTAACATTATAACGAATCCAAACTGTTCTTGTGGATATAAGGAGGATAGTCATCATTACTTCTTTGTGTGTAGAAAATATCTGGAAGCTAAACCTGTAATGTTGAATTCTTTTTTTAATTGTAATCAAAAATGTATAAAAATGTTAAATGTACATAAACTTCTTTGGGAAGATGAATCATTATCTTTGCAAGAAAATGAAAGAATATTTGGTATTGTTCAACAATTTATTAAGGATACTGATCGTTTCAATTAACATATATTTGAAAATATTTTTATTATGGTTATTGTCATTATAATCACAAGAATACCAAATGGCATTTTTGGCAATAATAGCTATTGTTTTTGTTCTTCTATGTTTATGTATATTATTGAAAAATTGTAAATCTTCGTACATATTCTATGGCTATTGAGATTTTATGTATTGGAGAGGACTATCGAAGTTTTTGGATATGTGTCCAATCCCATTGACATATTGTCAATAAAATATGTTCAAAAAAAAAAAACATTTGGATGGAAACTATGATGGATAACCGAATAAAAGAAGGTGCTCACTATAAATTAAAGGTTTATTCCAACAATATATTTTTTTGAACTTTAAGAAGGACAACCCCACAATATATAATATTCTTTATTATTATTTTGTAAAGATGTTTAAAATTTTTGAGAATCGATTCAAAAAAATAAATGTAATAAGAGAATAAGGGAAAATAAAGTTTGTGCATCATGTCTTTTTCCTTAGAAATTAACATTTTGATCTGACAGATAGCAAGAACATCACCAAAATCAGTTAAAACTACGTCTTTACATTTTTAAAAAATGCTTATATATTGAATTTAAGAAAATGGAAATATAACATATTTTAACATTCAGCTTAGGATGACTGAACAAAAAAAAACCCCAATCAAGGAACACAAAGTTTTAAACTTTAAACTTGTGTCAACGTAGATATATGGTCATATATTGGTGGCCTTAATTAAGATGTACCTAGAATTTTATAAATTAATAAAAGTACAACTGTTGATGTAGTGTTCCTCCGCACAAGTGAATCTCCTAAAGAGACCATTGACCGGATGTAAGCAGCATGTGAACAAGCCATTTTCCCTAAAGACGTTCTTCAATCAGGTAGATTTGTGAAACATAAATCATTTTCTTAAAAGCTTCAGTGTATGACAAGAATAAATCATCCATCAAATAAAAAGATTTTAGTTCCTCCAAACAAATTGACAAACTCCGCACGCAGGCGGTCAGTTTACACCCGTCTTTGTGTTATTCCGTTCACATCAAAGATTTTTTGGCATCATTAAGTAGATTAAGGCACTAGCATACAAATCTAACTTACGGTCAACCCTTATCAATAAGCATTTAATTTGATTTGATGACGTTCCCTTCATTAGGGAATTACAGGTGAAACAGACGGAGAGGGTTAATTAGCTATCAGCCTTCACGTGCCGTTTAGCCAAGTTACGCCTTTTCTGGAACTTCGCTTTTAGGCTTGGCTTCTAAGCATTTCAAATATATAGGAAAGAGGGTTGAAGGGAACAGTCTGAAGGGAAATACAAACAGAAAATCAACTCAAGAAACTTAAAGGTAAGTCTATGTTAAGGAAAAAAAGTGACGTGAACTTTTTAATTCTTTATATTTGATTAGATTTATCTCTAAATTTATGAAACATCTACTTTTAATGGCTTGCAAAAATGCGTATTTCAAGATTTGCAAACATAGCTAAATTAATTTGACAGATTTTCGAGAGGATACATCTTTTTTCAAAATTAAGTGATTATTGCAAAGAAAAATCGCTAGCAATGGAAAATTGATTTTGAAGATTAATTAAATCTAATGCATAGATATAAAATGAAACACTTATTGTGACATTTTTCTGTCTTGACGAGGAAATGAATGGTAATATATATGTTTAAATTATATTCAAGACTATTTCGATACATTCTTATTTTATTCATGTAAAATGTAGTAAAAACTAAATTGTATCGTTTGAATTTTTCTCACCATTTGCTAGAAAATGTTTTACTCTGATATTTGTAAAATTATTTCGCATAGATGTCATAGTAAGTTTAAGTTATATAATTTTGCTTGCATAAAGCAAACATTCATATCTTTGTATTTGTATAAATTTATTTCTATTTTTGATTGCACAAATCTAAAATATTGTAAATTGAAGTTATGCAAAATTGTCATTATAATTTGGGATTCTACTAATTATTCTAGAGGGGGGGGATTAAATGTAATATTTTATGATGCTAGCTATACGACACGCATAATTTTTTCTTTTCTTGCACCTACAATGTACTGACCGGAGAAGGACGTAGGGTGTTATAAGGAAACTCTTTTCATGAATTTTAATATATTTTTACATATACATTTTTTTTAAAAGGTATAGATGTCTATATAAGATAATCATAAAAAATAAACATTTGCAATATTTATCTATTTTCAATCTGCTGATATAAAGGGTGAAAAGACTGTATCCTTTAAATACTCATTTATGAATATATATGAAATTAAAAAAAAATAAAAAGGAAAGCAACACTATGATATCTACGACTGTGTAGTTATTTTTATTTGAAAAAAAAACCCAACACGTGTTCCATTTCTAATATATAATTTTACAACGTTATATAAAGTAACAGTATTTTCATTAAATGAATGGATAAATCAAGAAAAATCAAAGCACATAAGACTGTAAAAAGTAAAACATATACATGTCATTTAAGTAAAAATCATACAATTCTGTATAAAGTAGCAGTGCCTTGTCAAGAAAAAACCTTTTTCCTGTCCTTTTTGGTTTAATATTCATAATGTCTTATTTTACATTTACTTTTATGAACAAATTTTGAATGATTTTCTGTATATTTTAAAGAAAATGAGGACATATACCATTATCTCAATTATCATCGCTCTGGGGGCCATCACAATTTTAAAATCAGCATCATCCAAAGAAAACTCCAGAGGACTTACGAGGCTAGTTGGACAACAGCCCTTACTTTTTGGAAGGCGAGGAATGAATCCTAATATGAACAGTTTATTTTTCGGAAAACGAGCTGTAGACAGAGCAACATTAGACGATATAATTGTGGACAAATGCACACGCATCATGACTGCATGCCAAGAATATGCACACGAAAGAATGGGTGAAGACGACATTTAGACAAAGGTATCTATGGGTTTACGCTAATTAATACGTGAAGAACCATAATCCTATATATTCACAATATTCTTATAAACAAAAAAATGGTAATTCAGAACTGAGTTATAGCATAAATTGCAAAAATAACTAAACCTGCAAAATACGTTAAACCTTGTTGCATTTTCTGACATGTAAATTTAGGTCCATGAATTATAGAGAAAACGGACAGTATTAAAGCTCAAAAGTCCATTCAAACAATACAAATCAGGATCAGAACAAACACGACCCTTTAAGACATTAGAAGTGGAATCAGGTGCCATGGAGGATTTAGCATCCCCTGGCTACCAATCACACCCGCTTGTGCTCCTTATCATGATCGGGAAATGACGGGAAATCCGTAAACAATTCAGTGTGTGAATAACTTATGAAAAACGTCCATTAGCTTTGACGCAATGATAGTTTGTATTTGCGGACAAGTCCATTGTTGACCCTAAAACCTGCAAAGGACTTAAAATAATATTTTTGATATTCTTCTTTCACCAAATTGTTTTCAATAACTAACATAGTTTTAAAAATGTTCCGAATATCAATCAGTATATTTTTTAATGCTAATCATAATCCTCATAGAGTTATAATTATGTTCCCCAAACGAAGTTGGGGAACATATTGTTTTTACTCTGTTTCTTATTATTATTATTATTATTTTTCTTCTTCCTGGGAAAATTTTGTCCACGAGTGATCTTGTAAACAACACCTCTGACTTAGGTGAAACCTTTTTAGAGTCAGTAGGCATGTTATGTAGAGTTGCCAAACGAAGGTCATTTTGCGCGCACGTGCTTGCAAGAGCGCGCACGTGCAACACGTGAAATGACCAATATAATGGATATTGCCGTAACTTTTCTATTTTTTTTTTTTATACATTTCAACAAGAGATTGGCGGTATAGTATATTGCGTTATATATGAATAAATTAATTGTGTACATCAAGATAATTATTGATTTAAGTGTTAAAAAATAATTGATGAGAAAAAGACACGGATATATAAAGGACTTTAACATTTAAAAAAAAAAGTTTTAATTTGCAAAATTTGCATTAAATTTTTATGCTACATACATTTAAGGTAAATTTTAAAAGATCGCACACACAAAAGGAAAATTTACCCAGACCTGATACAGTTACAATTTTAGATAAATTGATTTTTTTTTTCAAATCTTTTGACAAGGAGGCAAATAATCTTTGAAATACTTGTAAACAATTACGTCCTCTTGTTTCAAACAATATTAATACATGTACCTTATTTTATTCATTCATATTACTAGAACCCGAAATAATTTACAAAATTAAAAAAAGTGAAAAACTCATTCCATTAAGAACTGAAATGAGAAAATTTGTTAAAGACAAATTTTGATTTATTTTTCATTACCTTTCAATCTCACTAAGAGATAGGTCCTCCAGATGATACTGTATAAAGCGAGCTCCCGTGTGGCAGAAGGTTCTGTCACGAAAAGAGATCCCTCCCTGCTCAAAGTCCCTGAGTGCCGAGAATAGAAATACATTTGCACCTTTTTTGCTCTCCATATGAGTGAAAAATTCTCGAGAGGGAAGTTAAACAATATACAATCAATCAATCGATACATTTCAATCTTAACACGATATGAAGTTCTTACTAATTTAAGATTTTTACGTCTTGGTGTACATGTAGACAAAAACTAAGATTCTAGGAAATATTTTGCAACATCTCTGAAATCCTTGAACAAACATCAAACTATCTGTTCCCTTCTCTTACACACCTAGCAGACAAATTGTCTTTATACGCAATGAGTCCTCTTCTAAAACCTTGATGTTTATTACCGTTAATAGAATATACTTCAAATTGCAGGTCAGGGCATTGTTGTTTGTATGTTTTAGAACAATATAATTCAATGCTAAAATTTAAGTTATATTTTACATCTCGTTGACACTTTGTCGATAAAAGGAAAATAGTATGAAAGCCGATTTCTTTTTTATCATTAGTCTTTTCTTTATCCAAAGTCCTAGTCCAAGGTGAGCATCGTTTTTTTTTTGTCACATGATCACATGGAAAGTGCATGCTATCTTAAAATTGTTTTTAGACACCTGGCATGCATTTTGAACAAATATGATTACTAATTAGAAAATTAACGAATGGTATTCAAGCTCAAGTTATTTAGACAATGCAAATTGGGAACATTGTCAATATATACGGACATTCAAAAACATCAGAGGTGTGCTCTTTGACATGATTGGGACTTTTTGTGTTTAATTAATGGCCTTAAAATATTTTTAAAAAAATCATTGAGAATATGACGTAATGATAGGTTGTATTTACTAATGTAACGACCATAAAACATGCAAAATGATGACGTCAAATTTAATCATTGATATCCTTATTTTATCACATTGTATGCAAGTTGCTTGCCTCGTTTTAGAAATTGTTCATTCGTACATAGAACATATCATTCTCGCGTATCGAATCAACTAAGAAACATAAACCCCATATGCAGGTGATGTGTGGTATATTGCATTACAAGTAAAGAGGGTTAGTGATGCAATCAGAGCTGAAGAAGAAGTAATATCAAGTTTATCTTTGAGCATTGATAAGTTATTAAGTGTTGAATTATTTTTTCTTGGATTACTGAATGAATCTTATGACTGAAACATTAATTTTTTACGGTACCCTTTTCATTTTCGTAATGTAAAAGTTCAAACGCCTTAGGAAAGTAGATATACGAGTATGCCTCATTACATGACGATTTCATAGTGCGTATACATGCATTACATGGATACTGAGATGATGAAAAAGCCGGACATGATATACCAAACATCTGATCAGCAGTCATAATGTCCGTTAGGCAAGTAATGGACATCCGGTTGCTTTTGTATATTGTTGTACAGATGTATTGTGACGACTAAAAATGAAATCACTTGTCCGAGAGGCTATCATATTTATTGCAATACAAAATTTTGCTTTTTCCGGTAAGTTCTCAATGCATATTTTCGTAACGTTCTGTGCTTCTTAAAAGATATAAATACCTGAATGTTAATTTTTTTATTGTATACTGTATATTGTTTAATATACTCTTGTAAACCATTGAATTGCACACTAAGCATTTTTCTTTAAGTATATATTGGAGAAAAGTCAAACTATTTGCTGCATACATATGTTTGTGGTGGAAATTTTACAAGTTCTTCGGGCAATTTTACCTCCCCTGGATATCCAGAGGACTATGGGGACAACTTGTCATGTGACTGGGATATCAGCTGTCCAGTGGATAAAAAGGTCTTAGTAACATTGACGGATATCGATGTGGAACGCTATGATACATATTGTTATGACACAATTAAGGTGAGTGTAAATGTTTAAAAGTCGTGTCACAACTGTTATCAACAACCTTTTTCATACAATTACCTTTATCTATTTTGAAATTTGCTTTAGAATTTAATTCGGTTTTATAAATTACGATTGAAATAGAAAAAAAATCACAACTATATTGGGCTTTTCGTATCGCAGTACGGTAAGAATGTTACCGAAGTCGTAATGACATTACTTCTCAGGGACCTGTCTTATAATTCTCCTATCCTATAACACATCCTTCTTTATAATTAATTTTATACCCCTCGCTTGAAAAGTGGAGGGCTTAGAGTGATTGGACGTCAATCCGTCTGTTATGCTTTGGGGTACCCATCTTTTATCCGCAACTCCTCATATACCAATGAATGAGACTTTCACAATTTCATTGCGCTATTGTGACCTCCTATTTTACCTTTTGATCGGAAACATATTTAGGGTTTGTTGTCAAAACCATTTTTTCTATAATATTTAATATGGATACCCATATTTTATCCGCATCTCCTCCTTTACAACTTAATTAAATTTGATGATACTTTTACAAATTTGTTATTATTCAAGCTAAGCTTGTTCTTTCAATACTTAGGACTTCTCAAGTGAACATTGTGGCAGATTCAGGAAGAAGTCGGGTGTTTTCCTTTAAAAAAAAAAAGAGGACTTTACAATAAACATATCGATACGTTTCTTGTTTTTCTTAATTTAAAAAAAAAATTAAATCTATCGCATTTATTAAGGGGGAGGAATCGGGGAAACATTAAGGTAAACAAGGAAGTTAAATGCCATTGAGGAAATATGTAGAATAAATGTAAATTGCTTGGGATCTGCAGCATTTCAGTGCTCAGACCCCCTCTACCTATATAAAAGTAGGAGAGGCTATAGGCTGGTTGGTGTTAAAATTCTAAACCAGGTAGCAAGCCAGAGGCAGGGTGTAAAATCTGTGCAGCTTGTGTGCTTAGCCATCATGCGTGTGTCAGGCATGGGGTTCCATGGCACTCGCATCTAAGCGAGGCCAGTAGTTTGCCCGTTTGTTTATGGTATCCTAGTTGTCTCCCTTGACTCCTACAAAATTTGCAGCCATTTCCATCCAACATTGTGTGTGTTGTATTATTATGATGTTGTTTCTCGATAAATTAGTTAAGTTATAATTGGTGTTTTCAATTCTCAGAGCTGGCTGGAAGACAGTTTCAGTGTAATGGTATTGAAAAGGCAGAGAAAGCAAAAGCAAAAATATCATGTGCTGCAATATTCAATTAAAATGCCATTGTGATTTCCTTTATTTTACTTTCTCATCGGAACTTATTTCGGGTCCCAAAGATCAAAACATGAACTTTGTCATTATAATCACATAGAAGACGGAGGTTATCAGTTAGTGAGCTAAATGCTCACCATACAGTTACCTCTATTTTGCTTTGTAAACCATTCTTTCGAGTTGTACAATTACATGTATAGTTATTTGATATATATTTGAAAACTCATTCCTAAAATGTGCCCAAATTAAAGAGCAAGTGACGTTAAAAGTTGACTTATCGATTGTCCACTCAGTTTCTACTTACTGAGTCATTTGTAATTTTGTAAATTTAAGCTCGTTGACCTGACCTAACACCAGACATAATGTTCCAAGTTACTTGTCATTTCTTAGGAATAATGAATTAATAATCATTATAGAGATAGAAAATGTACATAAAACGCCAAGTGAATGAACAAATGGCAATTAAGGGATAGTTGTGAGAAAGATGTAAGTACGTGGATGATGAACTGTAAATTTGACTACGAGTAACTATTTAGTCCGACACAATGATGCATTTATATGGATTTACACTCAGCGAAAATAATATGCAAAAGCAATATAGGAAGTAAAAGTAATTTTATGAAGAAGCTGAAAAACAGGCACCCCAAAACAAGTTAGGGGTGTACATAAAATTAACGTATATGTTAGAAATTGAAAAGATTTATAGGTAAGCATAACATGAGTGTCAAAAAGCATAACACAACAAGTCGGTTATATTCTTAATTCTTGAAGTGCTGCCATAGAAAACATTTCTATTGCGGCATAAAAACATAATGCGTAATTCATAATTCAAAATAGATAAAGGTATTAGTATATTAAAATTTGTTGATAACATTTAATTAAGATTTTGATACCTGTTTAGATGGACCCTGGTATGTTATAATATGTATCCTTATTGATCTATACTTCAGGCGGTGACATTTAATCTATGCAACGAAATAATTCATTTTTGTTTTGATACCAACTTTCAGTAGCATTGAAGAACTCTGTTTTCTAAACTGTATGTCTTTATGTAAATATTTGATGAAAACTAGATATTTTTTATACGCATAATGCTCTATTTTGTTGAATTTGGTGTAAGGAAAGAAAAGTGAAAATGATAAAAAAAAAAAAATCATTATACTACTCCCTTGAAGCATGTTTACGTGAAAAAATGAAAACTCTTATTGTGGCCTTCAACTCGATTTTTAGATATATCGACTACGTGTTGTCAATTAATAATGGTAATTTTCATTCTTATGTCGATACTTTATGTCTTGGTGAGCTTGAAATAAAAGATAGCATAGACTCTGACCCAAACTTTGATACTTTACTTGAAAAAGACGTTGAAGGTAATCTAACAACCAAGCTCTATGATAAACGTGATGACTTTAACATTTCTATCGTCAACTTTCCTCACTTATGCAGCAATATACCTTTATCACCTGCATACGGAGTTTTATCTCTTAGTTAATATGATACACAAGAGCATGTTCTAAGCATGAACAAGTTCTAAAACGAGATAAATTATTGACAAATAAGTTGATGAAACAAGAATGAAAGCAGTCTCGTTTTAAGTAATCATTTCTTTGGTCGATACAATGACTTTGTCAGCAAATATAATCTATCATTGCGTCAAATGCTGACTGACGTTTTCCATACTAATTTTTAGTCCGTTATATACACGTATACACTGAATTGACGACTTTTCCGTTATTTCCTGATAATGAACAAGGAGCGCACGGCGAGTGTGACCATTCAGCAGGGGATGCTTACTCCGCCATGGTACCTATGCCCACCACTGATGTTTTGGAGGTCCGTAATTGTTCTTTTCCCATTTTGTATGGTTTTATGGACTTTTGATGCTGAATACTGTTCGTTATCTCCATATCATTCATTAAAGCAAAAATGTCTAATACTCTGTATCATTTGGAAAATAACGCTTAAATTAAATATACGAAAAAAATCTCATAAAAGAGGCCATCAAATAATTTGAGGATATTGAGCGTTTCATATTATATAAGATGACTGCCACTTACTGGTTAATTCTTCTCCAATTCAAGTGTGTTTAATCATAATAAAAGAAGTATATTGTAATATGACTACATTGTAAATTAGAGATATGTTTTCTTTCAGGATTTCCAATCAACTGAATTAACTTTTTTTTTTAAAATTTCTTATTTCATAGATATTTGAGGGAACCCCCTCTTCAGTTTCACAGACATACGATTTGTGTAGAGAGGTGGACGGAATCACCGATAATACTTTTACCTTTGTGTCAGCCTATCAGTTTGTCAGAATTACTTTTACATCAGACGATTCTGTCAGTAAAAGGGGGTTTAAAGGCGAATACTCATTCGTGGACAGAGGTGGGTATGAGAAATAAGATTATACTTATACAATAATTAGTAATGATCATTTAGATTAACTGTTATGCGTTGAAGAAATTTATAAATTCCGAAAGATTCAACACCGAACACTTTGAAAGTCTTGTTGTGGTATTTTTTTTTTCAATATTCGCATCGAATGAAGAATGCTTTTGTTCTTCTATGTTTTCATTATGCATAAATGAAACACATTTTGAAACATAAGAGCCGTCAATTACTCTAGTTCTTTGGTGAATATAAAAATAATCGAGATATCCTCGATATATAATAAGATTACAACAATGTTGTTTGCATGCAATTTGTTTAACACCATTGGTTTTAAATTGTCCTCATTCCTCCAAAAACCTAGATTTACCCTCCAAATAAGATAATATTTTATCTAAAATTTTAAAAAGATGTAAAATATATGGAGATAACGAAATGTAATCAATCTCCCATCAAATGATACAAATTTAACATAGACCCCTAAAACATCAGAGAAGGGGTCAAGTCCCATGAAGGATTGAAATGTAAAGAAGACGACAAGCGGTGATTTTTCTAAAAAATCTATTTTCAAATGTAATGTTTAGAATCATGTCTTTCTTTTAGTGTTTTCTAGAAAAATGCCACAGATTCGAATCTTTTCATAATAGGCTAATGATAAATGTGTTTCAACAGTTCATTGATTTCTTTTTTCATCTCAAAATGAAAATATGGTTGGCATAACCATTGCAATAAAGAACATTTGATTTTGCAGATTGCCTGTATCATATACATGATGCTTCTGGTACCATATCATCTCCAAACTACCCGGCAAAATACCCATCCAATGTTCAGTGCGTGTACAAGTTTACTTTCCGATCAGATCAGCTATTGAAATTGAGTTTTCTATCATTTGATCTTGAAAAAGAAAACAAAGATGGAACGTGTTCTGATTTTGTGAGGGTAAGTTTAAAATCATTTTAAAAAATAAAGTCTTATTTGTTTGTATGTATGCTTTTTTACGTCCCTCGCGAAAATTTTTCACTCATATGGAAACGCCACCACTTGTCGGTGGAGACACTGAAGAGCTGCACATTTTATCCTATACTCGACACTTGCGACCATTAAGCAACGAGGGACTTTTTCGCACATGCAGCTTCGGTTTCTAAGGTCTCATCCGAAGGACTGTTCTCCAAGTTCCAGAATCAAAATTGTGTTTTAAAAACTATATGGTACTTTTTGAATTCTTCCCGTTTTAAGTTCGTTCAAGAGGGTTGCTTGAATGGGACAAAAATAAAACAAGGATGAAAATCTCCCTGTATACAGTGTATATAGGACAAATGATTGCAATTTATTATCGGTGAAAATTGCAAACCAGTTAATATTAAAAAAAAATAATTATGTGTTCACAGCTGAGAGATGCAGATTTCAGAATTTTGGGACAGTTTTGTGGTGATACAGTGCCAAGAAGTTACTCTCTCTACCGAGGAGAAGCTATGATGATGTTTTACAGTGATAGAAGTAAAAATGAAGCTGGGTTTGAATTGTCATATCAAGGTAACTCTCATATACATATACTGATAAAGTTTTCTCCAGTTTTCTCAAAAGTTTATTAATCATTATCCTGAAAAAAGTTTATTACAATCATGGTTTTAAAAAAATCAATAAAAAAGAAAAATTGCTGTCAATAAATATAATGAGGAAAGCATTTATGGGATTATAACAAATGGATATGTTTATGTTAGCATATCAATGATATACTATGGCATGGTGACGAAATACATTGCCGATGTTTGGTATTAGAATTTTGGTTTTGAAGTGCTAAATCGATAATAAACTAATTATATATCAAGCTGCTGTACACATAACACGTACTGATACGATAATCAAATTGTATCCGCATGAAACCTTGCAAAGCACAATTTAAGTTACTGAAAATTTGATTTCAATACTTTATATGTATTCTAAAATATTTCTTCGGTAGAATTTGGCACAATAACCATGATCTTTATGAATTACATATATCCCATGCTTACTATTGCATGAAAAGTATGGATATAACGAACAGTATTCAAGATCAAAAGTCAATAAAACAATACAAAGTAGGAGCAGAGCAAACACAGACCGGGCAGCGGTGGGTTAAGGTGCAATGGAGGAGTGAGCATCCCCTGCTGACCGGTCACACTCTTCTTGTGCCCCTTGTCATGATTGGGAAATATGGAAAAATCCGTCTATTCAGTGTATAGATAACGAACTAACAATAAGTATGAAAAACGTCAGTCAGTATTTGACTCAATAATGAATTGTATTTGCTGACGAGGTCATTGTATCGTCCATAGAACTTACGAAATGATGACTTTTAACGAGACTGCTGATTTTGTTTCATCAACTTGTTTTTCAATAATTTACTTCCTTTTATAAATTATTCATATGTAGAGAATGCTCTTGCTTATCGAATCAACTGAGATACATAAACTCTGTATGCAGGTGATGAAGATAATTGCTGCATAAGTAAGGGAAGTTGACGTTAGAGAAGTTAAAGTCATCGCGTTTATCATAGAGCTAAGATGTTAGATTACCATTAACGTCTTTTGCAAGTAAAATATCCAAATATGAAACAGATCAGCTAGGCTCTGTAGTATCTTTTATCTTAAGCTCACCAGGATACTTCCTATCGACATAAGGATGGAAATTACAATTGTTAGTTGACAATACGTCGTCGATATATCTAAATGTCGAGTTGAAGGTCACAGCAAGTGTTTTCTTCTTTTCATGTATAAGAGTTTGCACAATTCTGCTTCATATGAATACAAAAATAGGTCTGAAATTCCAAAAGATTGTTTTAAGACCTGCATTCTATTAGTATGTCAGTATGCTGTCTTTTTGGGGTGAAAATTAAACTTACAAAATCGTTTTTGCATTAAATGCGACATTTAGATAAATTTACACGCTATTGTTTTAATAATAGAAAATTTAAAGTTTAATGAAAATTAATAATTTTCAATATTTACAGTCTATAACGTCACAGAGTGTTTAGAAGATCCTCAGGGTTTGAACTACATTGGACGTACAAATGTCACTGCAAATGGTAGTGCATGTGCACGATGGAGCAGCGAACTGTCCATTAAGAATGGGTTTATGGATCTTTTAGACCAGGAAAACTATTGTAGGAATCCAAATAATCGAGGGATGCCTTGGTGCTTCAGCACGGATACGATGTCCCCGGAATATTGTAACATCCCACTCTGTGGTATGGACGTAACCTACTTTCGATAACCACTAACTTTCTGAAAGTATTATCATTGCTCCCTTTTTTTTAATAAATGCATTAATATTTGTGCGAAATATAGATTACACAAGCTGAGTCATATACGATTTTATCTAGGTCAAGATTTGACTACAGAGACAACAACGCCACTTTCAACCAGTAGTTCTATAACAACATTTACATCTCAAAGCACAGTGATGACTTCCACTTCAGGTAACAACGTAATAACAGGTAATATAATTTATATACTGTATATAATCGCTGTTAGTTAGTCAATTTTTTAAAGAGATATTACTATTTTAACAACATGTTGTACCCGACATGCCCTGCATTAATTAACTGAATCGATGTGTTATGTAAATTGATTATAATGTGATTCTTTTAATTGTTCTTCACATCCTTTGGAATTCCTTAACAAATATGGTAAGTTTCTGAGGTTACATCACCGCTACCTTTTTCAAAATAGTCAATTAGAATCAATAGTTTGACCTCTGGTTTGAAAAAAGATAAAAGTCTGGTATGTCTGATATGTTTTATAATTTTCTCACTTTCGCAAGCGTATTGATAAGAAAATGGAATATGTTCAGGTTTCTGATTGATGTCTTTTTTGTCTTCTTTTCGCATATGAATAGAGCTTATGTTGAAAAATGCCATGAAAATGTGAATTGTGATATGAGTTGCAGGTTTATTTGTTGGAACATCTTGTGGTTGATCGAAAAACAATTCTGTATTCGATTAATTAACAGAGAAAAACATAATTGTATTACAAATTTTGATCATAAACAAAAAAATTGTTTTAAGTATGTGCAATACTAATTAACAAATAATGTGATGAATACCAAGTATTCATTTCTACAGATACAACTACGATGACAGAATTAACTTCAACACCAGGATATATGACTTCTACAATATTGGGAGCCATCAAAACTTCAAGTAACCGAGCTTTTAAATATAAATACGAAAACAATATACATACACAATGTTTCTTGTCATCAATATTTCTTGTACTTTTTCGAAATTTCTTGTTTCAATGTATATCTGGAGGATAAAAAATAACAAAGAAGAAATATTTAATATGTAAATACATGTAGGTAAATCAAAATTCTAATGTATTATTTCAGATCCTATTATGTTCTCCTCAACAAGCATGCCCACAAACTTACTGGTTATAATCATTGGTAAGTACCAGGGTATTCATCAAGATGTTCATAAAAAGACGAACATGTAGTTGTCCAGTGTATTAAAACAATTTTTTGCTTACTTTTGCAGTGGTACCTATCTTGCTTTTGATACTAATATTTGGCGTTGCTGTTGTCCTTGTCCGGTTTATAGTAAAGAGAAAGTAAGTAGAATTGTAATATCACCTCTTTATATTTGTTTGTATTGAGTAAGAAATTATTTAGTTTTCAATGTTTTCCTCTTTTTCAGAAAAATGAATCTTCCCATTTCACAGCTACGGTCTATTGTCAATCCAAATTACGTTTCCAAGGACAGCTTTACAGATGGATACATGGGATCCTATGAAAATGACGCCATATCGCGACAATCCATCGTTGCTGCTAGAGAGTCTGTTTTTCGTATGTCCCGCAAAAACTCTAAAACACCCACGGAATCTGTTTACTATTCTGCAGAGGATATTCCAATAAATACCCTTGAAAGAAAGAAGAGAACTTTGGGATCAAAGAAAGAGGAAAGTCCCTATGTTGAAAACAATGACGCTTATGATTTGCTGGGACAGAGAAGAATGAAAAAAATTGACCCGAATGAGTACAGAACCTATAGCGAAGTGTCAGCTTCTGAGGAAACATATGATCATATGAAAACTAGCAGCAGAGTTTTAGACAACACCCCTGTCATCGACGAAATCCAAGCAATTTATGGCAATGCAGAAGTGTCCAGCAGAATACAAGATGACACTTCACTTGTTCATGAAAGCCAAGATATTGAAGAGTCGAAAGGAGAAAAAGGTGGATTAGAAGAGGAGATGCCAGTTTACGCAACAGTAGATAAACGTAGAAAAAGTTCGCTGATTAACCGAAGACCTCAGTTACCGGAACCAACAGATATGGACGCAATACCTGCATCACTTGAAGAAAATCCTGAACAATCAAGAGATTCAATAGACAATTCTTTTAATACTGCGTCCCCATCAGCTCCTTCAAATGAGGAAGAAACCTACTACGAGGAGTCAGATATAACTTACGACCAGCTACGACGCCAACGTACCCGACGAAATAAAAACTTAGGTGTCAAAGTGTCTATATATAGTGAAATAATGGCCAACTTAGACGGTGAAGTAATATATGATTCTACCGAAAGTGCAGATAGAATTAAAGAGGAGGAAGAATCAACTGATTATAATTTTACAGGAAACGGTCAAACAGATCAAGAGTCTTCTGAGACCGCAACTGAAGAAGATTCGAATCCGGATTTGAATGAAAATAAAGAGACAACAGAAACTGATGATAATGACATTTATGTTGAAAGTTCTAAGCTTTAAATATTGTACATCAATAGTTGTTGATCGCTATGATACAAATAATAATAATGATATTTATGTATTTAGCAGAAAATAAATTGGGTTTATAAAAATGAAATTATCAGTGCCAAATAGTTAGTAATCGGTATTATACCGAGTATTTACATGTATTTGTTTAAGTACAATAAACACTCGATATAATTATCTAAAATAACATGACTAAAACTCGTCTTTTTTTTCATATGGTAGTACTGCTGCTGACAGGCCTCTTAACCTTAAGGTACCTTGCAAGACACAATCTCCCTCTCATCCTGTTCTGCAATTAAACAAAATTCAACAAGCAGCATTGAAAGTTACTGCTTTGTAAAATGATTATTCTCCATATAATATAATTTTAGACCAAAACAAAGCATTTAAATCTACTTTGTATTATGAGGGCACTTAGAAGTTGTTTCTTGGTTTTACAAAATAAGATATTTTTTTCTGAAGCATCTCTATGATTTCGCTGTCATGCGAGTCTTTACTTTGTTATTAGCATATTTATTTTTGTAACCGTGTGAAACAGACTTTATTCAAAATTATATGTATTACAGGAAGAAAAGACTTGCTGTGTTCAGCTCAATACTGTAAACCAACTTTTATTCGCGACGACTTTATTTCGCGATTTACCATGGATTTAATAGTTTGCGACGATTTATTTTCGCGATTAAGCCTTTTTTTATCTGTTGTTTAAGACACATACACTTCAAGGACCGGTGTTGTATAGTAGTTTTTCCCCCATAGTAGCCTTTCCCCCCGGAAAACTGGCTATATAGTAGTTTTTCCCCTTAGGGAGAAAAGCTACTACATAGCAGATTTTCCCCCATAGTAGGGTTTCCCCCTAACGTTTTTGGTTTAGATTTTTGAAAATTGTTTATGGAAAGCTGATTAGGCTTTAAATCGATGTTTTGAACAGTGACTGAAGTACGTTACATATATGTACTTGCATACATTAATGAACGAAAAAGTGTTTATTGTCAACTGTATAAACGTAAAGAATTTATCATACAGGCAATTCATCGAACTACTTGGATACTATATTTAAAACTTAAATTATACAACGTACATGAATTATATATTTCAAATACATGTATACACGTGCTATGAATTTAAGGACTTTTTTTTCCCTTTTTTAACTAAATTTAATTTTTTATGTGAAACAAAATCTTCTGACATTGTCTTTGTTATAAACATGTGTCAGCCAAAAGATATATAGTGCACGCTGATAGCGAACGCGCTTATAATGAATATTGACGCTTACAGCAAAGTGATTTTAATTCCCAATGACTTTAAAATATATTGTAATCGTAACAGATATAACGAATTACGGTTATAACAAAGCAAAATCCTTCATCCCTGGCACTTTGTTATTACAAAGAATGGTCCTCCATAAACTTAACCGGAATGAAAAAAGGGGGGAAAATCTACTACTTTTAGTATATAGTAGGTTTTCCCTGGGGGTAATCTGGCTATAAAAGAGGGGAAATCCCACTATATAGCCATCTTTCCATGGGGGAAAATCTACTATATAGCCATTTTCCCGGGGGAAAAAAAACTACTATATAGCCATGTTTCCGGGGGAAAGATGGCTAGGGGGAAAGGCTACTATACAACACCGGTTCGCAGCGAGAAATATTCGCGATGACAAGGCTCTCGCGAAATCCGGGAAATTTTCTCGCACGCGAATAAAAGTTGGTTTACAGGATTTAGATGTTTCGACGATGCATTATCAATTAACAATAGGCTATAGCTACTTCCATTCATATGTTGACACGACATATTCCAGTGAGCTTGAAATAAAAGATACCACAGAGACTCCCATATCTATTTCATATTTGAATACCGGTATTTTACCGGAAAAGGGCGTTAATGGTAACCATCGAAAGACAACTTTATGATATACGTAATAACCTCAACTTTTCACTCGTCAACTTGATTTCGTTACATAAGTATAACCTTATCAGCTGCAGATTTATAGTATATGTCTCAGTTGGTTCGATACGCAAGGGCATGTTCTACATGAAACCTAATGAGAAAACGGACAGTATTTAAGATCAGAAGTATACCTAAAACAATACAAAATAGGAGCAGGACAAACACGGACCTCCAAAACATCAGAGATTGGATCAAGCGCCATGGAGGAATTCCCTGCCGACCGGTCACAGCCACCGTGTGCTTCTTGTCATGATCGGGAAAAAATTGAAAATCTGTCGACAGTTCAGTGAATATATAATGGAAAATTAATATGAAAAACGTCAGTCGGCATTTGACCTAATGATGAATTGTATTTGCTGACAAGGTCATTGTATCGACCATAGAATTTACGAAATAATGACTTTAAACGAGAGTGCTAAAATTCTTGTTTCATCTGCTCGTTTGTCAATAATTTACCTCGATTTAGAAACTGTTCATATGTAGATCATGCTCTTGCGTATCGTACCAACTGAGATATATTAACTCCGTATGCGGGTGAGGAAAGTATATTGCTGCATAAGTGAGGGAGTTGACTATAGAAAAGTGAAAATCATCACGTTTATCATAGAGCTTGGTTGTTAGATATCATTAAATTCTTTTCAAGTAAAATTTTCAAATATGAATCATGTATCAGAATCTGTGGTACCTTTTATCTCAAGCACACCAGGATATATATCATGGCAAGTTTTATGGTCGATGCAATGAACCTGTCGGCAAATACAATCTATCATTAAGTCAAATGCTGATTGACGATTTTATACTAACTGTTGGTCATTATTTGCACACTGGATTGTCTAAGGATTTCATAATTTTCATCCAATTATGACAAGGAGTACACGGCAGGTGTGACGGGTCTGCAGGGAATGCTATCTCTTCCATATTACCTCATCCGACCTCTGATGTATGAGAGGTTTGTGTGTTTCTCCTGATTTGTATTGTTTGGATGGACTTTTGAGCCTGAATCCTGTTCATTCTCTCAATATTTCATTGCACCACTTCTTCAATATATTGTTTGCAGTAGTTTCTCCCTTCCATTTTAGTGCGAAGCAAAGAAATAGTCTTTCAGAACATTAATTGGAAACAGTTTTCCAAAGATATTTTGAGTAAAGTTTAGGA
Source organism: Saccostrea glomerata (assembly GCA_003671525.1). NCBI lineage: Eukaryota > Metazoa > Mollusca > Bivalvia > Ostreida > Ostreidae > Saccostrea > Saccostrea glomerata. The sequence goes on along the minus strand of PRKT01000015.1, from coordinate 2,525,341 downwards.
ATCTAGTATGGGTAAGGTAATTCGGATTCATTGTAGTGGCTAAAAGATCAAAAATATTAAAAATTGATATATGACCGAATGAATTTTCTCCTGAGAAAGAAGGCTTTGGATATATAAGTTGGTTTACCACCTGTAAAATTAAATCCAAGCTCCTTTTAAATACAAAAGTAATGACCTTACAATCGAAGACTTTCATACTGTCCCAATATCGTTTTTAGCGAAATTCCATCATGCCTCTAATAATTTAAATGAATTATGACACAGAGTCCAGGTCTATTTTTTCGTGTCTGGTCCACTGTCAAGCTTTATCTTCCACAGAATGCACGTTTATAAAATTATGTCACCAATTGAAAGACCGGGATTCCCTAATTTTTGGTCATTTTTAAGAACTATTTTAAGGTCCTCATTATCAGCTCTATTTACGTCACCAGTAATGCCGTCTGCTGCAGGGCTATAGTTGTGAGAGCGTGTATACGGTGGATAATTATGTTTAGATCTCCAATAAATTAATCCTCTAGGTTGTAGAAATCCCTGTTATATCAACTTTTTAATTTGTAGCCTGCCTCGCTTTAAAAAATGATGGTACTCAGAGTATGCTCCTGAGTCGCGAAAAAGTTGGAATACATAAGCACCATATGCAAATAAAAGGAAACTGACATTGATAAATAAGAAAGTTGACGATGAAAAAGCTGCATTTTGTTTGTCATATATACAATTTAGTTGTTATTTGGCTTTTGTCACCTATAGTCAGTATAACATCCAAATCTGAAACAGATTTGGCAGAATTTGCAGTGTTTTATCAAAAGTTCGGTGAGAAATATAGAGACAAAAAATGTTAAAAATATTGATACATGTCCTTGATAAAACGTTGATATTTCTGAATGTCGATCACAATTTGAAGGTCACAAGTTTTTTTTCTTCCAATATAGAATATAGAAATTTAGGTCGGTTAATAAAGAAACAAAATTAAGAGCTTTTGAGAAAAAAGGAGCGTGGATTACATTAGTCTTAAATTATTAAGTGCGTTCAATTTTCTGTCGTATATTTGATTTTATCTGTCATCAAGATACATTTTTAAATTAAATTGTTAAGGAAAGAATAACTTCACAATATTTATTTACATTTCTCATCTTTAATAATATTCTCTATTTACATATCTTAAAAGATATATAACTATCATAAAACTCTCTTTTATTGAACACCGGATCAACATGCACCAAAGGCGAATCAAGTTCGCTTACAATATACTACTACATATAAGTCCACACACACACACTCACACCAACATAAAGACAAGATTGACATGTATATACAACATCGTTGATTTGTAATGACTCTATATATCTGCACCTCCTTTAACGAGGTTATATTCAGGATGTCATACAAGCAAAACTCAGACCATAATCCGATTAAGGAATAAGTGAACTTACATAATAATTGATTACGATATGATGGAAATTATTATAAATAAGGATCTATAACACTGGAAAGGTAAATCACTCTAGATTAAAATAATATGACCGTTACATTTCCTTTCACCGCAAATGCCATACGTATTTATGATGTCGTCAGGTTTACTATGGATGCAACAACCGGATGTTGAAAAGGTCGGTTATGAAGTGTAATGACATATCACAGTTTAACAAATATGAACACTGGAATTTCACAATTTGGGTAGAACGCAAGGCTACAATAGCGTTCATATGAACGGTTTATTTGAATTCTCCTCTGTTCAGCTCGTCGTTTGACCCGTATGCAGGGTTATACACGGCTGCTGATTGTCGTGTTCTGCGCACTGAGAGCATTTCTAAATCTCCAGTGTTACTCTGTGAGCTCCTATAATAAAAAAAACATCATTAAAATGTATAATTTAAAACAGGAAAAATATGTCAGTGTTATTTTATAGCGAGCGACGCTCGTAACTGCGAGCTCTAACGACAACACCTGGGCGTTGAGAAAATTCGGACTACTGCACATTCATTCCATAAAATTTTTTGCCGCAGTAATTTTGACCCACAATGCATCACTTGTTAAAGCTACGTTCTCGCAAGAATAGCATCAAAAGTTCAACTAAACGTAAACATGTCTTGATTTAATGGATAAATATAGAAGATAAATAGTAAACGAAACGTTTTTCATTTACTTTCAGCACTCTTCGGGCATTTTTTTGGAAATGTAACTTACATACGACGTCATGTGACGTCAGAGTCTAAACGCACCAAATGTCACGTGCAATTTGACGAGCCCGATCTAAATCATAACAAATTAAAATCTGCGCTTGCCATAACGGTCGCACCGTCAACATATTATTTATTACCATAAAAACTTATACACCATTAAATGTATACCAGATTATTATTAATTGATTATTTTTAAATTGGTTGAAATCTTACTTTGCTTTTATGATACAAATCACAGCAATTATAAACAGGAAAACACTGATAATGATGATGGCCACAACTGAAACAAAGACAAAGAAACATTGAATATCATCACTAAGTGAAAAAAATGGAAGAAATTTTTTTTTATATCAAAGAAAAATCAATAATTTATACAATTGGAGATTGAAAGCTACTTCTTATTTTAATATGTTTTATGCTATTTGAGTTCTGCATAGCTTTAATTAGGGATAGCATATACACTGTATAACTCAATTAAGTATCGAAAACGAATCCAGAAGTTCTTGATCTATGTTAAGTCATATGTAAGAAATAAATTTTGATATTCTTGCATGCAAGCATTACTAAGTACGTATGATTTCTATGATGTATTGAAAAAAAAGAAGCTTAGGGTTTTTAGGCATATAGATATTCATTATATTCACGTTTCATGCAATTTTAAAGAAGTAAGCCTATTTTTAGATGAATGACAAAGAGGGTACTAACTTATTGGAACACTAAGAGAATTGTTGAGTGTTGTCCCTGGTCCATCATCTGGTAAAAGTTAAGCAAGAGAACAGTAAATAATAATGTACATTTAGATGAAAGACCTAGAAAAATGCATCTAAATTTTCATCCCTAGGTCATTAACAGCAGAAAAATTGTTCAAGAATAGATCTAAATCATATTTCTTCTTATTTGCTAAAAAAGTATTTTTTCCGCTAAAAAAAAATGCAAAACATTGGAAAACTTTACTATTTGAGAGATACTTAAGTTTTCAATAATTCCATTTTCACTATATTTTTCAGTTTACAAAATTTGAAAAGGTAATCTCGTTTTATTTTTACTTTTTATATTTGTTTATTATTGATAAATTACCTCCAACAGTCGTTGTTTGAGAAGGACCTTGCGTTGTTGCTGAAGTTGTAGTCGTTGCTGAATGAAAAAATGGATAAAATGATGGTGCGATTCAACAATTAAAAACGTTTCTTATTAATTTATTTATACTAGTACATGTCATTAGATGAAAACAGTCGTAATTTTTATCAAATATTTTAATTGTTTTTCAAAACTCACGTATATCGGAAATGTTGAAGTTCATGCTGTAACCAAACGTGTTTCTTGAGAATAGGGACTTGTACGTGATGCTGATCTCCCTGGCTTTGATTGTGACGTTAAAAGGGCCTCGATTTCCACAAAGTCTGGTCTCCATCATCATCTGGCCATTGACCTCTGTCGTGATCCCAATGACTCCAGTATGTAGGTCAGATATCTGGGAAAAAAATTGTTCAAAAATTCCACTTCTTTTGTTATAATTTTTTTGTTATAAACTTTTGATAAAAGACTTTAAAGTCACGTTCAAGTTTTGCAAAAGAAGAGAGAAAAAAGCAATACAGGGGTGGTTTGCTCTTGCTTTAAGTTCAGCAAAAAAAATTAAGATTTAGAGAAATAAAGGGCAAGAACTTTCAAGTTATCCAAATGTCAAAGAAAAATACCATGACATAGCTTTCACAGGCTCCATTGACTTTGGGAGGGAGTTGAAAATCAGTGAAGTCGATTACGAACACCCGTTGATATGTTTGTCGGAGTGTGCGAGTACATGTTATATTTTCATATACTACGGCAGGGTAACCAGGTGAGCGGAGAATACCAGACTCGTCAGTGATGGTCGTATTGCATACTGCAGAACAGAAAACAGGAAAACAGGAATTATCATAAATTTCAAAAATAAAGCCAATATAAAAAGTAACAAAATCGTGGATGTAAATGTAGAGGAGTTACCGTCATATTGGGCTTGGAAACCAGCACCGGAAATGGACAAATCTGAGACGAAGCTAAATGATACAGATCCATAGAAGAGGTACATCATGGGGTCTTGTTCTCCACACGTTCTGTCAATGCCTATCTATTTCAAGATTTAAAGAACTTTTAGACACTACAGTATTAATTACATGTTAAAATAGCTCTTTGTCAACTTTGGTGAATTTCATTGTCTTGTCATTTTGTAATATAAATTCAAAACTTTTGTATCAATTTAATGTATCTTAAATTTGACAACGCTCCATCAAAGTATAGGAAATCAAATAAAATGTCCTTATTTTGGTGCCATCTTGGGGTCCCAAAGTAAGTTTAAAATCAAATTAGTGTTTCTATGAAAAATTTTATATAAATTTCTTAACTGCAATAAAATTATTACAATTCTAAAGTGACGCATAGTCAAATATTTCCTTTACTTTTCTAGGACTGCTACAAAAACGAAAACGTTATATTCTAAATCAGATTTATATATCTATTCATATATCTAGATTTACTCTAGTTGTAAATTATTCAAATATCAAATTCTCTACATACATGTATACATACTGTATACAGTACATGATAATATCTGAACATTCCTTCTCAAATATTCTTAAATAATCTACCTAATTTGCAATTTTTTCACTAATATATCTTTAAAATTTTTATCACTTTAAATAACAATGTCGTGAAGATTCTAATGAAATAAAAAAAAATATATTGATAATTTTTATTCCTCAAGAAAATGGTAAATTGAAGTTACTCAGTAACATTCGAAAACCAATGCCTCTTTGTCCCTAATGATGTCATCAAAGATATAAAACATCATCAGTATAATAGGCCTAACACCTGCACTTTTTGGTTTGATGTGACAAAAGTGAAGATAGCTAATATTGTTCGATCTTATAAAACCTTTAAACGAAAGAAATCTGTGAACAGGATAGAAACACTTGAATACTTCAAATTTCTGAAATAAAATCAACTAGAAAGACTAGGAAGGGTAAGCATGTCGATCGGTCACATCAACCACAAGTCATATCTATGTGTATTAGGTACAGGAAATATGAAGTCGTCAAATTTAGCTCAAATACAATGGCCTAACAATTGGTATGAAATACGCCAGACAATATTCTACTACAGGATGTGTTGTGTTTGCCAACACACTCATTATAACGACAAAGAGATTCTCAAAATGCTTACATTTGACGAGATTGTTGCAATCCCTGTAACATCAACTTTATCGGTATAGCCTGTCGTGGTTTAAAAATTGATCGTACTCGGAGAATGTCCTTGAAATTCATTAATACATACCTGGAGATAATCCACACAGGTACCATTGACCGCCTCCTGCACTTCAAAATTGATCACTGTCAGAAAGATGGGCTCATTTTGTGGCCTGGTGATTGTGAAATTCTTGTTTATGTTATGTGCATACATAAATCGAAACAGGGGAGGCGTGATCAACCCAGTGTAATCAGTATAAATCATTTCAGGATCTGTAAAATGTTAATACATTTAAAAAAATATAATTCATGGATGGACCGATTGATTTATTGATGCACGTGTTTGTTCATATTCTACGCAAAAGTGTAAATTTGTCCCCAAACTGTTACAGTTTTAATTTTAAACGACATTAAATACATGTTGTAATATATTTAATTAAATAAAATATCAAACGAAATATATTCTTATGCATTGATGCATGTCTTAACTAAAATTAAAGTCAACAAATATAACATTTTATTATGGTATGAATCTTTTTAAGATACTGGAATTCCACTATAGTTCCAAACAGTTACATATACCGACCTGAAGTTTCATATTCCGCCATGAATCCTTGTCGGTTGAAAGGGAAATTTGTCATAAATGTCATAAACAACATATTAGATGTAGATATAATGCTGAAGGGATCTCTGAGGCCACAATAAGCTTCCAATTGTCTGCCAGAGTCATATATCTGAAGGATATACAGGGAACATATTTCATTTTTCAGGAGTAGAATTTTATAATAAAACCATTCCTGAGCTTATATTTGAAGTTCCTGTATGCCTTTTAAGAAGAAAACTTTACAAAGCTTTTTATTGTTTTCATCATGATGTTTATCACCTTCATAGGTTGTTTGTTACTAAATGCTTGAGATATCGATATCTCACTTTCACAGTTAATCTTTTGGCATGAAAACAGAAGAAATGATTCGTCTGTACATATTCATTTTTACATCAAATGGTATTCGTCTATAAGCTCTATATAGTTCTAATAACTAATTTTTCACACTAAACACTAAACAAAAATCCCAGAAGCTTGCTTTTCAACTTTATCACATCTAGATAATTACTTAAAGTATAAAATAGTAAGAATTGCTAATTTGTTAAGGTTGACGTGAAATTTTAGCGTAGGTCCCCCAACAATTTTGTTAAACATGATAGCAAATAAGATCACAGTCGAATACACACAAGACGCTACATATACAGACATGAACAGAACATACCTCCAGGCTGTCGGCGCAGTCCTGTCCTGGCATTTCCGCAAAGTCCTCCACTGCCTGTTGCTCTAGTTCAAACACTGAAAACTTCAGGAAGACATTCTTGTCTGCTGGTAACGTGATTCTATAGGTACAGTTGGTGTTAGAAGGGTAAAGGCCTCCAAAACTCGGAGAGCTGATCATTCCACGGGCCATTGTATATTCATTTGTGCAGTCTAGATAAAGAAATAGATGTAGTGTTACATTTATAAAATCTGTTGCTGTCTGGCTGTTTGCATTTAAAACTTATTTTTTGACAGATTGTGTCTTTTGAAATTGTCAATGTGTGATAAAAGACATGAATTTAGCTCTTAAGATTCCTTAAAATGTTTTATTATATAATCCATTAGATCCTTCATATGCAGAAATATAATGTTTTAAACACTCTGTACCAATGGCATCCCAAAACACAGTGAAGCCCTGTGCCGTGGTCCGGTTGTCGGAGACGAACTTAGCGTAAGCAGTGTTTCCTGATGTTATAACGCTAAACCTGTCCATTTCTCCACAATACCTGCCCAAGTCCATACCACTCTCAGACTCCTTCAGCTGAAAGGTATGGAAAATACTTCATTTTAAAAATGAAAATTCTAGGACCAAACATTTACAGAAAATTTCTGTCAGAAATATAATCATACGTTTACCCACTAAGAATCTAACCATTAATTTTGCACAAGACAAGTAATAGATAAAAGTATACATGTAAAAGAAATCCCTACATTTATTTCATTTTATAGTTTTCTTTAATGAGCTTTCACCATTTGAATAATACGTATTTAACCTACCTGCAGATAGTCAGAGCAGATATTGTCCTCTCCTTTATCCTGTAGGATTAACCTCTCTACTTTGAAGAAGACTTGGTACATTGGGGGAACAGTGATCTGATATACACAGTCTGCGTTGTGTGGATACATGTTGTTAACAGCAGGGGACATGATGGTACCGTTCATGGTTGTAAAGTTCCCACCACACACTGGATATGTAGAATTGTATATTTGAATGTTTTTATGATTGTTCGATGTCAGTGAGTATCTATTTAAAATTCTGTTTATATATATATCTTTTGAGACAATTGTTAGAGTTTTTAACTTTAGTTATTTAGCATACAATGTTGTTCCAGAAGTAGCTTCTTGTAAATGAACTAGTTTTAACTTACTGATTATGAATGTACAGTAATAGCTTACTAAGTATGATGTTACTTGGAATAAATGTTAGAGGCCATTTGGTATAGATGTGTGTAGTTATAACATATTGGGTATGGATGTATCGTTATTTTTTTAGTATGGGTATGTAGTTATGGCTTTCTTGGTACTGCTTTCTGGCTTATATTGCGAGTTTTAAATGTGTGTAGCTATAGTGATATGAAAAAGTATTAAAAGCTTATTCGGTACAGATATGAAGTTATACTTCACCAAACATGGAACTCAAGCTTAAGCTTCCTCTAATTGGATGTGTAGCAATAGCTTATAAGGTATGGATGTCTAGTTATTGCTAACTAGGAATAAGGGTGTAGTTATTGCTAACTAAGTATAGATGTGTAGTTATGTGGTACTAGGTATCGATGTTTAGTTATTTTGGTACTAGGTATCGATGTGAAGTTATTTGTTACTCGGTATCGATGTGTAGTTATTGCTTACTAGGTATAGATGTGTATTTATTTGGTACTAGGTATCGATGTGTATAGTTATTTGGTACTCGGTATCGATGTGTAGTTATTGCTAACTACGTATAGATGCGAAGTTATTGTTTTCTAGGTATAGATGTGTAGTTATTGTTTTCTAGGTATAGATGTGTATTTATTTGGTACTCAGTATCGATGTGTAGTTATTTGGTACTAGGTATCGATGTGTAGTTATTGCTTACTAAGTATAGATGTGTAGTTATTGCTTACTAGGTATAAATGTGTAGTTATTTGGTACTAGGTATAGATGTGTAGTTATTGCTAACTAAGTATAGATGTGTAGTTATTGCTTACTAGGTATAGATGTGAAGTTGTTGTTTTCTAGGTATAGATGTGTAGTTATTGCTTTCTAGGTATCGATGTGTAATTATTGCTTACTAGGTATATGAGTGAAGTTATTGCTTACTAGGTCATGATAGATGTGTAGTTGTTTGGTACTATAGGTATAGATGTGTAGTTATTGCTAACTAGGTATAGCTGTGTAGTTATTGCTTACTAGGTATAGTATAGTTATTTCAAACTAAGTAACTAAGTATAGATGTATAGTTATTGCTTACTAGGTATAGGAGTGTAGTTATTGCTTACTAGGTATAGATTTGTAGTTGTTTGGTACTATAGGTATAGCTGTGTAGTTATTGCTAATTAGGTATAGCTGTGTAGTTATTGCTTACTACGTATAGTATAGTTATTTCGAACTAAGTAACTAAGTATAGAGGTATAGTTATTGCTTACTAAGTATAGATGTGTAGTTATTTGGTACTATGTATCGATTTGTAGTTATTTGGTACTAGGTATCGATGTGTAGCTATTTCGTATTAGGCATCGATGTGTAGTTATTGCTTACTAGGTATATTTGTGTAGTTATTTGGTACAAGGTATCGATGTGTAGATATTTGGACTAAGTATCGATGTGTAGTTATTGCTTACTAGGAATAGATGTGTAGTTCTTGCTTACTTGGTATAGTATAGTTATTCCGAACTAAGTATAGATGTATAGTTATTGCTTACTATGTATAGGAGTGTATTTGTTTGGTACTATAGGTATCGATGTGTAGTTATTTGTTACTCGGTATCGATGTGTAGTTATTGCTTACTAGTTATAGATGTGTAATTGTTTGGTACTATAGGTATCGATGTGTAGTTATTTGTTACTCGGTATCGATGTGTAGTTATTGCTTACTAGGTATAGATGTGTAGTTGTTTGGTACTAGGTATCATTGTGTATAGTTATTTGGTACTAGGTATCGATGTGTAGTTATTTGGTACTCGGTATCGATGTGTAGTTATTGCTTACTAGGTTTAGATGTGTAGTTATTTGGTACTAGGTATCGATGTGTTGTTATTTGATACTAGGTATTGATGTGTAGTTATTTGGTACTAGGTATAGATGTGTAGTTATTGCTTACTAGTTAAAAAAGTGTAATTGTTGCTTACTAGGTATCGATGTGTATTTTTTTTCGTACTAGTATCGATGTGTAGTTATTGTTTACTAAATATCGATGTGTAGTTATTAGCTCACCTGAGCCGAAGGCTCAAGTGAGCTTTTCTGATCAAAATTTGTCCGTTGTCTGTCGTCGTTGGTGTCGTTGTCGTTGTCGTTGTCGTTGTTGTCGTCGTAAACTTTTCACATTTTCATCTTCTTCTCAAGAACCACTGGGCCAATTTCAACCAAACTTGGCATAAAGTATCCTTGAGTGAAGGGAATTCAAGTTTGTTCAAATGAAGGGCCACGCTTTCCTGCAAGGGGAGATAATCATGAATTTGTTAAAAATTAATGGTGTTTTAAAAAAATCTTCTTGTCAAGAACCGCTGAGCCAGGAGACATGAAACTCATGTGAAAGCATCCGCAGGTAGTGTAGATTCAAGTTTGTTCAAATCATGACCCCCGGGGCAAGGGTGGGGTCAACATGGCCGACCCAAGTTTTACATTGGAATATATAGGAAAAATCTTTAAAAATCTTCTTCTCCAGAACCACTGGGCCAGGAAAGATGAAACTCATGTGGAATCATCCTCAGGTAGTGTAGATTCAAGTTTGTTCAAATCATGACCCCCGGGGCAAGGGTGGGGTCAACATGGCCGACCCAAGTTTTACATAGGAATATAGGAATATGTATAGGAAAAATCTTTAAAAATCTTCTTCTCCAGAACCACTGGGCCAGGAAAGATGAAACTCATGTGGAATCATCCTCAGGTAGTGTAGATTCAAGTTTGTTCAAATCATGACCCCCGGGGCAAGGGTGGGGCCAAAATGGCCGACCCAAGTTTTACATGGGAATATATAGGAAAAATCTTTTTAAAAAAAATTTTCCAGAACCGCTGGGCCAGGAAAGATGAAACTCATGTGGAATCATCCTCAGGTAGTGTAAATTCAAGTTTGTTCAAATCATGACCTCCGGGGCTAGGGTGGGGCCAAAATGGCCAAACCACTTTTTACATAGGGGGTAAATTCAAGCCCGATGTGCTCATGTGAGCGCTGTGGCCCCTGGGCCTCTTGTTGTTTTCTAGGTATAGATGTGAAGTTATTGTTTTCTAGGTATAGATGTGAAGTTATTGTTTATAAGGTATAGATGTGTAGTTTTTTCGTACTAGGTATCGATGTGTAGTTATTGTTTACTAAATATCGATGTGTAGTAATTGTTTTCTAGGTATAGATGTGTTGTTATTGTTTTCTAGGTATAGATGTGTTGTTATTGCTTACTAGGTATCGATGTGTATGTATTGCTAACTAAATATCGATGTGTAGTTATTGCTTACTAAATATCGATGTGTAGTAATTACTTACTAGGTATAGATGTGTATTTATTGCTTACTAGGTGTAGATGTGTATTTATTGCTTACTAGGTATAGATGTGTATTTATTGCTTACTAGGTATAGATGTGTATTTATTGATTACTAGGTATCGATGTGTATTTATTGCTTACTAGGTATAGATGTGTAGTTATTGTTTTCTGGGTATAGATGTGTAGTTATTGCTTACTGGGTATCGATGTGTAGTTATTGCTTACTAGGTATAGATGTGTAGTTATTGTTTTCTAGGTATAGATGTGTAGTTATTGTTTTCTAGGTATAGATGTGTAGTTATTGCTTACTAGGTATAGATGTGTAGTTATTTTATGTATGGATGTGTAGTTATTGCTTACTAGGTATATATGTGTATTTATTGCTTACTGGATATCGATGTGTATTAAATGCTTACTAGGTATAGATGTGTAGTTTGCTGTAAATCCATTCAAGGCTTCTCCTTCATTGGTTACATCCGTCATAAACTCCACAGTTATGGCATTACCAGATGAAATGATAGAAAATGGCTGTGTGATCTCGCCACAGTATTTTCCAATTATTGGGCTTGACATATCAGGACCGTCTCTAATCTGCAAAGTTATCATCTCTAAATATAAGATTTTTATGCTTTATATTTATTATGAAATGTGTTCAGCTTAAAAGATCATTTGAAATCATTTATGTCAAAATACGATTCTTGTTAAAGAAAATAAAGATAATTTAAAAAAAAATAATTAAAAATAATAAAAGCGAATTAATTAATCTAATAATAAAAAAACATGTTGGTATTCTTGGTATTGATTATATTTTTATTTGTTCCTATGTATTTTAGTGAAATAATGACAATGAGTCTTACCTGAATGTAATCACATTCACAGTTTTCGCAGTCGTCCACCATGATCATGTTAAAGGTGAGGATGACCTGCTCCATGGAGGATGCACGGATAGTCCATGAGCAGTTGAGATTGTTGCTATAGTTATAAGGGTAGCCTTCATTTTGTATCATGCCATTTCCCGCCGTAAGTTGGTTACCATGACAATCACCTGAACAGGAGTATATCAATGAGATTTTCTCTTCTTTGTTTGTTTTTCATTATCTGCTATTTGTTATACCCTCTTTGAGTAGAAATTTATTAGCATTCAAGTTTATGCATACAGAGGGTCTTTACTACAAATTTATAGAAAATATTTTGCTATTTTTACCAAGAGTTATATATGACACACTTCGTAAGTATCTAAAAAAAATTATACTATACTATAGTACTAGTTGCAAAGCTTTAGATATCCATCTTCATCTTTTTCTATTTTAAGTACTATTCAGTACTGAATGTCTCTCTTTTAAAATATGTCTAAATTTAAAATATATCTTTAATTTTACTCACCCTTCACAAGAAATGGAGAAATCAAACTCAAGAGGAGAAAGAGATACATGTTCATCCCAGACCGAATTAAAGGTACATTGGAGTATTACAACCCAGAGTCCGGTTGTCACTTTTTAAGAACCACGTGACGTGATTTTAAGGATGTGTTAGTTACGATTGATTATCCGTTAAGTTGAATAACCTATCTTATCTTTCATTCTTGTATTGTAATACACATTGCTTTTATTAAACTTATATAGTGTTATATAAAATTATATTTTATATGCAAATATAAAAGTAAAATTATATAAATATACCGTAGTTTTAAGTCCTCGTTATAAAAAAACTAAAACAAAATTAGGAAAAAAAGCAACAATGTGCTTTTTGTCATTTTTGTTTAAAATAAAACATATATAATTTCTGAAAAAAAAAATGCAAAAATGTAACATGAAATAAAATCAATTATACCGTGTACTACATATAATTATATGATTTTGAAAATGATTTTTCGTGCATTATGAGAAAAGCCGACGCAAACGTTGAGCTAGATACAAGTTTATTGTGCAATGCTCTGCGTCATTATTGATGAGAAATCGTATTTTATTGAATAACATCGTATTTGAAACATCCTCCACCCAATGGGGGAAATGTTATTCATTCATCTTATTTGTATATTGTTCTAATATATTCAGTATACAAGTACATCTGAAAGTTAAAATATTTATGCTTTAAACTTAAAAAAAAAATGATAGAAATAAAAATAACTTGAAAAAAGAAGGAGTGAAATATATGGAGATAACGAATTGAAACAATATTCAAGTTCAAAGGTCCGTAAAACAATACAAATTTTGGAGCAGAGCAAATAAGAACCTCTTAAACATCAGAGGTGGTATCAAGTGTAATTGAAGAGTGAGCAATTAGGTTATTACTTTCAGAATTTACATAATTTATTTGTATTTTTATGAAATTTGTGTCATAAAATTTCGGAATACTTTTGTTCACATACTTTATCCAATCTAATTAAATGTTTTGAGAGGAAAGACATATTTTAACGTATAATTAAGATTAAGTTCGATCGAGTCCAAATTAAGTCTCACGATTTAGAAATGCATTTTACAGTCAAAAAACACATTAAAGTAATGTGGAGAAAACCCAGAATTCAAACAATCGTCTGTATCTTTTCAAAAGAGATACATAAAGAGATCTTTACAAAAAACAACAAAAAACCCAAAACAGCCATAAAAATAGTAAAATTTTGACAAAATCAATGGCAATTAAAACACTCAAGACTTTTAAACACTTTATGATGATAAACTTTATGATGATAAATCATCACTTTGATGACAAAAAGGATGAAGATATTAAAAAAAATCAAACTAAAAAATATCTTTAAAAAATACAAATCTGTAAGCATAAAACGTGGACCCCAGAATATTAAGATGGGATCAAGTGTCCAGGAGTCCCCTCGTATTGAGGGAAGGACTGCAATCGATATGATATGTGTCATTCGAAGTACGGCCTTATGATAAGTTGTAAATGCTAAGAAGCCCACTCGTATAACGACATAGCGTATACCCTTGAGTATAATTGTGTTCATCTTCACATTTTGTGTTTCACATTCCATGCACCTGATCCCACCTCTGATATTTAAGAGGCCCGTGTTTGCTCTGCTCCTGGTTTATATTGTTTGAATGGACGCTTAAGATTGATTACTATTCGTTATTTTCATATTTCATGATACACGTACATGTACTTAATTTATTACAGTGTACTTCAAATTATCAACAAAACACAAGAAAAAATGGTCACAAACTTACCAGTGTTCTAGGTTAGGATTACCCTAGAAACTATACTTCCTATCGGAATCTGTTCTCTATAGTTTGATTTTTCCGGGAAAAATTATACTCTATAGCCAGATTCCTATTCTTTCTTTCATAAAGTTGGATTTCTATTTCAACAATGCTGAATTCAAGTTGACAAACATGACAAATTTTGGCTGGAAATGTTTATGAAATTGAACAATTTCTAAGTAGAAAAATTTAAACTCATGTGAAATTGTAAAATTAGTCACTTAAAAATCTAAGGACTTTCTTCTCTCTTCTCTTAATGCAGCTATTCCTGTTTACTTACGAAATTCAAAATACGTAAGGCCACTTTTAGAGCTTTGCTTGCACTCTATAGACCCAGTATTTTATTTATGAATATGTTTTTTTCCTCAAAGAGCGTGTTACAAAATCAGTCCCATAATTTCAAAATGTATATCAAATGAAACTCACATCATGTGAGTTTTTAAATGAAATAGTTCAATGGAAAGATAGAAACAAAGAAAAAACACAACAAAAGTACAAGAATTTGTAACAAGTTTGTTATTTCCATATAACTATAGTTAATTTGTCCATGTGGTTGTTTTGTACCAAATCTTTTACATTTCTTGTGTTTTCTTTGCTAATTCTTAATTTTTATACGTCATATGTTTTATGGAACTGGTTGACATTCTGTGATTTTTTTCTTAAATGAAATAGTTCAAGGGCAAAAGAAAATCACAACAGAAGAATAGAAGAAATCGTAAACCCTAACATAAGTTTGTTACCTTGCTTCCAGCAGTGTAATGATTTGAAAGCACAGAGCAAATGCGCTCTTAAACGTTTGTAAATTTTCATTTTGTTTCTAAGAAATTGGTCCATTTAAGTTTCTTCGCATTGACAACTGTTTTAGATTTTAAATTCTATAGAAAAGTGAAGATTCTCCTAAACAACAATACTATGTGATATAATTTGAAGAAAAAAAAACATTTCGAGAAAATAAATGCAAAAATAGGAATTTCTCAACGCTATTTCCATATAACTATAGTTAATTTGCGCATGTGGTTGCTTTGTACCAAATCTTTTAAATTTCTTTTGTTTTCTTTGTTTATTCTTACTTTTTATACGACATGTGTTTTATGGAACTGCTTGACATTCTGTGATTTTTTAAATGAAATAGTTAAAGGGAAAAAAGGAACAAAGGAAAAACACAGCAGAAGAATAAAAGAAATTGTAAGCCCTAACATAAGTTTGTTACCTTGCTTTCAGCAGTTTAATGATTTAAATCGGAGAGAAAATACGCTGTTTAACTTTTGTAAATTTTCATTTTTTGTTGTTGAGAAATTGGTCCATTTTAACATAAAACATGTATTGTTGTTTAGGAGTATCTTCACATTTCTATAGAGTTTAAACATCTAAAACAGTTGTCAATGCAATGAATCTGAAAAACATTTGGAGAAAATAAATACTAAAATAGGAATTTCTCAACGCTATTTCCATATAACTATAGTTAATTTGTCCTTGTGGTTACTTTGTACCAAATCTTTTAAATTTCTTTTGTTTTTCTGTTAATTCTTACTTTTCCTACTTCATATGTTTTATGAGCTGGTTGACATTTTGATTTTTTAAAATGTTGAATGTTAATTAAAGTACATGTAGATCTTTTGATTATAATGTTTATGTAGTTTCATGAAATGTGGCTTTTGCTAGAGCAACAGTTGAAAAGCTTATAGAAAGAACCATTGTAACAATATGTCGCTGCCTACCACTTGCATATAAGTACAGACATTGTATTAAATGGGTGAATTGGTCCTGTAAGAAATTGCACTCTTTGACTTTAATATAGAAAAGGTTGCCCCCAGAAAATAAATCTTGGTTGGAATTTCAGTAGGGAAATCCTACTCTAGAACCATTATTCCGTAGGTAAATGCTATACTCTAGAGCCTTTTTTCAAGAGAATGCTCTACTTTTGAGCCAGTTTTCCGGGTGGGGGGAGTGGAAATAGGCTTTTCCTTCTAAAATATCCCCCACCCCCGAAAACTCGCTCACGAGTAGGATCCTCTCCTTGAAAAATGAGTCAAGAGCAAGATTTTTCCCATGGAAAGTGGCTCTAGTGTAGCACTTCCCTACGAAAATCCAGCATCAGATTCAGTTTTTGGGAGGGGGTTTCTCTATGTAAAAATAATAGAGCGTTATTTCCAATAAAACCAATTCTCCTTAATAAAATACCATTGTTTGACTTATAGGTATAAGGGGGAGGGGCGACACACTGTTACTAAGGTCCCTTCATTAATATAGCTACAAATTCATATTAAGTATGAAAATAAAAAAAAATTAACAACCACAGTAGCACTCAAGTCCTGTTCTTTTCATTAGGTTAAACTGATATGGTACCATGTAAATTGTTGACTGAATTCACGGAATTTAATTTGAAATAGATTTTTTATCCAACTACAGTTTTAAGTACAAATATTGATGTGTGTTTCTACAATTTTTTGTGGATTAAACATTCAAAATTAATGCTGTAGCCATGAAACTAAACATTGGTTATTTATTCATGATGCAGAATTTTAAAAGTCCATCACTCTGCTTTCAGTTACAATATTACACTGCTGTGGTAGATGGGACATATTCATGCTTCAATTTGCAAACACAAATACATTGCATGTTTCTGTTGGCTTTATCCCTTACAAAACTAATTGAATCAAATACAAAATAGTAGATGAAAGCTAATGTTTCAATTCTCTATGGGTAAGTGCAGTATCCGGGTGGAAACAAAGTCTGCTCATGTCAATGTTTTATTTGCTCAAGAACTATAATTTGGAAGTTTTCTACTTTACCTACAATAACAATAAAATACTTTTGATTTAATGTTGTTTAAATATTGTTTCCTATAGTCAATATATCTGAATTAACTGAATATGAAATGCACTGTGGTGAAAAACTCTGTCAGTATGGAGATAAAGTTTTCTGTTTGTAATAGTCAATGATGAAGGATTAAAACACATGTACAGAGTGTCTTTTCCAATCTTTAAATCCAGGTAGAATGAATATGAAATTTAAAAATTAGTCTATCACAATTTAGGACTAGATTTGGGACTGGCAGTTTTGTCTTTCTGTGATTTTGGCACGTCATAGACGCTCTGAACAGCTGACGGAATCAGCGGCGGTCTGTCATACGTAGCCTGACCGGGAAACACCCTTTGGTTGGAAGGGGGAGGGACATCGTATGTTCCCTGACTAGCAGTTCTGGGAGCATCGTAGTCGTTAAGCGGCACGTTGCTTCCAGGGACGGCGTAGGTTTCCTGAGCCCCGTCGTTTTGATCATGAGATGGCGGTACGTCGTACGTGTCCTGTGCTGCTGCAATCTGATTGTGTGATTTGGGAACGTCATACGTTTCGTGTGGGTCCATGCTCTTATGACTGGGTGGTACATCATAGGGTACTTCGGGTCCTTTCTGATCTTTGTTTAATTTCTTTTTTCTCAAACTTACTTCTTGATATGGTAACAATCTAAGACCTCCTATCGGATTCTTGTTTTTAGGTCTCGGAGAGTTTAAATGATCGTATTCTCCCTCTGTTAAGGGCATATAAACATTATCATTTGGCATATGGCGAGGCAGCGTTGAAGATCTACTGGTTGGCTCGGGAGTTTTCTTTTTTGTTTTATTAACAGTGGAATAACCGTATTTTCCACCTCGTTTGACGCCAACTTGAGGCTTTGGTTCATCAACCACGGCGAACGCCTGCGTCTCGGAATAATGATCTGTGGAACCTGCTTCCGCATAATGCTGTGAAGCATCGTCTGCTGCATGTGTGTTTCTTGTCAGTGGAGTCTCTGCCTCGGCGTAAAGCGCAGACATCACCGGCTCCCTGGTCTCCGGGGCGCTTGTAGTCAGTGGAATGCTGGGTTGGGGCGTGTTTTCTTGGCTTTTCTGGTTGGTCGTGGATTTTTCTGACTGTCTCTGCCTCCGCAATGGAACTCTCTTTGTAAAGCTAATGAAAAGGCATAATTTATAATTGAATATTCAATATTTATACATAAAATTCCGAAGGAAACGTGCATGAATTGTGACTATGTGTGTCTATACGGGTTCTATAACTTCTTAATTCACATAAAACTGTTTTATTTTTAGCCATGACTTTAAAAAGAGAGTTTTCTCTCGGTGTAAGTGACAATTCATGTTGAGGATCATGGAAATGAAATTTAAATGACTTTGAAATCTATTTGATAAAATGTTTAAATGTGATGAGTAGTAATTTTAAGCTCAAAAGTAATGAAGTGATTTATGATTAAATGTCCAGAGTTACAGGCATTTGGATGCATTGCCCAGACTAGTCAAGCTGTGTTAGGGTAATTAAAAGTAGAGCAGTGTCTAATGTGGTCAAGTATAATGAGTCTTTAATGAGTGGAGCAATGGGAGCTATTGTTCGTAGAATCGGGAGCCGTGTATTGAGTTAAGGTCAAGCTAGGTTATGACAGTTTGATGAGGATTTGATAAAGATATATGTAGAGTTGGAGTTAGTTGATTAATAGGATGGAGCTAATGTTTTAGATAATCATCTATTGGAGCTAAGATTCGTATATAATAAGTGTGACATTTTTAGAAGTGGTGGAGTGCTTTGCTAGGATTTAGACAGTACATATGCTAGCATAAATGTAACATCTTTTGTTTGTATTGTGCCTCCTCATTGTATATATGTAAATAAATTAGTGCACTGTTTACTGACTTTTTATTGGATTTAGCATTACAAGAATTATAAGGATTTATTAACCAAGGAAATCTTAATTACAATTGGATATATACCCAGTGGAATTAAAAAGTATAATTGCTCGGTCACCTCCGTGACAAATGTATTGAATTATGATATCGGTTATTTAATTTTAACTTTGACATGATTTGATCCTGTTTCTGACGGATACAGACCTGAGTTTGACCACCATGATGGCTAGTCCCGTGACGGCGATAATCAGAAGACCTAGCACCCCGATCAGCGCCATAGACATCACTGTCAACCCATTGTCTGTCAATAAACGTAATGGTTAGCACTCTTTTCTGTGTGGGTTATATTCAAACTAACACTATATGTAACTAAATTCATTTGATTAGTTTTTTTCTCTTTTGCATTTACGATAAATTAAATTCACTAGTATTATTAAAATTTCTGGCTTTAATACGTACCTTGCTGTGTTTGAGCGAGTGCTAAAATTAGAAAAAGAAACACTTAATACTTTTTATATTTTTCTGGAGTAAAAATCTTGCATCCAAATAAGAAATTGTAAATTCAGATACAAAACTAAAAAAAACCAATTTAAACAAATAAAATAGCTTACCTGTCGGGATAAATAAAACCGGTGTCAATACAAACACTATATTCATATTCCGAAGTTACTAATTAATTTGACGGTAAATGTTGAGGACAGCCCCATCGGAAATAATAGCTGTGTGTGTGATTAATGGAGGGAGGATATCCTAGATTCGCGGATCTGTTGTAACCATGAATTTAACGTCAGAGAGGGAAACAATCAAATAGGGTGGCGGATCCTAAAATCAATATTAAAGCTTTTATACTGAATCTCAAACGGAAATATTTTTTTTATAATAATAATAATAAAAAGACAAGTTATTTAATTGTATTGTTCTTAGGTTCATGAGAACAGTTTTATGCACGATCTAGAAATATAAAGTTAATGTTTAAGCTATGAAAAAAATAATAAAACATATTTGGTCATTTCAGATTCAGAATAAAATAAGATTTAATTAAATTCCTTTATTATTAAAAAAAAAATTTTTGAAATAAAATTAAATTCATCAATAAATAGCTAGATAAATAAACAAATAAATAAATAAATCATTTTGCACATATAAATTAAAGTTTTTACGTATGATTATATTATAATATAAACAAATGTAGCCCTTTCATTCGGTCAATCCATAGATATATATCGACCTCATGAAAGGGTTATTTTTATATGATATATAATATTATTTTATTTTATAGATATTATATTAGATATATTTCCAATACATTTTTCACATTTATATGTACTCACTCGTTTTTCATTTCATCAATATTTTATTATGTTAAATTACATAATTGGATTGGACATCAGGCATGGCCTATATAAGTCCTCTCCAAGGTCAAGGTTACAAATGTAAAGAATATTGATAATAATTTACAATGATGGAATAATACTTATTCAGTTACTTCATTTTCTTTTCTTAACTCACTCGTTGTAGATATTGCTATTTGTTTGCAGTCTTAGCAAAAGAAAACATATAAACAAACATAACAAAAATAAGCTTTCTCTCTTCTGGGGAACTTTGAGCACATCGCCGAATACGCAATTTTTTCTGTCAGAATAATTAGGCCCTATTCTTTCGTTAAAATATAAAGTTTCTACAAGCCTGCGCTCAATATTTTCTGGAATAAAAACTTTGAAAAATACGTAGTTTTATTCAAAATATTCTAAAATTGCGGGAAACATGAACTTTATGATTTCATATTTCTAATCGAATTGAAAATAAAGGTTACACGTATAGATATGCAAAGTAAAGGTATATATAAAGTGAAATTAAAATATTTATTTTAGGGGTCGTTGAAACAATTATCATATATTGCTCTTTATTTCTTTTCAATTTTAGTAACCTTCGAGAAATGTAATATAGCTATAGCTAGGCCTACGTGCATAATCAAAAATCAAATACACTCTGGTCGATTTTTTTTTTCGTAATTAATCATAAGTTAGATGGACGGATTGTCTTAGCTGATGAGATTTCTTTTTCATTTTTCTCAAACATATATACATGTAGTGAGAAATATCGACCCATAAAAAATATATAACTCATATATAGTTATTCATATGACATTTTATCAGTTAAATTGCAATTTAAAAAAAAATATTCAAATTATTATACTGACTATCACACAAATCATGTTCATCCAATGCTGCTATATTTTTTTTTTTAACAATTTGTTTCGATTTATTCATTTTATGAATACCGAATCTGAGATGTTATGATAAAAAATGTTATATTTTATTTCATTTTTGGTTAACTTTTTTTTACGCTCCCCTTGTGACACTCACTCCATGAACCAATGAAAATTATTGTTACAAAGATTTTCCCTTTAATATTTATTTCATTTTAAGCAATTAAAATAACCTCAAATAGAAAAAAATGATATATGATTTCTTTTTCGAATTTTCTGGTAAAAATAACACTATCCCTTTTGTCAAACAAACTGACCTTATCTGTTTTTCTTCATTAGATTCAGTCCTGCCAAAAATGATTCCCCTTTTGGGGCCTCTTTACCTAATGATAAATATTCATAGTTTACAGGAATATCTCGGCAGCCATTTTGATGGAAGACATTTGCAATATACAGAATTAGCAATAGGGACAAAATAATCAACATTATCGAAACAATGTGAAGGTATGAGTGGCCATTTATTAGAAAAACGACTGATGTAAAGCTTGTGTATTAAGAATGATTGTTATATGATATATTTATTGATTGAAAACCATTCATATTTCACCGATGAAATTAAGAAAAAGTGAAAGAAAAATAGAATCGATTTTATACTAAAATATGAAATAAATTTAAAAAATAGGAATAGATATACCTTGTTTGGCATTTAAATTATATAGATTTTATATTTTATTGTAAACATCAATTAAATTTTATCATAATTTTAAAATAAATACAACTTCCGGTAGCAATGTTTACATTGTCATATTGGACATGTGAAAGGTGTTAATACTGTAAGAATAGTTCTGGTGTTGATATTTCTATATAACACTCTACACATATTAGAAATATATGAGGAAAACAGATCTCCAAAACGAATCTGAGATATATCTGATATCCATCTTATTTTTAATGCAGAGGAAATTCTAGTTAAAGCGTAGAATCGTTATACCAATCCCCTACCCCTAAAATCAATAATTATACTTTTCAAGTAAACAAATACACCATGGATATTAATAATAAAGTAATATTTTTATTTATTCAAAGTTTCCTTTTAATATATATAAAATATGATAGGATGCAAAGACAGAATTTGTTAGAATGGGTTGAAAATACACTTTTAACTTTTTATTTAGTAACTAAAAATCCCCATATTCTTCATATAGAAAAACAAGCAACATAATTCATAAAAGTCCCACAAAAGTATTGACAGTCATTTAATTTTCAAGAGTGACCAACAAACAGAGTATATTCATTTGGATTCTAATTATAAGATTGATTTTTTGTGACTTAATTATACGGTTGTGACTTAAAAAATATGTAACGTCACGATAATGAATAATTTAATTTTACTTGTAACACATCATTTGATTGGTTAAAAGATTTTATTCATTTTGTATAACATAACTTGCCTACGTCACAATGAGTTACGTCAAATACGTATTACTCCGCTTGACGTTACTTTTAGAATTTAATCAATGTGAAGCCTTATTCTGGGGGAAAACTTTCTCATTGTCTGCACTGAAATTAAATTATAAGGAATGAAGCTTTTTTCAACTTATATTATACGATATAACAAAACTTGGGGCAGTTTACGCTTTTTTATAAACCGCTTCTTGGTTTATATAGGGTAAACTGCCCCAAGTTATGTTATATTGTATAATATAAGTTGAAAAAAGCTTCATTTCTAAAATAGAAAACACAATCAAGGCAAGATTCGCTGGCACTAGATCTACACGCCACCAAGATGTAGATAATTTATTTAAAACGAAATACTCTAGGCAAATGATTTTATTAAAAACAATTATTGACTGTGTTTTTGGCAACATTGAGAATGTTAACCTTCTTTGGATAAATATTTTGCCCTCTGTTCCGCTTTTTATTCCTTGGAGGCTAGATATTATAAATAGGGATGTGCCATTTTATCAGTAGACCGGTATATCGCGATTTTTTTGTTGTGTGATACGTAACGTGATACAGAGACCTGAATACCGGTCTTTAGGTACATATTATTAAGTCCAAAAATTATTCATTTATTTGTTCAATCTTTCAAATTACAATTACAGAAAGTTTAAAAAATGTTGTAAAAAGTGAAAAGAACGGTATCTTACCATGCTTACCGTCCAAACATAATTGATTTTATATGAATAAAAATTTCAAGAAAGTAAAATTTTGTTTTTCTAGCATATTTTTTGGAAAAATAATGACTTTTCATGTAAAATCATTGTAAAAACAGCTTTTAAAAATATCATGATATAATCATGATATTGTGGGGAAAAATTGTGATATATTGCGATAGGAAATTTTTGGCGATACCCATCCCTAATGATAAATGTTGCCCTCTACCCAGTCAATAATGAATATAGGTATAATAATCTGATTATATGCTTATGCTCGTAAAACACAATTTAGAAATTATATTATTGTAAATCTTTGCAAGCTAAGATGTAAAGCTCATCAGAAACTGACTGTACAGCAGTAATGTTACATCTTTTTTTTTTTTCAAATTTTACAGAGTTAGTAACACCGTTCATCAGGGCCCTCCATTGCGGAGATAATGTATGAAGGGAAAAACATTCATTACACGTCGGGAGCTGATCACAAACCTCTATGTTCATTCAGTGCCAAAATATGTAATCAGCACCGCCTCAATGGGTATGGCTTCTGTGTGCGCCACATTTTGGAGGATCCTACGGCACCATTCAGGCGGTGTGCGTATGTGGCCAAGTCCAGCAAACAAATGTGTACTCAGGCAATCCCACTTCATGAAAAACGAGAGTAAGTTCCTTATACAAGTTATAATAGAATGAATGAATACTCAGTGCAATATACAATAATATAGAACATATTCTTCCCATACTGCTGTGTTTTATTTTTTTAAAGTAAAGTAACAATTCTAAACATTTTATGTGTCTAACATAGTGTTTTGACATTTTGCATTGAATTTGATGAAGTGATTCACTAACTTACAAGTTTGAATTTAAATAAATGTTTATTTACCCTACAGATATTGTAACAACCACATGCAAGTTTTGGGAATGCTTCCAAAGAAGGAGAAAAAACCGAAGCCTCCCAAAACAACAGTGCAGCACCTTCCTACAGTCCCTAGAGATAAGCTACCATTCAAAGACAGGGTCTCCAGATTCAACTCAAGCAAACTGAATTCCTCTCTGCCTGGAAATGATCTCAGAAGGTTGAGTAATGTTCTAAAGAGTGATGTATTTAATGCACAGACTGAGGATGTAGATGATCCTTACGCTTTTACTGATCCCGGTGGTGAAGAGAAGACAGTTACCACGGTCAATACACTTCTTCCTTCGTCCAGCCCCTACCATGAGCCACCTCTGTCAGTGGGGTCCCAGGGCTCACATGGGTCCAAGTCCCCAGGAGATGGTGGTATGGGGGTATCCTCCATTGCTAAGCTCTACCCAGAGCTGGCAGAAAAATTGGAGAAAATTAAACCAAAGTTCGACACAGGAAGCAAGGCCAAGGAGAAGGGAAAGGCCAAAAGCTCTCGTACAATGAATAGATTACAAACCAAAATTGCTCAGAACAGAATCAAAGATAAATTAAAACGAAACCAAGAATCAAATTCTCAGTCGCAATCTCCATGCTACAATTTTAATAATTCATCTGCATCAAGTGCTGTTAACCATTATGATTTCATTGATAGAACGGTGCCAAGTAATTCCAATGAAATGTCACCTCGTCAGCAAACACAAGGAATTTTAAATTCTAGTAGTCATAAAAGAAACTCTGTAAGCTCACTACCTGTGTATTTAATGCCCCATGGAGTGAACAGTCTCCCAGAAACAGCACAAAATTTCAGTCTCCCTGGACAAGGATTCCTTCCTCATGGAATTCCCCATGGAATGCCTCTGGAATTGTTGCCGGGAATGCCTAACTCAGTGCCAAAACTACCACAAAACTTTATCAGCTCTGAGATGGTCATGGGTCTAAGTAGTTTTCCAATTCCACAGGAACCAATACAGAATCATTTAGGGTCAACATCGCTACCTCTCAGTTCAAATGTTGCTCATCTGTCCAGTCAAAATTCTGTGAAAGATAATATATCAACATTAGCAGGGGAAGCTCTAAAGCAGAAAAATATTCAGGAAAAGGAGAAATATAGTACCTTGATACCAAGTAAACAACAACCCCCACCTGTTCCCCCACCCCCATCTTACTCCCAGTCTATAGCTTCTGGGTATTCCCCCTCCATCAAGACCACAGCCGAAATTAAAACTGACACTCAGCCTGTACTAGGTGTTACCCACAAAGACATCCCCCCACCCCCTCCATATGAAAGTAAGCCAGTAAAAGCTAACAAATCTAAGAATTCTACACATGCTCTATATGGATCCAATGTAATAAATGATCTCCCATCATCAGCCATAACAAGACCTCATAAATTCAAGATGGAATGTGACGACGCTGTGTTAAAGAAAAAATTCAAGAAAGATGAAGTTGTGAACTACTACAAAGATATTGTGAAACGGAAGAAAGAAAAGCATGACCTTGTCGGTGCAGGTAATATAGCCATAATTATTTTGAAGGCTGTTAAAATGAAAAAAAAAACCCATGAAATATGTCAAAGTAAAAAAAATTGAATTTGTTCATTTTATTCTGTCTTATTTCTATATTTTGTACATTTGTCATGTATGATTTTTCATTGAATTTAAATTGCATTCAAAGCTATGGTCAATGTTATTTTTCAATTATATAAAAACCATTATCGGCAAAGAAATTTTCACAAAGTTGCATGAAGTGTATAATAATTTTCAGGTTTTGATTCCATGGAAGAAACCAGTGACTCCGAGAGTGAAGAAATATTGTCATGGCAACCAGACTGGTTCTCCCCTTCCTCAGATGAAGAAATGCCCGAGGATGAGGAAGAGTAAGTACATGTGTACTTAGGGCAGGTCCAAAGCTGATCAAGTTAACAAGGATCCATCATGTCCATTTAACCTGTGTTAACTTATCCCTCAATAAGTAACATAAAGCATGTCCACTCTGCAATTCTTATTGTACATCATGTACATCAACTTAATTATGCCCCCTTCGAAGAAGGGAGGGCATATTGCTTTGCTGCTGTCTGTCGGTCGGTCTGTCGGTCCATTTAGTTTCCGCTCATTTTCTTCATAACCCTTGCACATACTGACGTGAAATTTGGTATACAGGTATATCACATAAATATCTAGGTCAAGTTCTGTTTTGGGTACGATCGCACCATAATTGACAGAGTTATGCCCCTTGGACTTAGAAAAATTCCAATTATTTGCAGTTTCCGTTCATTTTCTTTGGAGAGGTTGCACATATTAAAATGGAATTTAGTATACAGATTAGTCAGATGAATATCTAGGTCAAGTTCTGTTTTGGGTACGATCGCACCATAATTGACAGAGTAATGCACCTTGGACTCTGAAAAATTCCAATTACATGTATTTGCAGTTTCCTCTCATTTTCTTTGGAGAGGTTGCACATATTGAATTGGAATTTAGTATACAGATTAGTCAGATGAATATCTAGGTCAAGTTCTGTTTTGGGTACGACCGCACCATAATTGACAGAGTTATGCCCCTTGGACTTAGAAAAATTCCATATTTTTGCAGTTTCCGTTGATTTTCTTTGGAGAGGTTGCACATAATGAAATGGAATTTAGTATACAGATTAGTCACATGAATATCTTGGTCAAGCTATGTTTTGGGTATGATCACACAATTTTTGACAGAGTTATGCCCTTTTGGACTTAGAAAAATTCCAATTTGTGGGGGAGGGGGGCATAAGTGTTTTACAAACATCTCTTGTTAACTGTATAAACATGATGAAATTATAATAATCTTCAGTGATTCAGAATTTAACATCATTGACACGGTTGTTGGATTATTTTTGCAGTGTGGATGTGATACTTTATTAATAACCCACAGTAACATTTTTTTTTTAATTAACTGTATAATAATGACTTGCCTTTGGAATGTCAGCATATTTTTTCTGTACTTTTAAAGTTGTACTGTGCATTTCTGAATGAAAATCCTAAGAAAATCTGATTTTGTTAGGATTTTCTGAATTGTATGAGAAAGAAATTTGTATTTCTTCTTCCTTGTTATTGTCATCTACTTATGATTCGAAATAACATTGAAAAGGGAAGAAAATAAAATTTCATACTTGAATGTTATGTGGTAAAGGACATAGTTAATTAAGATATTACCATATTTTGTCTTGGATCTTTATTTCGAAACATTCAAATATAATATTAAGAGCTTTTAAAATAATACTCATTTTCCTGAATCTAATTTCTTGGATATTTTGTAAATACAGAAAATTCTATAATTTGATATTTAGACAAATTTATCATTCAAGAGTACCGGTATGTAAAATTGATGGTAAGGGAGACCTACAAAATGCATGAATGTTATTCCCCACAAACGGTGGTTCCACAGTAATTATGTATTAGACAAAGTTCTTTTATATAAAACAAATATATTGTACCCTTTTCAGGGCTGCAGACATTCTGAGAACGACAAAACTTGCCCTGTTGAGAGCTAGATACAGGAGGAGGTGCTTTCAGTATAGGAAGTCACATAAGACAAACCATGCTCATCAAAAGTCTAAAAATAGTACAACTCTTGCCCTTATAAAAGCCTCAAGGGAAGGGCCCAAAGAAATGGTAGCTGTTGTGAAAGAAATGATGCATCAACAGGATAAAATTATTGACAGGTATAAATGGTATAATTTTACATGTACTTTCATGAATCATAAAACTTTATCAAGAACAGCCATTTTCAATAGATACAGGTGACTCTCGATGGCTCAAACTCGGATCTCTCGAAGTTCTCGATTTCTCGAAGTGAACCTCCAGTCCCGGTGTTTTCTTCTATATAACTAGGCAAATTTACTCTCGAAGTTCTCTATCTCTTGAAACCAAAACCTGGGTCCCATTACACATATTTCATTGAATTTTTTTTCTCTATCTCGAAGTGTTGATTCTGCGTGTATACTCGCCAATCAAGCGTAAAATTGATGCAGCCTGGACCTACCTGTAAATCAGTGAATGCCTTGGGATGGCATGGAGGTGTTAAATGGGTGTTTAAATAGATGACACTTCACCTGTGGGTCGTCCGTGTGTTGATATAATTAATTGGTTATTATTCGTACATTATAAACAAATTCAAGACTTATTTTGACTTAAATCAGGACAATAATCTTTAAAAGAAAATTTATAAACGTTCGTTTCAATAAGTTCCCATAAACTATGAACCTTTATAAAAGTCTTACTCTACATAATCCCAGTATGGCAAATATTTCATAAAAAATTCCTTTCTCAAGGGACTGAATACTGATTAAGAAAAATCTGGTGAACACTGATGAAGGACCTGATCAAGCCCGGGAATAGCCAAACGGACAATTGCTATTCGGATTTCATGATATCATGAAATAAGAACAAATAAATTTTGAAACTGTAGGATTTTATTTTATTTTTTCCAAATACGACCATTGTTGTTGATATCAAGTAAATTACCTGTGAATAACGATTGAAAACGTGCAATGACTTTATTTACATATACTTCTGGTATCTAAAATAGTAAAACATCGATGGTCGGGACTGAAAACTCCAGATTTTATTTACTTTCTATCTCTCTAACCCCTCGATCTCTCAAACTTTCCTTGCGATCCCTTGAACTTCGAGAGATCTCGAGTCACCTGTATCAAAATTTTCATATACAGGGTGCATGTGATAGATATATTGAATAACAAAAACCAATAAAATGCACATTAACTTTCAGGGTCTCGCTTTATATGGTACTCATCAGTACACAGTTTTAATTTCAATGTAAAAATTTTCACAAGATGCTTATAATAAGCATAGGTTCAAAAAAAAGGAAAAAAAACGTTTATAATACAAGGAATATTTATGTGTACAGGTTCAAGAAGCGGGGCTTAGAAAGAAGACAATGTAGTTACAAGCCTGAGGATGAAGAGCAGTGTAAAAATCCTGTCCTCCCTTACACCAACCACTGTCTGTCTCGTATCCTTCATAACCTGGCATTACTAGCATTATGGTATATATTTCCAATGAAAAAAGTAATCATTGTGATTATAATGTGGTATGAGTATATTTTATATTATGTGGTATGCTATATAAAGTCTTCATAAATGATTAAATTGAAGCACCAGTAGTTAATATTTCAGGGTGTTTTTTTGTGGTTATTTTAGATAAAGTTTCAGTGCTGAAAATCTGTGTCTGTAATTACATGTACTGGGTAATAAAAGATTTTTGATAAAGAAAAAAATATTTATAGCAACTTGAGACTATTACAGTACACATAAATTTTTATTTGATGCTTACTTCTGTTTGGTTTATCCTTAATGAATGTGAAGATATTATGTATAACGTGGACCAGCAATTGTTTGACTACTGCACGGCAAAGTTCGCTGACAACACCCAATGTTGTACACCAGTGTTTGACATACGCCATGAACTTCCTTTGTGTATGGAACATGCCATGAAAGCTGTGAGTAGCTTTATCTTCAAATCTTTGCTCAAATTTAACTTTAAGCAGAATTATAAGTACCTGGTATAGTAAGGAGAATTCTTATTTGAATTTTTTTAATTTCATGGTTTTAAATGTGTGATATGATAATCTAAGCAGAATCATATGTACAACAGGGAAAACTCCTGATTTAAAATGTTTAATTTTCTGTTAACAGGATAATTACTTCAAGGACCAGGACTCAGAGTCTAAACAGAAGCGAATCAGAAAGAAGACGAAGCCTTCAGCCCTGACCAGACCCCCACGGAAAGGGAAGAAGAAAAAGAACGCTCGTAAACCACCCAGGCCTCAGAAACCCTCCCCTCCAAGTGAACCCACAGGAATTACTGGTAATATACAACTTTGTTTTGGTAAAGTTATTTCATGTATCTGCGCCATTAAATGAAGTTTTCATGAACAAAACTTATTTTGAAAATAGTGAAATCTGTACGTATAAAATGAGATCATTTTGTCATTTAATTACATGTACAGTCAATTCTCGATAAACCGCCACCTTTTGTAATTCAGAAATCATGGCGGTATAACGAATTTGGCGATGAATTGAATTTTCCATCATTTTGGAAACAAGAAGTAGAGTTACCGTTCTTAACAATACTGTTCGCGTTTCTATTCGTATTATTAAGTTCATGTATATAAAATTATACATACTCCTTAATTTGATAATACTTCAAGTAATTTTTTATGTACAGTTTAGCTAAAACAAAATGTGCAGTTATGAAATAAAGACAAGTATATGTGTGTGCATGTAAAATCTGCAGTCTGATATTGAAAAAAAAAACATGCTGGGTCGATCGTCGTAAGATATTGCTGATAGTACGTAAAATGAATTCTTGAATAAATTCATTGTAAATGGCATCATTGTTAATGAAACGTCCAGAATTTATACCGTATATTTATTTTTAAAGCAAATTTTTATTGGTTAAAGCAGAGATCATTAAAATAATATCGTTATCGTCGTGCTTTTACAACGACAGCTTTCAAGGCATGGCCGTGATTAAATAATTTTTATTTAATAGAAAACAATTTTTTATATAACAGTTCATGTTAAAATTATTGTTTATTTAATTTATAATTGATTATTTAATTGCATGTACCTTGTCTGGCTTGGCATGCTTAACACCAGGGATAGCGTCATCCAATTAGCCGCGCTTCACTGACCACATGCACCTGTGGCGGTATATCGAGATAATTGACACTTAAAAATGGACGTTTGTTGTGAAAACAGGGTGGCGGATGGTGGTATGCGAATTTGGCGTTATAAAGAGGATTTTATATAGCAGGAAAAACGTTCTTTGGAAATCATGGCGGTATTGCGAAAATGGCGATGAATCGAATGGCGATAATTCGAGAATTGACTGTATTTGCTTAATCAAGTAGCAGTGTATGGTTATTAAAGTTTTGAAAGTATTTCTGCCATACTGTAGAAGTTTATCATAAATATACAAGTATGATTTAATATTTTTGCTTAGATTCTTCATCAAAATTCAATTTTGAGAAATATTTTCAAAGGAATTTTTATTTCAAATAATGTAAAAGATAACCTTGCCATCATGAAGTCATAAACTTTGGTCCCTAATCACATTTGGATATACATGTAAATCAAAATTTTTTCCTCTAAATAAGTAGTTAATTATATTCTTCTTTACATCAGATTGAAGAACAGCATCCCCAAGACCTAATTCAAAACACAACTTAATAAATCCTTTTGTCACTGTTTGAAATATGGTATAATAGAATACAAATGTAACATGTATGGTATAATTTTAGGGATGCCAGTAGCAGTTCCACCCAAAGTTCCCACAGAGCCCCCTCCAGTTCCTCCTAGCAGCAGTGAAACCAAACAGTACATCACACCACAGCCAGAGGAGTCTATAAATAACACTGTGTCCCCTGTGACTGTTCCCCCCAAACCCCAGAACAGTCCCCCGGTGGCTGCAATGGGAGGAATACAAGTAAAGACTAGACAGGAGAAGAACTCCCTGACAGAGCTGTCCGAAAACATGCTGGGTGGGGTGGACAACTTTAATACAGGTTTGTAGAGCTAGAGAGCTCAGAATGACAAAAGCGTTAATCTGAAAGATAAAACTAAGGTAGATTTCATTGACAGATAGATTTTACGTTCTTTTTTCGTGGAAAAGCATATACTGCATACTTGATACAAATATGATGTATATTCAAGATATTGAAGTTTTGTGTACATTGGACATGTATAAATTCAATAAATATACATGTATATAAATCTTACCTGCAAACTCTCCATATTTTTCTCAGAAATAGATGGTGGAATATATAATGTTAATAAATCTTTGTAGAATTACCATTAGAACAAGCTTCTAAACTTCTGGAAGAGCCAGACTTCCAAGACGTCTTTAATAAACTGCCAGATGAAGCATTTAATTTATTTGGTAAGAACCTTAAAATTGTAATTCAGGAAGAAAGGCAGAGTTTTATGCCATGGAACATAAAGTTAATGCATTTTACCTTTGTAAAGCGAGATGTATGATCATGATTATATAAAAAGGTTTTTCTTTTGCATGCATGATTTCTGATACCTTAAAATTATTGTTAGAATTGCTGCTTCTTTGAACTTAATGTTGAAATATATATTATAGGTAAAAATGGAGACTTCAATCCTACAAGTGAAGAATTTGAAGAACTTGAAAGGCATCTGGCAGCTGCTAATATGGATGTAACAAATGCTCAAAAGACCTTTGAAAACTTTGATCTAGATTTAGATGAGGAACAACTGAAACAGATTCTGTTTGGTTCTGGGAACAGCTCGACTAACACTGGGTCAATGGCTGGTCTTAATAACAGAGAGGACCAGGAGAGCATCAACGCCATTGCTAGAAGTTTGTCAGCTTCAGAACAGTTGCTTCCAAAGACAACTGTGACGGAAACCAATATTCCATTTTCTGGTGCTAGTGTTAACTCTTATCCAACAGCAGGTGTGACATACCCTCAGATACCTGGTCAGGGACTGACTACTCCTAATAAGGCTGTCACTCAAAATAGCATTATGTACACAAACAATTCACAGTACTCACAGTTTCAGACCCCTCCAAGCTACGCTGCCACTCAGGCCATGAACAATCCTACACCTCCAGCATATGTTGCTAGTCAGGCACTGGTGAATCAGACCCCTACAAATTACATCATCAGTCAACCCATGGTCAATCAAACACCACCAAGTTATGTTGCCTCTCAAGCTTTGCCAAATCATTCATACCCTCAGCACATTACATTAGGATCCTCACAGGTACAACAAGTGGGAAATCATACTAACATTTCAGAGATGATTCAGCAGGGGTCTATCACCTCCCCCACAACAGACGTCAAACAACAGAAAGTTACAACATCAAACAAAGTGGTTTTAAACCAGTTACCAGAGCTAGCCAGTAAGACCCAGGGACTCCCCGTGTCGATGCAGGGTTCCCTACCGATGACCCAGACTCCTTGGCCAATCACCGCTGGGCAGGTCCCACCATATCAGAATGGTTATCCTATGCATGGGATGTATCTTCAGGGAACAAATGACATGATGACAAACTTGAAATATAACATGAATGCTCAACATACAGACCGTGTGAATCAAGTGGGGGAGGGGTCCTCTCACCATGTGACACACCCTCCTGGGGGGACATTACAGGGAATTCCAGGATTTGGTCATCAGCAATTTGCTAAATCTTTTACAGCATCCAGTGGCAACGGTTCCTAGTACAGACCAAGAAGTTGTTAGTTTTTCTTATTTATAAATTAAATATTAGGTTTGTTCCTTTGACTGGAGTGCAGGTAATATAGTCATTTTTTTAAATTTCTTTTTTATATAAAAATATTTTTAAGAATTATATTTTTCTTTGGGAAAATTATTCATCATTGAAGGCTTGGTTATTGTAGGTACATGTTTATATATAATGATTACCAATGAATTTAGAGATCTGACTGTTTTGTGATACTGTTTCAAGTACTTGTGTTGTAATACATGTATATAATGTGATTTCATTGTTTGTGCCATTCCATAGATTTCATAATTTTTATATATATCCTCATCTTTGTAAATGTAGATGTAGACCTTGTTTTATAAAACTATTTTGCATTTGAACACAAAAGTAAGGACATAATACTAATATTTTAAGAATTTTCATTTAAACACAAATGTTTTGTTTATAGAATTACAACTGCTTTAATATGTGAGAAAGGCAAACATAATATTGTTTAATATATAATTTCAAACGGCACCCAAAACATTACATTATGTAAAGATTGCATTTTAGTATAAAAAGCATCAAAATATTTTAATTTGAGGACACATACATGTACAATACCATAGATATTCATTTACAAATGTATTATTGACTATTATTATTAATTTATTTTTGCTGCAAGTTTGTTTACTTTGCTGATAAAAACATATACTGCTAAAGTTACATTTTAGGAAACTTTATAGAAAACTTTCAAGAACTATTCTAAAGAGTATTGTTTTGTTATTATTGTTTGTTACCAAGAAATTACGTATTACAAGATAAAATGTCTAAATCTACATGTACCCTGCATGTTTATATAGTATTCTTGTTGTTGTTTTCCTTTTGTTGTAGTGGGTTATTGTATAAAGGTATATGAAATTCTGCAAAAATGTGAATCGGGTCATTAAAACAGGGATTAATTTAAAACCATTGTTTACTCTGCTCTAAATGTGCGTATAGTCTAGCTTATATATTTAAATACTGTATATTAATCAAATAGAGGCAGCTCTTTGTTAAAGAATGGTTGTAATGTTAACATTACATTGTATTTATCAATTGAAGTAATGTCATGATCAGACAAGTTTATGTTATTATAGAGTAACAGACAAATTAATTAAGTATGTCTTTGTAGACAGTATTTTATAGAAGAAATAATTGCAATTAAATGAGACCTACTATTGTGTGCACATGCAAGTTTAAATATGTTAGGAACTGCAGAATTTAAAACTGGGATCAAAACACTATTTCCCAAATTTTAGTAGAAATATTTGATAAGCTTTGGAAAATTCTTGGTTGAAATGAAATTCCAAAAGCAGATTTTTTGTAAAGAAACTCATTTTATTTTTAACCTGCATTTCTGCCTGTTAGGTTCAATGATACATTGTTAAGAGAGGTAACTCTCAGTGGAATAAATTGTTAAGTTAACAGAAAATTCCTATCAAATTTTAGGCCCATAAGGTACATGGAAATTGTGTGCTTTGTAAATACATGTACCGGTATAAATTAAGATTTATTTTCAAATATCAAAATTATTGGGGGAAAATGCATGAGTAAATAGGGGGAGGATCGTACTTATTTGCTATAATAGGGGAGTATTTAGTATTTAGAAGTTACGTATCAAATCATGTGTGCAATCTAAAATACCTGGTATATAGTATGTCCATATACCTGTAGTATTCAATTCTGTTGATTTTTAAGTTTTAAACAGTTTTTATGTGCAATTCAATTTTTTGATTTTCTTATCTTTGTTGTGTCCAGAATAACAAAATCTTAGAAAAGTATTTCTGAAGAATTTATTGTTCAATATGAAAACATTATCTGAGCAAATAGTTCTATCAATGAGTCATGTTATTTTGAATCTTTGTCTTAGAGAAAATCCAAAACTTGAATTCTGCTATCGTAATTTATGCTTCTGGGATATCAGCAATTTTTACACTATCATTTATTTCATTTTATGTACAAATGGAGTGCAATAGCAAGTGTGGTCACATAGTGTACTCACTGTTTTCTGTTTCACAAGACAATATCACATCATCATTTAAAGAACAAATGATAAAGCATTTACTGATGGGAAAAAGAGCTTGCTTGTTCATGTTTTTACATACATATATATCTAGTATCTTGAGGCATTGAAGCTGTGGAAGGATTGAATGTAGGTTTAGGAGAGTTATTTTAAACATGGAGAGAATTTTTTCTCTGCATACATAAAAATTTGAGTTATTGCTATTTGATGAATTAAAGTACATGTATTTTCAAGTTCAGTAAATATTTTGGACAATGAGAAGAAATGAGATAGTAGATGTAAGATTTATCCAGACTACATGTATAACTGAATGCAGTATTTTACATGTGTGTTTCTTGGTAGAAGTAATACCAGCTTTGCAATGAAATTGTGATCAAATGTACATCTTCATGTTTATTAGGAATAGAGAATGCTATCGATTGTGATGAGGAATGTTATCAATGCCCTGGTTTCTGTTTATTTTCTAGTATTTGGATCTCAGTTTCATGTGTGTATTTTTTATGTTATTTCTGTGTGACTGTTTGTATCTTTCAGTTGAACAATGTCATAGTCTAATGTATGCTAATCAATTTGAAAAATGTTCTGTTTATATTATGAGAATGTATAAAAAGTGTATGGACTTAGCACAATAGCAGCATGAAAAGTGGGGAAGTTTTTCATCAAACCTAAATTCAATTAACAACTTTTATTCACGATAAATATGACTTATTTGAGATCCTCCTGTTACTCCATCTGTGACTTTGGAAATATTCTACATACATTTAAATACACAGTTAATGATCCATGGTGAGAAATACATGTATTCCTGAGTAAAAGCAGATTGTGAGAAGTGCAGATATTTCCCCACACCGTTATAAGGTGGTTTACAATGTGGTTCTTGATATTAAGGCTTCTCTTCCCCCCCCCCCAAAAAAAAAAAATTT
>PRKT01000015.1:2457556-2488533 GCA_003671525.1 Saccostrea glomerata | reverse complement strand
CCCCCCCCCCCCAAAAAAAAAAAATTTTACTTTTTAAATAATATCAGGCATCAAGAAATGTCTATGATGTATATTTTGCCAAAAAATAAAATGATAATTAAATATACTGTGTAAAATGAAATTACTCTTAAATTTGAATCGAATTATATTTCAGAAATTTAATATTATATATTTACCCCTGGTATACCTTTTCTTGCAGTGATTGCATTTATTTCAAATAAGAGCAGGAAAAAAAACTTTAGAGTGATACTGCATTCTCGTATTAAAATACCTGGTGAGTTAGATTTATTTAGTTTTTGGAGAAAATTTCAACATTAGATTTTAAAAAATATTGCAATTTTTAGCATTTGCTCACTTAAATGTACATGTATGTGTATATATGATACTGCAATTTTTGGATAGAAACTGCATAATGTGAAGATTCAGAGTGTGCTATATATATTTTATTTTGATTAGAATTTGTACATATCATTGTTAAAGATTTATGTAAAAATCATGTATGTTTTATTTTCATTCATACAAAGAAAATGAGCAAGGCCCCACATTTTTCTTTTCTTTTTTTATGCCTAGGAAATAGAAACAATGGGAATTTTTAGCCCCCTTTTATATTGTCCCTTTGTGATCTGAGGTGTTTCATGTGAAAATGTTGAAGTCAATTGGTATTGTATGAATGTTTATATATGAGTGAAGAATAATCTTGTTTTATTAAAGTTGTTATAAAGTTGTTGTAATTATATAAATTATAACATTATTGTGTTCAAAACATGACCTAAAAATCTAATAACAACTGTGAAATATCTGTATTTTGTTGTTATTATTGATTAGCTCATTTATGAGTTATATGTTTCAAACAAGGTGATATGTTCCCATTATATTAATTTTGTATATTTGCATTTGATGGATAATTCATTAGACTTGAACTTATATACGATTCTCCCGTTGACTCATTGGGTGAGCACTTTCTAAGTATTGATAGAAGATTCGGTGAAGTGGCAGCTTTTATATATCCAAAACATGTACTGTAAACCAACTTTTATTCCCGTGCGAGAAATTTTCATGAAGTTCGCGAGAGCCTCGGCATCGCGAATATTTTTCGCCGCGAACCAGTCCTTATATTATATTTGTCTATTAAAAACAAATGCAAAAAGGCTTCATTGCGAACTAGTTTATCCCTGGTAAATCGCGAAATAAAGTCGTCGCGAATAAAAGTTGGTTTACAGTATTTCATGAAAAAGAACTATTCAGCTGACTGATCATAATAATGGTCATGATAAAACGAGTTCTGTTTGATCAGAACTTCTGGCAATGCATAGGTGCATGATACTTATCTGAAAGTCAGACAAGTGATACAGGTAATGCCAAAGACAGAAAGCTCTGCAGAGTACCTGACTAGTATTAAGAAGACCCAAGTTTGAACCTTGGTCTGGTCCATTGCATTCCTCTCCTCAAAGGTCACATTTAATGTCCAGCCCAGAATAGAAAAGTGAAAGACCTGCCAGGGAAGAACCTTGGTTAGTGTCTCTAGGTATGAGGACTTTTGAAGCAGGGGGAATGTTGTGGTCAGATAGATTTCCCTGTAAACAGATAACTAGCTTGAGCACCTTACTAGTGATTCAGGGACCGTCCAGGTTCGTAATCTGAATTGGTTCTTTTCTTTTTTTCTACTTGTTGGTTATAAATACATGTATAGTGTACTGTAAACCAACTACATTCCAGTGTAGTAAAGAAATTTTCATATTTCCTGCGTGATATGAATTCATGGATCTCCTTATACCAAGAAAACAACAAAAATTAAAACCTAACAAATATATTACTAATTTCACATTTGAGTAATTTTCCAATTTATTAGGTTCATAAATACAATTGTCTAATTAAGTTGTAAAGTACATTTGTAAAACCATGTAAACCATTATTTACAAGACAAAATTTACAATACAATGATCAATCCATACATCAAACACATCTCATTCAAAACACACAAAAAGTCATCACGAAATGTTTCAGCACACACATCTTCATTGTCTTTCTTTCTGGCTAGAATCCTAATCTGTCTCGCTCTGCTTTCTCTTGTAGCTCAACCATTCTTTCTGCTTCTTTCTTTTTATGTTCCTCAAGAAATTTGGGTTTATCAACTACAAAAGAAAAGGTATTTAGAAGTAAAACACACTTTATATGGCTAAGAATTTTAGAACATAAAAAAATTAAAACTTTATTTTTTTTTGAAGAAATATGATCAATAGATATTAATTTATTTGTTTAATATCATACACTTAGGTCTCCTCCTTTGTCAATCATTCTGATTTTGTAAGTCAAATTATCTGCTATTTTCATGATGAAATCAGATCATGATTTTCCAAATTTGACCCAAAGTCAGGATAGTGACATTGATTTGCCGATATGGCTATTGCCTAGGTCACATTTAAGTTTCGGCTAATTCGGAAAATGACCCTCATCCATCATATCTCTAAAGGATGCTTGGATGAGGGTTCCAATGTTGTTATTTGCTTTGTCAGCAGGGACTAGTACGTAGGAGATATAAAATCAATATGCAAGTGGTAATGGTATATACATGTTAAAGGGGATTTGTCAACGGAAAAGTTTAAGTCATCATGTTTATTATAAAGTTTTGTTCTTCCTTGATTACAAGTGAAAGCATATATCAACCTCACTTCCTGTGTGTAGAAGTCTTTATTTAGGAATTCATTTCTCATTTTTCTTTTCATCTGAGCTCTGCCTACCACGTCCTATCTTTTACTGTACCATTGCCTTCCTATAAAATAAGGGAAAATGTTGATATCACTTTGATAACTCTTGATTTCACTTGTTATATTAGGTCTTCTTCTAGCAAAATATCCAAATATGAAACAAAAGTGCCAAATTCTGAAGAATCTCAAAATCAACAAAATATATATAAAGGAAGCGCAAAAAAAAATATTCATAAATAACTTAAGTCTTTTAAGATCCTTTTTAAAAGGAATATTAATTCTGCTTAAAATATATGCAAAACTAAATATGCTAATAATAGGGAGCAATGGGAATTCTGACGGATTGTTGCAAAACTCTATCTGCAAAATCTGCAAACATAATGTCAATAAGAATTTAAAAATCTTTTATGTACGCAACTTCGATTCAGAGTTTTTCAATGACTTTTTAATCGTTTCATTTTCACCGGTTATATCAACACATTCACACTGCAATAGGATTGCAAATGTCCTTTTCTGTCCAATTTTTCCATATATGTATTTCGCAGGGAAGAATATGCTTTAAGAAGAAGCAATTATTTAAGATTTCATAGAAACATTTGAATTGGTTTGACTCTTATGAGCAAAGATTTGGTTTACCACTGCACAAAATTAATTTCATAGTTTTCATGCTGTTGTACACTTATAACAGAATAATAAAGAAGCATATTATAAAATAATATTGTTTTGTACTTTGAATGTTATGTAAAGACCAGGAGAAGCTGATTCTCTTAGTAGGTGATAGATACGGTTTGTATAGATCTGTCCAAGTGAGTTTAAAATTAAAGACAAGGAATCTGCCAATGGACTATAGACGATTTTTTTGTATCATATCCGATTTGTGAAAACGGATAAATGGAGGGTTGGTATACTCCTATTGTCTTTTAACTTTCATTACTTTTTTATCAATCAATTTTTAAGCGTTTAATTGATTCATTTGACAAAAGGTCTTCCCCTTTCATTAAGCCAACTGTCTGGTAAATCTTCATCATAAGTCCTAGAAATAAAGCTCTTTCACAAACTGAAATATAGAGGCTCCCTGTGTTTGTATATTGGACCTTCAAAAATGATTATTCGACATTTAAACTACATTTACTTAAAAAAAAATTAAGATAGTGACTGGCAAAAGAGACTGTAGGAAACGAAAGAACGCTTAGAGAGGTTTGTATAGTGGAAAAGTTTAGGAGCAACAGTAAGGAAATACAGAATGTAGATTTTAACTTAAAATATGATGGAATGCTTAACTGTATGTTTTATGATAAAGAATGTTTTTATGTTCAAAGCATTTTCTTTAATCGAACTTCTTGAATAACTTAAGTATACATTATTTGCACAACGCAACTCTCTATTGCCTAGGTCACATTTAAGCCGATGGTCGGGCGACTAAATTTTACTGGTCTTGTCGGCTGAAAGAACATGATCGGCCGACACAGTATCGGGCGACACGGAGCAGTCACATTATTTACTAGGGACACCGATAACTTGAATAAATAACACAAAAAATATTTTTTCTTTAGAAATCATCAATATTTTTTCATAAATCTCTATTCAGATAGGTGACATGAGTACTGTTTGTAAGGTAAAATGGCGGAATATTATAAA
The DNA here is from genome assembly GCA_003671525.1 of Saccostrea glomerata. Taxonomy (NCBI): domain Eukaryota; kingdom Metazoa; phylum Mollusca; class Bivalvia; order Ostreida; family Ostreidae; genus Saccostrea; species Saccostrea glomerata. Next base: position 2,484,190 of record PRKT01000015.1, on the reverse strand, counting down.
ATGTTGAAAATGTGTGCAAAATTTTGTATAAAAACGACAAATGGTGCATATCTAAGCAGCAAAGAATACTTAAGATTTCTTTATATCTTACAAATTAAATATTTATGTTATTTCCGTTTAAAAAATATATTTCAATCCATACATCAAAATTTTATTTGTGTTATATATCTTTCATAGGTTCAATATTCACAAGTCGGCCAATCGTCACCCGATCATCGAGCTCTGAGCTACAGTTTGATTTTAGCCGTTGGCGGAAATTTTAAACACCCTTATTGTCCAACGACGGACGACCGACTTAAAAAACTGACCGCCGATGGTCGGACGATGAGCGAAAGTTGGTCGACGAATAAGTTCAATGAGGAAATCGGCCACCGACGCAGAAAAAATTATAACTTGGATCGGTGGACACAAAATTGGTCGGCCGACAAAAAAAGAGGTCGAAATCGGCCAAGACAACGACCGATGAATTTTTGAGCATAGTTTTATGTACATGAAGTTAAAAAAAATCGTTTTTAAAATAAAAAAATGTTTTATATTTCATTGTTTTACAGTAAATTACATACCTCTGACATATCCAATCACACGCATTATTAAATATCCTGTCATGAAGACATATGAAACATGCAGTGCTCTAACTGACGTATGAAACAAAACATCATAAATTCTATGCCTTGTCCATTTCTTGGGTGGTCCAATTCTTTTCATCCTTGAACCTTAAAGTCTCCTTGAAAAAAGAAAACATAAGCACAATAATGAAGTTTGACTGCATATTGAATCAATAAACATGATAATTTGATATACCGGCCAAAACTTTCTTTTAGTTTTAAACTGCTCTTTAACTAATGGCTGGGTCAAGTTTGAATTCAATATTTCTTATGCAGTGATTCATGTTGATGTTATGAATTGAATTGTAGGAAGTTAGACTGGACTGAGGACATCGGCCTGGATAGCTCAGTGGTAAGAGCACCTGACTAGTAATGCAGGGGTCCCAGGTGTGATTCCCGGTCCAGCCATGTTTTCCTTATAATGTGTTAACAGGAAAGGAGAAAATGTATGGCATGACTGGGAATCTAACCCGGGACCCCTGCATCTCCAGTCAGGTGCTCTACCAACTGAGCCATCCAGGCCAATATCCACAGTCCAAACCATTACATATATATTTATGAATTTTCAACATATGTTTACTCATTCCTCCCTTCCATACTACAGATGGTGCCATGGCCTACCTTGTACAGGCAATATAATATGTATATTTATGAATTTTTAATATATTTCTACTCATTCCTCTTTTCCATTCTACTGAATAAACAATTACAATGTAATTTTAGTATTGTGTAACAGGACTGATACAGAGATCGTATGTCATTTAATTTAACACCGTAAAACATATTATTTGCCTCTTTTAGAGTTACCCATTATTCCTAGCTGACAAGCACCTGTCGTCAGACTGAACTCGAATTGTCTCTGTAAATGAACTATTTAAAACAGTAAATTCTTGATAAAAAGCCTAACATTATGCTGATCTATGCAAGCACTTTCTGAAATAACATCGTCTAAGTATTTTCAACAAACTTGCAAACGTTATTAAATTAATTATTTGATACTAACCGTTGATGAAATAATCAATGTGAGCCCAATTACACAATAATCTAAGTCATAAATACGCTTCCAACTGGGTTTCAGAAATGCTTTGAAATATTTTTACTAAATAACGAAAGTGATCATGTTCATAACTATAATCAATATTATAGATAATTTCTACGTCCCTGCATTGCATTACAAAATATAAGAAAAAAAATTATTACTCGTGGAAAATGATACTTTGTTTTGATATATATCTATTTTCATTTTTAAATGAAGAAAAAAAAAAAAAGGACAAAAAAGGTGAAATTATATTCACTATAAAAGTGAATAAAAAATAATGTATAAATGAAGTCTCCTGTTCAATACCATACAAACAATCATGCAACATTGTAGTTTGAATTCTTTCTTTGTCTAAAGACTTGTTTCTCTAGAGACATAGTTAATTCATGTTATTTTTGTCTCTGGTTTCCCTAAATGACGTCGATTTCCGGATTTTAGTCTAACCATGTAACATCTAACGTAAACAACATGGAGTTCACAGTGAAGTGATAAAATACCCAACGGGAAAACCCTTTAAAATGAGTGGACCAGACAGAAGAACGGATCCTCTTCCCATTCTTGGAGAAGATGGAGCAGTTTATCGACAAGGCGGTGACCAAAAGAGGTATGGTCATTAATTTTTATGTGTTTTAGCTACAGTGTTCTGTTGGCAACCTAACAGTGACACTCAGTTTTGCTAATAGGCCTGTACTTGTAAATTAATCCAAGAAACAGATTCAGAGACTGAGAGGTTTAATTAAAATAATTTTACTTGTTTGCAATACATTCATCTTCACTACATCAGGGGTCCAGAGTTCTAAATTGAATAGACTTCAGTTTAATTATTAGGCCATCCTTAAAAAAATTTTTTTTTGCGGTAACGCGCCTCATCATTTTAGGTGTGGGTAGGTAGGTAGGCTTATTTTTTTTTTTTTGGAGACAAAAAGTCAGAATTAAATTTCGATTATATAGAGGTATTAACTATAGATTTTAGATTTCACTTTAAGTTACTAATCAAACAAGAAAATTAAGGCAATTCTTAATGAATCCAATCTTTTATTGTTCAAATATCAGAACACATCAGTTCTTTTTTAAAAACGGCGTCTTCAGGTGCAATGGGGATGTAAAAAAATGTCAATAGGATAAAATTAGAAAATGGATATGAAAAAAAAAAAAATTTTTTTGAACCCATAAAAAAAATCCAGTAGGGTGGATTTTGGTGAGTCGGTCGCGTTACAGCAAAAAAACAATTTTTTAAGGATGGCCTTAGTGTTGATCATTCAGTGTTATAATGTTAACAAACTTACCAAGCATTCTTGTGCAGGTCATGCCAATGTTGTTTCCTTTGTTCTATTCTTCTAAGCCATTTTTCATGTACAGAAACCAGTTAAATTTTGCTTAAGTTGAAAGATATTCCAAAACATACTTTTCAAGTGAATTGTTAATGAATCTTAAAGAACAAGTCACACTAACACTAATCTCTCAAGTGGTATGCAATTGCAAGGACTAGCTATATTTCACAATGGATGACTAAACCATCATCAGTTGAATGGTGTGCATGACTAACCCTCATTGTAAGAGTAATGCATAAACTTGATTTCTTTGCAGAATGCCACCCCCAGGTTCAAATAAACCCCAGTCCAGAAGAACTCCCACCCCAACCAAACAGGTCACTCTACGGTCTGTCAGTCGAAGAGATGATTTACCAGAATATGAAGAACCAGTAGATATGGAGGAATTGAGGCAGTCTTTAAGTCGAGAGAATTCAAGGTGTTTAATCTTTATGTGTTTATTTGGTGTTTTTATTTCATTTAAATTGCAACTAACATGATAAAGTTGAATATGATGTAAAAGTTTATTGAATGCATTATACATTGTACATGTACATGTATATCAGAATTGAGCAAGAAGCTATACTTATGTTATTGCAAGTATGTTTTGATTTTAAATCATGTTTAGAATTTATGACCCAAGAGAAGAAAAGGAAATTAAGGGAGCTAACTCCATAAGAAAAGGACACAGTGAGTATTTGTAAAGTTCAAAGCTCAAAACCACTTTCAAATAAAGGTCATAATGTTTTTAAATTTATGTTATTACTTAGTAATTTGAAGATGTACACAAATTATATTGTCTCTTATCTAAACAGTTTCCTGATTTTCTTCAAATTACTTTTTTTGATGCAATCAGAATTGCAACAAGCACTTTAGTTAATAACAATTGCTTTTATACTTTATTTGAATGTCAGTTTTATTTCATTTTTTTAAAAATAACAAACAATATTGTCTTTATATAGACTGCAGCCATGGTGATGGAAACAAAAAACCCTTTGTTGTTTCTACAAATGTATCTAGACCAAAACAGTAAGTTAAAACAGTGTACAATTTTTTAAATTGTATCACACTTCTCTAATTTAAAAAGAATTGTTTATTGTGCTAACATTGTTACCACAGTGTATGGATAATATTAAACAACAATGATTTACTGTAAGATCACTTATTTTCATGGGTTGAAGATATTGGTTTGTGGGGATCTGATTTCATTGTTGAATAAGATTCTTGATCTTTTAGTTTGAAATTTTAACATTTCAAGAAGGACATAAATTTACTGGTGTATTCATACCAAAAAAAAAAAATGACTACATCAACCCATCATGAAAAAATGAGTGATTTACATGAATAATGCACATTATTAGTTTTTAGTGTCAATTAGAGAAAAACCCCTAAACTCATCTTTTAAAGTTAAGAAATTAGTGCTGCATTAATTAATGGGTATAAAGATAGCTAGCTTCCATGTTTATTACGTTAATTAATTTAGGAAACCAGTGAGCTTGAAAGATTCAGCAAAACTTAAACCCAAAGAGGAGCGCCCCCCAGAGGGGGCTGAGGGGGGTAAGGAGGAGAACAGCAGCAGTAGTGATAGTGATAGTGAGGAGGAAGAGGAAAGAAAGGCCCCCAGTCAACTCCTGATGGAGGTAACTATAAACTAGAAAGGCCCCTAGTCAACTCCTCTGACATGGAGGTAACTATAGACCCCCAGTCAACTCCTGATGGAGGTAACTATAAACTAGAAAGGCCCCCAGTTAACTCCTAATGAAGGTAACTATAAACTAGAAAGGCCACCAGTCAACTCCTCATGGAGGTAACTATAAACTAGAAAGGCCACCAGTCAGCTCCTGACTAAGGTACCTATAAACTAGAAAGGCCACCAGTCAGCCCCTGACTGAGGTACCTATAAACTAGAAAGGCCCCAAGTCAACTCCTTATGGAGGTAACTATAAACTAGAAAGGCCACCAGTCAACTCCTCATGGAGGTAACTATAAACTAGAAAGGCCCCCAGTCAACTCCTCATGGAGGTAACTATAAACTAGAAAAATGTCCCAAGTCAACTCCTCATGGAGGTAACTGTAAACTAGAAAGGCCCCAATTCAACTCCTCATGGAGGTAACTATAAACTAGAAAGGCTCCCAGTCAACTTTTGACTTAGGTAACTGTAAACCAAAAAGGCCCCCAGTAAGCTCCTGATGGAGGTAACTATAAACTAAAGAGGCCCCAAGCCAACTCCTGATGAAGGTAACTATAGACTAGAAAGGCCCCTAGTCAACTCCTTATGGAGATTACTATAAACTAGAAAGGCCCCCAGTCAACTCCTGATGGAGGTAACTATAAACTAAAAAAATGTCCCCGGTCAACTCCTGATGGAGGTAACTATGAACTAGAAAGGCCAAGTCAACTCCTTATGGAGGTAACCTTAAACTAGAAAGGTCCCCAGTCAACTCCTTATGGAGGAAACTATAAACTGGAAAGGCCACCAGTCAACTCCTTATGGAGGTAACTATAAGCTAGAAAGGCCCCCAGTCAACTTCTTATTGAGGAAACTATAAACTAGAAAGGCCACAAGTCAACTCCTCATGAAGGTAACTATAAACTAGAAAGCCCCCAGTCAACTTCTTATGGAGGAAACTATAAACTGGAAAGGCTCCCAGTTAGCTCCTTATGGAGGTTACTATAAACTAATTCTAAGGTCAAACTCAGTGGAAAAAACAGAGAGGAGAGAAAGGCGACCAGTCAGCTCCTAAGGGAGGTAACTATAAACTAGAAAGGCCCCAGTCAACTCTTCATGGAGGTAACTATAAACTAGAAAGGCCTACAGTCAACTCCTCATGGAGATAACTATTAACTAATACTACAGTCAAATCCAATGATCTCAAACTCATTAAAATCAGAGAGGAGAGAATGGCCCCCAGTGAACTCCTCATGGAGGTAACTATAAACTAATACTTCAGTCAAATCCCATGATCTTAAACTCATTAAAAACAGAGAGGAGAAAATGGCCCCCAGTCAACTCCTCATGGAGGTAACTATAAACTAATACTACAGTCAAATCCCATGATCTTAAACTCATTAAAAACAGAGAGGAGAGAAAGACCCCCAGTCAACTCCTGATGGAGGAACTATAAATAAACTACAATCAAACCTCATCAAGAGAGAAAAGCCCCTATTCCACATCTCATGGAGGTAACTATAAACAATGCTACAGTCAAACTCCATTATCTCAAACCTGAATGGAAAACAGAGATGAAAGAAAGGCCCCCAGTCACCTTCTGATGGAGAAAACTATCAACAATTCTACAGTCAAACTCCATTATCTCAAACTCAGTGGAAAACAGAGTGGAGAGAAAGGCCCCCAGTCAACTACTCATGGAGGTTACTATAAAACTAAAACTACAGTCAAACTCAATTATCTCAAACTCAGTGAAAAAAACAGAGAGGAGAGAAAGGCCCCCAGTCAACTTCTCGTGGAGGTAACTATAAACTAATTCTACAGTCAAATCTCACTACCTTAATGTCATCGGGGAAAACAAAAGAGGTGAGAACGGCCCCTATTCAACTTCTCATGGAGATAACTATAATCTAATACTACAGTCAAATCCCATTATTTCAAACTAAGTGGAAAAACTGAGAGTAGAGAAAGGCACCCCAGTCAACTCATCATGGAGGTAACTATACAGTTATACTACAGTCAAACCTCATCATCACAAAGTCATTAACAACAGTGGGGAGAGAAAGGCCCCCAGTCAACTCTTCATGGAGGTAACTATACAGTAAAACTACAGTCAAACCTCATTATTTCAAACTCAGTGGAAAAAAAACAGAGATGAGAGAAAGGCCCTAGTCAACTCCTCATGGAGGTAACTGAAAACCAATTCCACAGCTTAACCTCATTATCTCAATTGAAAGTCAAACTAGTGGAAAACAGAGGGGAGAGAAAGGCCCCTGGTCAACTTCCTATGGAAGTAACTTACCTACAGTAAAGAGATATACTACAGTCAAATCTCATTCTCTGAAACTCGGGATGCTGAGAAACAATTAAGGGCTCCCATTGAACTCCTTATGGAGGTAACTTACTGACAGTGATGATAAACCAATACTACAGCCAAACCTCCTCTCAAACTCCATAGGATTGAGAAAAATAATTTCTGGAGATATCCAAGAGTTTGAGATGTTGAGGCTCAATCGTAATTAGAATTTAGTGGTTTGGATTTTGGAATTCCAAATCACTACATATCCCTTGTATTCAAGATATCTGAGTTTGAGGTACCAAAGTTTAACTGGATTATGTGTGACAAAGTTGCCTACAGGTAGGGATATAATATGAACATCTTTAGGCACTAATTAATGGCATCTGAAGATCAGAAAAATCAGAAATTTATCTAACTTTCACTTTCATAGGAAAAATGTAATGTATTAAACAAAGGATAAACTTGGCTTATCACTATTTGTGTATCAGTAGCATATTTTATCTTTAATTTTTCAGTTTTTGGAGTGCTTGATGAAAAAAGAATATGTAGTAGCAGCCAAGCTGTGCAAGATGAGTAAGTAAATATTTGAAATATTCAATACCTACACTGTACATAGGGTAAGTCTTTGACTGGAAAAATACTGAATTTGAAATGTGCTCTTATTTCATTTTTCCAATAAAACAAAAAAATTTCAAACATTTATTGCAGAGGACAATATTCCGTGTCAATTGAATATGCACGCCTCTTGTATTCAGACTGCATACATTTTTATTCTTTATTTGCTGTCTTAATTTCATGATCTATCAGCACGTACAAATGATTAATGAAATTCATCCATATCTGTTGAACTATAGTAAGGAATGCCTGCATGTTCTCTGTTTTCAGTTCTGATTTATGAACCAACACATCCAACTGCCTTACAGTTTCAACCAGTATTAGAAGAGAAAATTCTCTTAGGTATGAAATATTTTCATCTAAAGAACATAGTTTCAAATAAAAAAATCTAGCTAACTGTCCTTATATACCCTGCCATGGCATAGTGTTTGATGATATGTCCATCTCTTGTCCTTCTGTCCCTCCATCTGTCTGTCCCAACTCCCACTTTGAATTTAGATCACTACTAAAGAGCAATCTTTGGAAGCAGATCAAAGAACATGATTTTAATGAGATTGTTGTGTTCTAGCTGTGAAATTATATATATTTTTACTTATTGAAACTTAAAATCAAATTCATATAAAAGCTATATTTAGAAGAATTCAAATTTGAAATTCTTCTTTTATAAATCTGTCACTTGAAAAATAATTCAGCCATTTATGGAGCAATGAAAGTACCAGTAACATGAACATAATATCTGTAAATGTAAAAAATAACTGAAAAAAAAAGTAATATTAAACCATTATAGATCAAGAGAAGGAAAATGAGTCGGGTAGTGATGAGTCTGGTGATGAGGAATCTGATGATAGCGGTGAAGATTCAGATGATGATGATGATGAAAGTGAAAGTGAAAGTTCAGAGAATGAGGAGGAGGATGGAGAGGAGGAAAGAAACAGGTGAGGAAATTTGCCAGCATTGTACTCCTCCTAAATTAAAAGTAGATTGCTATAGAAGTCAAAGAGAAAGGTTTAAAAAAAAAAGACCCATGTTTGCCCTATTATTTGGCCATGTAAAATGTCATGATAATTAAAAAAAAACATTCTATATGATTCAAAGAGTTCTAAAAATCTCCATAGGAACCTGTGATGAAAAGAAAATCAGAGGTTGTATGTTACTTTTGTTTTTGAATTGATAGAAATATTTTAACTTTTCAGTTTTTTTTTTTTTCATTTCTTTACATTTATATATACTTGTGCTGTTCAAATTAGAGATACTGTATGTGTACTCATAAAAAAGCGGACTTCATATTTTGCGGCTTTGGCATGAAGAACGATGCTCTGATTCATGAATACCATTAAGAAATCATTAATGAATACAATATATTGGCACATTGGTGTGTAGCACGATCTCGAGTTATTGTGCTAAATTTTGAATACACCAATTTATGTACATGTACAGTATTTTCAGATTTGTGTTATTTGAGTGTGTTATATCCTTAGGACCTGTGTTTTTCTGGAGATTCCCTCCACCCTCAACTTTGGGGGTACATCTTTTTAGGTCACCTGAGAAAACTCAGGTGACCTGTTGCTATCTGTTTTCGTCCGTCGTCGTGTAGATGTGCGTTGTGCGTTAACATTTGAACATTTACAACTTCTTCTCTACAACAACTGAATCAATTTCAACCAATTTTGGTATAAAGCATCTATGAGTGAAGGGGAACAAAAATTGTGAATTTCATGGTCCCTGCCCCCCTGGGGCCTGATGGGTGGGGCCATAACCACTAAAATTACTACAATTTTTAAAAATCTTCTTCTTTACTCCTGGACATCAAGCAGTCAAACTGTTTGCATGATTGTAATAAGCATTGAGTCCTCTACCAAAATTGTGAAATTCAGTGCCCTTTGGTCAGGGGTTCTAGTGCTAGGGCGGGGCTAAATAGATTACATAGTGAAAATGCATTACGTCTTGGAAAATCTTCTCTGCTCCTGGGCAATAGATAAACTAAATAAGTATAAAGTTATGTTAAATAAGGCTGCCTCTTCCTTAATTGTAAAATTCATGGCCCTGGGGTCAGAGGTCTTTAGGTGCTAGGGCAGGGCTGTATAGATTATAAAGTGAAAATGCATTATTTCTTTGAAAATCTTCTTCTTTGCTCATAGGTATTTAATAAACAAACCAAATACATATTTATGTTGAATAAGGCTGCCTTTTCCAAAATTGTGAATTTCATGGCCCCAGGGTGAGGGGTTCTTAGGCGTTAGGGTGTTGCTCTATTTAGATTATATAGTGAAAATGCATTATTTCATTGAAAACTTCTTCTTTGCTACTGGGCATTAGATAAACTAAATAAGTATATAGTTATGTTGAATAAGACTGCCTCTTCCAAAATTGTGAATCTTAAGGCCCCAGGGTGAGGGGTTCTTAGGTGCTAGGGTGTGGCTCTATAATGATTATATAGTGGAAATGCATTATTTCTTTGAAAATCTTTTTCTTTGCTCCTAGGTATTTAATAAACAAACCAAATACATAGTTATGTTGAATAAGGCTTCCTCTTCCAAAATTGTGAATTTCATGACCCCAGGATGAGGGGTTCTTTGGTGCGAGGGCAAGGCTCTATTGATTATATAGTACAAATGCATTAATTCTTTGAAAATCTTCTCCTCTGCTCCTGGATATTAAATAAACAAAGTACATAGTTATGATGAGCAAGCTTAAGGCTCCTTCTTCCAGAATTGTGAATTTCAAGGCCCCAGGGGTACCATAGAGGGGGGGGGGAGGTCTCTACTGAAAATGAATTACGCCTAATTGTTTAAAATCTGCTCCTTGGTATATTAATCAAACATTTTTGATAATCAAGGGCACCTTTTTAAAAATTGTGCAATGTGTGGACCTAGGGTCAGGGGTTTATGTGTGGTAGGGCACTACTGATTATTGCTAAATATCATGTAGTTGAAATGCATTTTTGTTCCCCTACCCTGCATATGAGTATTAAAGTCATCAGTTATCAAACTGTTAAAATTTATGGAACCAGATTTTTATAATAAATGATGATTTCATACAGCATTATGGTACATACTAATCTGATAAGATTTTAATATATTTCATTTTATTTGAATTTTATCATACATGGGACTTGCATTTTCCTTTCAGTGCGGATGATTTCTTTGATGAATTCAAACACGATTCTGGTATTGTATCAGCGTCATCTGACTGAAGGAAAAAACTCTGTTGTCCTTGGTGTATTTGTGCCAATTTACCTGTACAATGTCATATTTATTTTCCATAACTGACAATGATTCTAAACAAAATGACTATGGTCATGGTGTTTAATGTATAAATGTGTTCTGATAATGTTATACCACTGTTGCACTTTTGACTGTGTTTTTAAACAATCAACATTCCATCAGTGTTACATATCAAATGTTGTACATTTATCAAAGGAGGCAGACCTTATCTGTGAATTTTACTCACATCTGCTATAATATTTTTATTCTTCCGTCCATTGACAATGAAATGTCCACTGAAAATTTCTCTTTGTTTTTTTTTTCATATGTAATAAACTGGGTTTGCAGCAGTTTTATTTCGTGTTTTATTTTGATTGAAAATAATTTAAAATGTTCAGAGGAAATCTTGTTTTGTCAGCAAAGTTAGAAAGAAGAACAAAAAGTGTTTGTGAAACACTGATGCCCCCGTATGGCAACATTTAGAAAATTAATCTTTTCTTAAATGCAAATTTAATATATTGGTACCCAAAGTAGGGTATTATCAATGAAAGTATAATTGTGAAATATATAAAAGCCCTAGCAAAAGTTATGGCCAAGGATAAGATTTTGAAAGGTAAGTCAAACCCAAAGGTCTCAGGGTCAAAGTTGTTGGTTTCCTTTGAAAGGTCTGTTGTCTATTATGTTAAGTATGAAAGCACTAGCCCTAACCCTTCAAACGTTATGGTCAAGGTTTGTTATTTTAAAGTAAATCAAACTCCAAATGTCAAGGTCAAAGTTCTTCATACCCAATGAAGGGTTTTGTCACAATACAATTGTGAAATATGAAAGCCCTATGGCTAACCTTTACTATTCAAAAGTTATGGCCACAGTTAAAGGTTTTTCATAAGTACAGAAATCTCCAAGTTCAAGGTCAAAAGGTCAAGGTTTTTGGTATCCAATGAAAGGTCTTGCCGCAAAGAATATATTTGTGTTGTAAGGAAGCCTTAGCCTTAACCATTTAAAAGTTATTGCCAAGGTTAAAATTTGAAGAGGTAGGACAAATGTCAAAGTCAAAGGGTCAAAGTTCTTGATATCAAATGAAACACTTTAACCATGCCCATAACTTTTGATTTAGTGGAGCTCTGACTTTCATATTTCACATGTGTATTCCTTGTGACATGACCTTTTGACCTTGGAGTTTGACCCACTTTTACACAAAAATTTCAAACTTTTACTTTGGCCATAACTTTTGAACAATAGATATCAGGATTTTATACTTGGCATATGTATTCTTTGTGAAAAGACCTCTCATTGGATACCAACAACCTTGACCTTGGAGATTTCCTTACTTATGAAAAACTTTAATCTTGGCCTTAACTTTTGAACGGTAAGGCTTAGTGCTTTCATATTTCTTATATGTAATCCTTGTGAGAAGACCTTTCATTGGATACCAAGAAGTTTAAACCGTGGAGTTTGACCTACCTTTAAAAAGCAAACCTTGGCCCTAACTTATAAATGGTTATTTCTAGTGCTTTCATACTTTACATTTTTAATTCTTGTGACAAGAACTTTCATTTGATATCAAGAACTTTAACCCCTGACCTTGGAGTTTGTCGTACTTTTTAAAATTGTTCACCTTGGCCATAACTTTTGAAGGTTGAGGGTTAGGGCTTCCATTCTTCAAATATGTTTTCTTTGTGGCAAAATCTTTCATTGGATACCGATTTCCTTGCCCTTGGAGATTTCTGTACTTATGAAGAAACTTTAACCTTGGCCTACTTTCATATTCCACAATTGTATTTTCAGTGAGAATATCCTACTTTGGGTACCAATATATTAAATTTGCAATTAAGAAAAGTTTAATCTTCACTATGTTGCCATCAATGTTTCACAAACATATCTTGTTGTATTTGCTGACAAAGTCATTGTATCGACAATAAAACTTAAGAAATGATGACTTTAAACGAGACTGCTGAAATTCTTGTTTCATCAACTTGTTTGTGAATAATTTACCTCGTTTTAGAAATTGTTCATACGTAAAGCATGCTTTTGTCTATCGAATCAAATGAGATATATAAACTCCGTATGCAGTTGATGAAGGTATATTGCTGTATAAGTAAGGGAAGTTGACAATAGAAAAGTTAAAGACATCGCGTTTATCACAGAGCTTGGTTGTTAGATTACCACTAATGTCTTTTCAAGTAAAATATCCAAATATGAAACAGATGTGTCAGACTTTGTGGTATCTTTTATCTCGATCAAGCTCAGAGGAAATCTGTTTTGTCACCCAAGTTGCAAAGAAGAAATGTATGGAAATAACGAAAAGTATTCAAATTCAAAAGCCTGTTAAACAATACAAAACAGGTGCAGCGCAAACACGGATCTCCAAAACATCAGGGGTGCAGGTGCTTCGGAGGAGTGAGCATCCTTGCCACCTGGTCACACCCACTGGAAATAACAGAAAATCCGTTGACAATTCACTTTGTAAAAATGGCCTGACAATTAGTCTTGAAAAATTCAGTCAGCATTTGACTTAATGATAGATTGTATTAACTACAAATAGAAAATATTATTTGAGCTGTTTTGAAAGCACTTGAAGTCGATCAGAATTACTTAAAAAATAACATTCTTTTTTCTACACTGCTGTTTCTGTATATTTTTTAAAAGATAGACGAATTAAATTGAGCTTTTCCCATGTTAAGTGAATGGCATATTGTATGTTCTTAATTTTTTTATAAGTAATAACTTTTTGTGTGGAAGGATAAAAAATTCCTAACATGATCAGAGCAAAAATTGTATTTTATACCTTACAACACAAATTCATGATAATAACGTCCTTTTTTGAGAATATTTCACTCATGGAGAGGCCACCACTTGCTGGTGGAGAGAGATGCAAAGACAGTGGGCGCTTTAGGTTGCCATTCAGCAGGAACAGTGGCTCATAAAAAGAAGAAAAAATATCATTGAGACATGTATATAATACGTTTTTTTCCCAAAACCTAGCCATAAACTGTGTTTTAGTTGAATGTATAATGGGCAAATGTTCGGTTAAATATGTTTGATTTTATTTGAATATGCACATGAAATGATGCAACGACTGGCCCTTTTAAAGCCAATTTTCATTATTTTTTTGTTTGTTATTACTGTGTTTTTTCCCCTTGAATTTGAAATGTGTTTTCAGTGTATTTTTAACCGTAAAATTTATTCCTGTTTTTTAATGGAGAGACGACTAAGAAATACTAAAATCTGAATAAGCTCAAAAAGTCGATTAAACAATACAAAATGAATTTCTATTTTTTATTGAATACTTGTGCAGTTTAAATCAGAAAAATTTGATACAAATATTAGAAAATACCTTCCCCCTAAATATCAGGTTTAAATATAATGTTACAGAACTTGATCAAATTATTTTATAACTTTGAAGATAAATTTCTGATTATACGAGTGGAAATCCATTCCAGTTTTGCAGTAGCAGAGAATTTGAAAATAACAGTAACTGCTCTTTGCACATATATTGTTTAGATATATTAGAAAATACAACACCACAAATTATATCGTGTATTAATGTTAGAAAACAAAGATTATTGAATGGTTAAGATGGGACAACATGCAATTGTAAGCTTTCCAGTGTGAATGACAATTTGATTTTATGATATCAATTAACATTTTTTCCCAACAAAGAACTCCAAAAACTTTATTATATCAATTCCGAGAAATTGTGTGTAGAATCAGAATGAATTTCACCAAAATTATACCCATCCACAAAGTATTAGATAAATTAAAAGTTTTTCACTGAAAAAGAAATTGTCTTTAATAGCAAAATGCCTTTAATAAATCGTGAAGTTTTGAGAAGTCACATGATATTGATTTTGGGGAAAAATGAAAGTAAACTTAAAACAATCCTTTAAACCATCTTTTATAATGTTTTTTCTTGGGCCTTGTAATATTATTATGCCTGCAATAGCTGCAATGTTATTTCCCATACTTACAAAGAAATATATTTTATTGTTTAAATTAACATATGCACAATTAAAGTGTAATAAAGTTATATAAATTATATTACTCTAATAGTAGTATATAATATAAAGTATAAATAAATAGGTAATTTATTTAGATTTAAAAAATAGAAACTGAAGTGAAGAACATGAAGAGGTTGGAGGATGTTCGATATCAGGCAATGTAGAGTTAAAAAAAAATACTTTTTATTAAATTAGAGGAAGGATCAAGTGTCATGGAGGAGTAAGCATCCACTGTAGAATAGTCACACCTGCCGTGTGCTCCTTGTCATGGTCGGATAAACATAAATATCTGTAGACAATTCAGTTTCCAAATAATGGTCAAACAATTTGTTTGAATTATATAAGTCAACATTCCTCATAATGACAGCATACTTACCTTATCATCGGACATTTGAAACATAATTTTGTTAAAAATATTCTGATTGAACACAAAAGTATTCTGAAGTTGATATTAAAAGATGTTTGAGTTTCTGATTGAAAATATCTATGTGATTTTCGGAGACGAGGTCTTCCAACAATCTATTGGAATTCCCATGGGTACCAACTGCGCACCATTATTAGCAGACCTATTTTTGTATTCATATGAGGCAGAATTTTTCCAAAATCTTGAAATACTCTTGGAACGCGTGAAAAGAAGAAAACACTTGTTGTGACTTTCAACTCGACATTAAGATATATCAACGACATATTCTCAATTAACAATGGTGAACGGTAGCTCAGTCGGTAGAGCGCTCGCTTCGTGATCGGGAGGTCGTGAGTTCGTATCTCGGCCGCAACTGACCTAAGTTGATAAAAAATGGGTAGCAACTGTTCCTTCGCAATGCGCCCGACACTTTGAAGTGAAAGTTGCGGGTCCTTCGGATGAGACCTTAAAAACCGAGGCCCTGCCCGTGTCAGCGGCAGGCGTTGGCACGATAAAGTTTCCTCACTGCTCAATGGCCCTGAGTGCCGAGTAAAGGTCAAAATTTGAAGCCCTTCAACGGCATACGGTGACGTCGCCATATGAGTTAAAAATTCTCGAGAGGGACATTTAACAATATACAAACAATCAATCAATCCATTCTTATGGTGATACGATTTATCCTGGTGACCTTGAAATAAAAGATACCATAGAGTTAGATACATCTGTCTCACATGTTAAATATTTTATTTGAAAAGGACTTTTCAAAATTGGAATCTAACAACAAAGCTTAACGATAAACGTGATAACTTTAATTTTTCAATCGTCAACTTCCCTTACTTGTACAGCGATATACCTTCATCACCTGGATACGGGGTTTATATCTCTCAGTTGATTCGATACGAAGAGCATGTTTTATGTATGGACAAGTTATAAAACGAGGTAAATTACTGACAAACAAGTTGCTGAAACAAGAATACCCTAAAACCTTGAAAATATACAATTTATTGTATTGATAATAAGCCGTGATAATACTCTCTTCGCTTACCAGTTTTTTTATATTGATTATTAGCCGCGATTTGAAAATAAGACGATTTCGAAAATAAGCCCCAACTTTCTTACCAAAACTTAAAAGAAGCCGCAGCTTTTTTTCAAGGTTTTAAGGTATGGTCAGTCTCGTTTAAAGTCATAATCAAAGAACTATATGCGGTATATTGCATATATTTGCCCCCACAAAAGTCAAATTTTGAAAACTTCATGAAATGTGCTGAATTCAATAAATTGTATGAGAAATATAAATTAACAGAAAATATTATAGTTTCATAGCAGTTTATTCACAAGTTTTGTTTTTATGACGTCACAAACTAGTCCGATTTTATATTCCTTTTTCAGAAAGAGGACAAAATGGACAAAATTTCAACAATTTTAGCTTTAAAATTTATAGAGCGCAAGTTTGTTCAGGAACAATATTGACATATTTCATTGATATTATCATTCTACACATTATATCAAAATATTAATCCTGAACACTCATGCGCTCGGTGACTTTTACTCAAAATATCGACGAAATATGTACATTTTTCTGTAAAATTCATAAAAAACTGAAATTTACGTCATGTTTGTGCATCATTACGTACATATGACGTCATTACTTACGAAAATATTCAGTGCTTTGAAGTCAGCATATACTGCCGTGTTTAAGAACTTTATTAAATATATCTCCATCAAAGTTTGATTTGGGGGGCAAATATTGGTTATTACCGAATAAAGTTCTTTTCATTAGTTCTATGGTCGATACAAATGACCTGGTCGGCAAATATAATTTATCATTAAGTCAATTGTTTACTGACGGTTTTCATACTTATTGTTAGGTCATTATATACACACTGATTTATCGATTTTTTTTTCGTTATTTCCCGATTATGATAAGGAGCACACGGTAGGTGTAACCGATTATTAGGGGATGCTCACTCATCCATGGCACTTGATCCCACCTCTAATGTTTTGGAAGTCCTTGTTTGTCCAATTATTTTTTTTTTGTATTTGAGCTTGAATATTAGTCGTTAATTCAAAATATTTCATTGTTTTTGGTGAAAATGTCAAAATAACGCCCATAGACCTTGCAAAATTTTACTATAAACAAGTATGTTTTAATCTTTATTTCATCACTTTATTTGTCTATAACTTGTCTCTTAACTTCTTCGTCTCTATTAATCGAGATACATGCTAATTTATGCACGTAAATAACCAGTACATACTCTTCATTTTTGGCTATTTTACAATAAAATTTTTATTTTCACAAAAATCTGAAACCGATTTGACTTGTATGTACAGCAGAACTCCTTAATTCACTGATCTTTTATGTATTTATGTTAAACAGAAAAATATGAAATAAAAACTCTAAATGCTGAATAAATAACATTTAGAGATAGACCCCATATTGAAAATAGAATGCCAATGGTTCTTTCCATGAAGCCTGAACTTAAATTATAGATCAGCATGGTTGAAATTTATATACATAATAAAACATATGGAGATAACGAACAGTATTCCAGACCAAAAGTCAATAAAACAATATATAAATATTGCATGTAGTTGAGTGTAACATTGAAAATTTTCACCCCAAGAAAACCATTGTCAACCGAGGCGCTGCCGAGGTTGACAATGGTTTTCGAGGGGTGAAAATTTTCAATGTTACACTCAACTACATGCAATATTTATTATATTATACTGAATGTTTTATACAAACACATATTACAGTGAACCGTGCGCGCATAAATTCCGCGCAGTCGCTATTTTTTGGAATACCACCTGTCGTCAAGCAAAGTTGACTGTTGCTACGCAGGAGGGCGTGGCTTCATTATTCAGCGGGTAGTAGTGTTTTTTATCAAATGTTTCTCGACGAATCAGATTCAAGTAATTTACATGAAAGTATAATATTACAAATTGTACATGAAAGAGGAAATCATCTTAAATAGGGTTTGCAAAAGGCCATCATATTATGATTTTTATTTTTAGTATTTATTCAGTACCTTATAAACAAAAAGGGCGACGACACCTCAAGAATGAGAATGTGAATATTGTCTCAATCATCGTAATTCAAAATATCTTATTTGCAATAAAATCACCCATCAAAACAATTTATATTTCAATGTGCTTTGAAGCAAGGCAAATGAAATGTAAGCCTTATAAAACATTGCCACGTCTCCTAATAAATGAACATCCATTAGCAGTGGAAACATATAAAGGACATTTATTACTATTTTTGGAAGGAATTATTTCTACTAATGTCAACACTAATATAAAAGAGTTATAAAAAACACTGTTTGTCCTGCATCATTTTTCAAGCTCTATAAGCTACTTTTTTCAAGAATAAAGATGAAACAGAAAAATCCCACCTTTATGTACCCTTTTTCATATCGCTCAATGCTCGTTGGTAGCTTTGAAAGGTGATTTTAGAATGCAAATATAAACCCAGAATTAACAAAATATTTAATATATAAGGTAAGGAGATTACTTTTTAACTAATACTAGTAGATATTTAAGAAATAAGGTATCATTTTTTGAGTTTTATTGAGATGTAAAACGGGTTGGTCACGTGATCAAATCCCATAAAGCCCGAAGGGCTTTATGGAAGATTTGATCATGTGCCAGAGAAATTACGAGAAATTACGTCGAAATTACGAGAAATTACGTCGAACGTTTATCCAAACGCACATCTATGACCTCTTGTCCCCATACCTGTATTTACACAGTTATAAAAACGCTTGCCTTCAGTAGTGTTATGTGAAAACATTTGCAAATGTAAATATAAAGCATTGTTTCCATGTTAAAGCGATGTTATTGACATTCTAATAAAGAATATCACCCTGGCCTTATATGTTTTTCCTTCTTGCACAGCGAATGATTCAGGTTTCAACAACAAAAAACTTAATCTTTGATTTCAGGAGTAAAAATAAAATAACCTGATCTGAAACATAGAATGAAGAGCCAGAGCCACTTTGGGCATTATTTGGCCCTGAGAATTTCTGAAAAATCAAAACCGCTCAATTTAGATTGCTAATGCACTATTTATCACTTGGAGTGTTGGTGACTATGTATCTATTAGTCGTGACGTAATTTCCCACCAAGGCAATGCACTATGACGTCATAAAATGCGTCATTTTCCTCATATTCTTTAAATTCCTTTGAAAATCACCTAAAATCGAAGCGTTTTTTCAATATTTCATATAGAGCACAACCTCTGATCCAAAATATGCAAATACCTAATGAAAGCTCTGTTTCTGAACATCATAAAACATGTTTTATTTTTTGGATCGTGGGCTGTGCTCATATTTTAATTCTTTGCTGAAGGTAGTCAAATACGCATGTTTTCTGCAAATTTCAAGAACATTGCAATTTCTCAAACCTGTTTTCCTACATGTGGATCATCAAAAACAAAATTTTATTATACAAAATGAAAGAACCAAGTGTCCACTTTATTTTGATATATGAAATGGGAAAGAGGGTGATAGTTTATTAATTGATATAAGTACAGGGCCATTTTATGTATAAGATGGCTCTTGCTCTTTAAGAACATTATGTACGGTCATCAACCGCATACCAATGGAAGTCAAACATAAGCTCATTTATATGCCTGCCTTTTTTATGTTTTATTGACTATAGACTACTGTTGCCACCTAACTAAATTGTATGACAAACGAGCTGACTTTCTTTCGATAACTTTCATTCTATATGTAGTAATATTTCGCTTTCATCAGCTGATGGTGATGTTAATGTTACCTTGTTTATCTGCTACTCAAGAACATGCACTGAGTTAGATACGATTTTAAAAATGAAGACAAGCAACTCAAATTAATTTTATAACGAATTAAACACTTTTGTTTGGAGATAGCGTTTCTTAAATTCTATGGTCGTTATAATAACCTTGTTAGCAAATATTAACTTATTATCATTTGGCCATGTGTTTATTCTGACTTTGACTCTGGGGTTCGTTTTATAAAAAAAGCTTACGACTAAGACCAAGAATAAATTCTGCTAAGAACGCTTTTATTTACAGTTAATTAAAATAACTCTAAAAATATAAAATGTATAAGAAATATAGAGAGATATTTTTACGGTAGCAATTTTTAAAAAGAATTATTTACTAGTATTTTGCATAATTTTACAATCAACTAAAGTTTTTGGTCTTAATTGTGAGGTTTTTTTTTTTGTAAAACGGCTTTTTTGTAGTTGATCACTGATTGCCATCTTCACCCCTTTTCATTAATCACAAATATGCATGCAAGTTTCTAATGAACAAGCTCATTGTACACACGTTATTTTATACAATTATTGTGGTTTTTTCGGTCAATACAATGATTTAGCCATCTGAGGAGTACAATATTTACTGAGCCCAAAAGGCGAGGTGAATATTGTACTTCAAAGATGGCTAAATCATTGTATTGACCGTTATCATATGATTCACTGATAAAATGATACAAATCATAGCTTTTTTGCATTTAATTAAGTCCTAGCCAAATACAAGAGAGAAGCAGAATTTAAATGTAAATAAACCTTAACAGTCATATCAATTTGAATTTTTTTTATATTAATTTTAGTTGCCATAAAAAAAAATATATAATTTCAGTCTTTTTATATGATAGATTTTGAAAGGATGGAGTATTATCAGGGAAAACTGACTGCCAAAAAGTGAAAATTGTTCAGTAAAAGTGTTGGAGGGAGTCCCTGCATCCCCTCTTACCTTCCTCACCCGAAAATATATATTCACATATGTTTTGTTCACATGAAAAAAAAGTCATAGTCGTTTAAATAGCTTTCCAAAACAATTTGTATTAATTTGGAATATCCCGATCTATTTTTAGAATAATGTAGAGGAAATAGATCCTTGTAACGTCACGTGCAGGTCAATACAACGTTACGGTAGTATTTTTCTAACATAGTTGGATCTCAGCCAATCAGAGAGATAGAAATTATTCAATCATTTAATAATCCTTTTTATTTTATATTTAACGAATATACTTCTCATTATCAATAGATATGTTGAGAAAGGCATAGTAGTATTTCTGTTATCTTACTATGTGCCTGAAATTGTAGTGAATAAATGTAGTTATTTAATGTATACGTTCCTCTTATATTCAATAATCCAGATTTTAGTGAATAAAAAAGAATTAGATTACACGATCAGGATATACTGGTCCCTGCTGACAAAGCAGGTATTAACATTGTCTTTGTTTGTAAGGCCCACTATATATGATATAAAATGTATTTCAGAGGAACTTGGATTTAATTATGCAAGTGGTAATACAACTTATACTCATATCTCCCTTTCTAAGGAGTTCATTCTGCAAAATCACATGTAAGTTTTGAATATTTTTAACATTCTCAACAACCGAAATGAATTTAAATTACTATATTCATATTGGATTCCGAAACTCCATGAAAATCCTTAAAAAGATACATAGCGGGTTCCAGTTAATGTTCTACCAAGCATCTTTCTATACTCCTCACTAATATGTTAATAGTAGAGAAACTTAAAGTGTACTGTGCAACAATATATATTAGAGAAGTGGTGTAAATCAGATGTAAATACTGTGTACTAAAAAATTCCAAAGAAATTTTGGAAAACTTTTCATTCACAAAATTTTACCAAAATCAACAACATAAAACTTTTAACTTTATGTACAGCTATTACTAACGATAAATTAAAGTCCAGATTTTATGACATCATCAACAGCTGCTTTTTCAATAAAAATGGTGCTCTTACTTACTTTGACATTGGTCATTTGCTAAATAACTTAGTCAAAAAAAAAAATCTAATTGTAGACATCAGTACTTGAAGTTGATATTAAAAATATGCTAGAGTCTGATTTACAATATCTATGTGATTTTTGGAGACCATGTCTTCCAGCAATCTTTAGGAATTCACATAGGTACCAACTGCTCCTTGTTATTAGCAGACCCATTTTGTCATTCATATAAAGCAGAATTTGTCCAAAATCTTACACGTGAAAAGAAGAAAACACTTGTTGTGATCTTCAACTCAACATTTAGATATAACGACAACGTATAGACAATAGTTATCTCCATTCTTATGTCGACAAGATAAATCCCGGCAGAGCTTGAAATACAAGACACCGCATAGTCTAACATATTTATTTCTTATTTGGATATTTTACTTGAAAAAGACGTCAATAGTTATCAAAAAAAAAAACAGAGCCTTATGATAAACGTGATGACTTAAAATCTACTTTTCAATCCTAACTTCCCCTACTTATGCAGCAATATACCTTTGTCACCTGCATACGGAGTTCATATCTCTCTGTTGATTCGATATGGAGGAGCATATTCTAAGTAGGAACAGTTTCTAAAACGAAGTAATTTATTAAAAAAACAAGTTGATGAAGAAAAATATAAGCAGTCTCGTTAAAACTCATCATTTCGTAAGTTCTATGGTCGATACAATGACCTTGTCAGCAAATACAATTTGTCAAATGCTGACTGACCTGACGGTTTTTTAAATTATGATTGTTTGGCTTCATCGACATTACTGAGTTGTCGATGGGGTTTTCCGTTTTCCCGAACATGACAAGGAGCTCGCCGCGGGTGTGACAGGTCGGCAGGAGATGCTCACTCCTGCAGTGGCACCTGATGCCACCTCTGATGTTTTGGAGGCCCTTGATTCCTCTGCTCTTACATTGTGATATTTATTGGACTTCTGAGCTCGAATACTTGTGCGTTATCTCCACATATTTCACGTATAAAATCCTCAATTTTGATCTAATTTTCACTTAATGAACTTTCTTTAATGAAGACTATATTTTAAAATTTAAAGCTACCTAGTGATTTAAATAATAGGGAATTCTAGTAAGCTGCGTGATAAAAATTAATACTCTTATTTAGGAAAAAAAAAGACACACAGACATTCATTACTGATCCACCCACGAAATCAATTAATTCTAGCACCGCGGAATATCATTGCTCATGACAAGTTAAGTTTTGGAATACATAAACAATTTAACAGCCGTACTAAAATCTTGATGATACTCAACATATTCTTATTATCATTTGCAGAAAAAATACAAATACATGTTTGTCCTTGGTTTCCTTAGGATGAAGTCGTCTTGAAAGATATGATTACCATGGAATTGATCTTTTGAGACCCCGCGGCCCTGATTTAGGACACAGATCCCTTCGTTGTCATTTGGTTCGACGTACTGTGAGACTTCGGTATACCAAACCACAGTTAAGGCAGCTCAGAGGACCAAAGTCTGAATGATGGACGGTTCTAAATGACAAAACGTCGTCTGCGAAATAGCAAATTACTTTGATGACCATAGACAAATTGTCTGCAGGGACAAAATTATATAAAATGCCGTGCAACCTCTAAGAAATTTAAGCAGCGGTGTCAATTAGGAGAAAAATATGATATACTCTACAGGTCTTCGCTTTACCTAATACTAACGATTACTCAGTTCACGAGAAAAATTGCAAGAATCTTGAACGATAAAGTTCGTGTACAAAATTCAGTTGATTAGAAAAGTGTGTTATATAAATTAACAATAATATACGATTAGGAAATATAAATGGACACAGTCTCATTATAGAATATACATTAAAAGATAATCCCCAAGTGCTCTACAAAGTTGAATTGTAAATTAAAGTTCTTTCGGAGAAGAAAAAATTGGATTAATATAATATGCGCATGCTGCATGTAAGGTAAAGTTAGGTGTGTCAGAAACATTGTACAGAATAGTTGTACAAGAAAATTCTAGTGTTTTCTCTTCAGCACGAATTATAAATTTTGTTTTTGAAATTATTCATTGTGATGGAATAATTATTTAAGAAATAAGGTATCGTTTTCTGAGTTTTATTGAGATGTACATCCCAAAAAACCTAAAAAATGAAAACTTATTACTTTTATTTACATTTGTGACTGATTTATTACAAATACTTGGTAGTAAGGTACTCAAGTAAAGTTTTAAATCCAAAAACTTAGTTGTTTTTTTTTTTTCAAAACTCAATTCCAATTTCAAAAATTCAAGACACGTGGCTTAGGTTGATCTATTCAAAGGTTATAGGGTAGAAATGGTTTTATAAATAAAATTGGCAGTAAACATGATATATCTTTAGCCTGTTTCTTTTGAAAACATGTCCTGTAATAAATGTTTCCAGACCTTTCTGAAGGATTTTCATGGTTTCAACAGAAAAAGGAGTGGCTAAAGGAGAGGGTGTTAAAATAACAATATATCTTATACTTTTCGGCGAAAATTGGAGCTCACTAGTGACCGATTCGCTGGTTAAAAATGTGTATTATCATCTACACTGACAAACCTTTGTTTGCCTTATATGGCTATTGTTATAAATGAGCACAGCAACTGACCAATCGTTGAATTAATAGCAACGTTTACAGCAAATACATGTTTACATTTTACTTCGAACACGTAGTTCAGGTCAATCTAGGATCATGTCAGTGGACTGGAAAATAAAAAAAAAATGTTCTTACGAACAAAATACAAAGATAAACACTATGAAAGATTTTGCGTGGGCGTTTTTAATTTGTTGTTAACTGAAAAATAAAATGTAGTTTGTGTCTAGTTCAGAACATCAGCGCTTCAAGGTAAGGAAAACGAGCAGCACCTCTTATGAATTTGAATGGAAAAAACTTTGTTTACGTTCGTGATCACGTGTTCGACCAGGGAATCTCTTCACCGATAGTACAACAAAGGAATTAATACAGACGCAAATCGCTTTTGCTGTATGACATCCAGAAACCTAGACTTACACCGTTTATTTAACAAATGAATTGTTTGTCATCATGAGCATGAAAATAATATTTTTAAAAATGCTTTTCATTTACCACAACATTTTCCTTTTTTTCAAGCGTAAAATTCCTGTAGTATTCGTAGTAACCCATAATGCAATACTCATTCAGCTGATTGGTCAGTTAAAATCATGCTGGTGCCTCATTTGCTAATCTGTCGCCAAAAAATAGAGTCCCGGTTCCAATGCAAAAATATTTGTCCAAAAAGAAATTTTAATTCATTGTATTATAGAGAATACTTATTTAAGTTTGAATGAATGTAAGAGAGATCGATTGATTGAAGTACATTTCTACAGACATCATCAGCTGATTTTAGGGTTGTGAAAACTGAAACGAAACATAACTTTTCTGTTTACCATGCCTCCACGTGCTAGTCACTTCCTAGCCATATTTCCGTGAAAAATTTACCCTACAATGAAGCGCATTGAAGTCATGGAAGTGGTAAAATTTTCCATTTGGACGAAACTTTCTGAGTCATGTTTTCACCCCTACTAATGTTATTGTGATTTAAATTCAAGACACGTGGTTTAGATTTACCTATTCAAAGGTTATAGGGTAGATCCGGTTTTATAAATAAGATTGGCAGTAAACAGGAAATTGCTATAGTCTGTTTCTTCTGAAACATGTCCTGTGAAAAATGTGTGTTTGCACACCTTTCTGAAAGACTTTCATGATTTTCAACAGAAATGGATGGCTTAAGGGGGTGGGGGGGTGGTAAATAACAATTAATACATCTTATACTTAACTGCAAAAATTACAGCTCAATAGCGACCGAGATGCTTGTAAAAAATGTATAATATCATTTACACTGCAAACCTTTGTTTGCCTTATATGGCTATTGCTATGAATGCGCACAGAGGATCTTACCACGAGCAACGCCAAATACATGTTTACATGTTACTTCGAACACGTGGTTCAGGTCAATCTATGATCATATCAATGGAGTGCAAAGTAAAAAAAAATGTTCCTATGAAACATTAGAAACTATTAATAATATCACTGGCGTTTTTAATTTGTTAATAACTATAGAGAAAAATATGCTTAATAAAACGTATACGTAGTTCGTGTCAAGTTCAGAACACCAGCAATTCAAGGATAAGGAAAACGAGCAGCTTCTCCTATGCGTTTAAGTGGACAAAACATTTTTTACATAACTATACATGTATGCTCGTGATCACGTGTGTTGGCAAGGGAATCCACCTGGCAACTGTATTCACCGATAGTACAATAAGGAATTTATAAAGCGTAAAATTCCTGTAGTATTCATATAGTAAACCATAATGCAATTCTCATTCATCTGATTTGTCAGTTAAAGTCACATTGGTGCCCCATTTGCTAATCTGACGCCAAAAAATATAGCCCCGATTCCCATGCAAAATATTTATCTAAAAAGAAATTCTAATTCATGACAGCAGAAAATTGTATCATAGAAAAAACTTTAAAATAATTTAAACTTGAATGAATTCAAGAAAGATCGATTGAAGTACATTTCTACAGAATGATATCATAGGGTGGTGAAATCTAAAACACAACATAACTTTTCTGTTTACCATGTCTCCACGTGCTAGTCACTTCCTAGCCACATTTCCGTGAATAATTTACTCTATCTCGCTGAAGTCTCGCTAGCTCTCGCCAGAGCCAATGTCAGAGCTACTCTGAACTCATCGGGTTT